>JAUJYP020000728.1:0-352008 GCA_030674075.2 Linum usitatissimum
TCTTTTATCTCTCACACAAGTACCAAAAAATGGTATCCCTCGAATTCTTCTTGTTTTTCATCCTCTACTGTCATATTTTAATTTCGACACTTTGGAGCTAGTTGGAACTTCAAACGAAAGAGTAACGGGAGTCCTGTAACAATGCAAAAATACTAGGTTCGAGGTTAGATCGAGAGAGAGAAAGAGAATACATTTTATAAAAAGATACCTATCTTCTTCTCAATTTATAATTTGGTTTGAGGAGTTGACCATAAAATATTTTGAGATGCTTTAAATTGAAAAAGGCGGGGTTCAACCATGTAACTTCATGATGGTTCCAGACTGATGGATTCCGAATTACTCGGACTATATAAGCCCGTTCCTTTGTCCGTACCGAATACTTGGTAACGTCCCCATCTCTTCTCGTTGTCTTCTTCTTTGTATTAGGGATGACGTTGGCGTCTTTTATCTCTCACACTAGAACCAAAAAATAGGTATCCCTCAAGTTCTTCTTGTTTTCATGAAGCTGCATCGTATTTTGATTTCGACACTTTGGAAGTGGTTAGGCACTTCAAACGAAAAGAGTCAAAGGAAGTGCACAAAACAATCCAAAAATACTAGGTTCGAGGTTAGATCGAGAGAGAAAGAGAATACATTTGAAACAAGATACCTATCTTCTTGTCAATTTATAATTGGTTTTGAGGGAGTTGACCATAAAATATTTTGAGAAACTTTAAATTGAAAAAGGCGGTGTTCAACCATGTAATTTACGATGGTTCCAAACCTATGGATTCGAAATACTCGTACTCTATATAAGCCCATTCCTTTGTCCGTGCCGAATTCTTCCGTTAACGTCCCCATCTCTTCTCGTTGTCGTCTTCTTTGTATTAGGGATAACGTTTGCGTCTTGTATCTCTCACACTAGTACCTAAAAATCGGTATCCCTGAAGTTCTTCTCGGTTTTCATCATGCTCTAACAAAGTATTTTGATTTCGACACTTTGGAGCTAGTTGAAACTTCACACGAAAGAGTTACGGGAAGTGCACAAAACCATCCAAAAATACTAGGTTCGAGGTTAGATCGAGAGAGAAAGAGAATACATTTTGAAAAAAAGATACCTATCTTCTTCCCGATTTATAATTGGTTTGGAGAGTTGACTATAAAATATTTTGAGAAGCTTTAAATTGAAAAGGCGTGTTCAACCATGTGACTTCATGATGGTTCCAAACCTATGGATTCCAAATACTCTGACTCGATATAAGCCCGTTCCTTTGTCCGTACCGAATACTTGGAACGTCCCCATCTCTTCTCGTTGTCTTCTTCTTTGTGTTAGGGATGACGTTGGCGTCTTGTGTCTGTCACACTAGTACCGACAAATCGGTATCCCTCAAGTTCTTCTTCTTGTTTTTCATTATGCTCTATCGTATTTTGAGTTTCGACACATTGGAGCTAGTTGAAACTTCCACGAAAGAGTCATGGAAAGTGCACGAAACCATCCAAAATACTAGGTTGGAGGTTAGATCGAAAGAGAAAGAGAATACATTCGAAATAAGATAGCTATCTTCTTCTCAATTCATAATTGGTTTTGAGGAGTTGACCATGAAATATTTAGAGAAGTTTTAAGTTGAAGAAGGCGGTGTTCAACCATGTAACTTCATGATGGTTCCAAACCTATGGATTCCATATACTCGGACTCTATATAAGCCCGTTCCTTTGTCCGTACCGAATACTTCTGTTAACGTCCCCATCTCTTCTCGTTGTCTTCTTGTTGGTATTAGCGATGACGTTGGCATCTTGTATCTCTCCCACTAGTACCAAAAAATAGGTATCCCTCAAGTTCTTCTTGTTTTTCATCATGCTCTATCGTATTTTGATTTCGACACTTTGGAGTTAGTTGAAACTTCCACGAAAGAGTCATGGGAAGTGCACAAAACCATCCAAAATACTAGGTTGGAGGTTAGATCGAAAGAGAAAGAGAATACATTCGAAATAAGATAGCTATCTTCTTCTCAATTCATAATTGGTTTTGAGGAGTTGACCATAAAATATTTTGAGAAGTTTTAAGTTGAAGAAGGCGGTGTTCAACCATGTAACTTCATGATGGTTCCATACCTATGGATTCCAAATACTCGGACTCTATATAAGCCCGTTCCTTTGTCAGTACCGAATACTTCGGTTAACGTCCCCATCTCTTCTCGTTGTCTTCTTCTTGGTATTAGGGATGACGTTGGCGTCTTTTATCTCTCACACTAGTACCAAAAAATAGGTATCCCTCAAGTTCTTCTTGTTTTTCATCATGCTCTATCGTATTTTGATTTCGACACTTTGGAGCTAGTTGAAACTTCACACGAAAGAGTGACGGGAAGTGCACAAAACCATCCAAAATACTAGGTTGGAGGTTAGATTGAAAGAGAAAGAGAATACATTCTAAAATAAGATAGCTATCTTCTTCTCAATTCATAATTGGTTTTGAGGAGTTGACCTTAAAATATTTTGAGAAGTTTTAAGTGGAAGAAAGTGGTGTTCAACCATGTAACTTCATGATGGTTTCAAACCTATGGATTCCAAATACGCAAGACTCTATATAAGCCCGTTCCTTTGTCACGTACCGAATAATTCCGTTAACGTCCCCATTCTGCTCGTTGTTTTCTTCTTGGTATTAGGGATGACGTTGGCGTCTTTTATCTCTCACACTAGTACCAAATAATAGGGTATCCCTCAAGTTCTTCTTGTTTTTCATCAAGCTCTATCGTATTTTGATTTCGACACTTTGGAGCTAGTTGAAACTTCAAACGAAAGAGTCACGGGAAGTGCACAAAACAATCCAAAAATACTAGGTTCGAGGTTAGATCGAGAGAGAAAGAGAATACATTTTGAAACAAGATACCTATCTTCTTCTCAATTTATAATTGGTTTGAGGAGTTGACCATAAAATATTTTGAGAAACTTTAAATTGAAAAAGGCGGTGTTCAACCATGTAAGTTCATGATGGTTCCAAACCTATGGATTCCAAATACGCAAGACTATATATAAGCCCGTTCCTTTGTCCGTACCGAATACTTTCGTTAACTTCCCCATCTCTGCTCGTTGTTTTCTTCTTGGTATTAGGGATGACGTTGGCGTGTTTTATCTCTCACACTAGTACCAAATAATAGGTATCCCTCAAGTTCTTCTTGTTTTTCATCATGCTCTGTCGTATTTTGATTTCGACACATTGGAGCTAGTTGAAACTTCCACGAAAGAGTCATGGGAAGTGCACAAAACAATCCAAAAATACTAGGTTCGAGGTTAGATCGAGAGAGAAAGAGAATACATTTTGAAAAAGATACCTATCTTCTTCTCAATTTATAATTAGTTTTCGGGGAGTTGAGCATAAAATATTTTGAGAAGTTTTAAGTTGAAGAAGGCGGTGTTCGACCATGTAACTTCATGATGGTTCCAAAACCATGGATTCCAAATACTTAGACTCTATATAAGCCCGTACCTTTGTCCGTGCGAAAATTAAGTTAACATCCCCATCTCTTACGGTCGTCTTCTTCTTGGTATTAGACATGATGTTGGCGTCTTGTATCTCTCACACAAGTACCAAAAATCGGTATCACTCAAGTTCTTCTTGTTTTTCATCCGGCTCTGTCTTATTTTGATTTCGACACTTTGGAGCTAGTTGGAACTTCACACGAAAGAGTAACGGGGAGCGCACAAAACAATCAAAAAATACTAGATTCGAGGTTAAATCGAGAGAGAAAGAGAATACATTTTGAAAAAAGATAGCTATCTTCTTCTCAATTCATAATTGGTTTTCAGGAGTTGAGCATAAAATATTTAGAGAAGTTTTAAGTTGAAGAAGGCGGTGTTCAACCATGTAACTTCATGATGGTTCCAAACCCATGGATTCCAAATAGTTAGACTCTATACAAGCCCGTTCCTTTGTTCGTACCGAATACTTCTGTTAACGTCCCCATCTCTTCTTGTTGTCTTCTTCTTGGTATTAGAGATGACGTTGGCGTCTTGTATCTCTCACACTAGTACCAAAACATCTATATCTTTCAAGTTCTTCTTATTTTTCATCATGCTCTATCGTATTTTGATTTTGATACTTTGGAGGTGGTTAGAACTTCACACAAACAGTCACGGGGATTGCACAAAACCATCCAAAAATACTAGGTTCGAGGTTAGATCGAGAGAGAAAGAGGATACATTCTCGAACTAAGATAGCTATCTTCTTCTCAATTCATAATTGGTTTTGAGGAGTTGACCATAAAATATTTTGAGAAGTTTTAAGTTGAAGAAGGCGGTGTTCAACCATGTAACATCATGATGGTTCCAAACCTATGGATTCCAAATACTCAAGACTCTATATAAACCCGTTCCTTTATCCGTACCGAAACTTCTGTTAACGTCCCCATCTCTTACGGTCGTCGTCTTCTTGGTATTGGAGATGACGTTGGCGTCTTTATCTCTCACACAAGTACCAAAAAATCGGTATCCCTCAAGTTCTTCTTGTTTTTCATCCTCCTCTGTCATATTTTTTATTTCGACACATTGGAGCTAGTTGGAACTTCAAACGAAAGAGTAACGGGGGAGTGCACAAAACAATCTAAAAATACTAGGTTCGAGGTTAGATCGAGAGAGAAAGAGAATACATTTTATAAAAAGATACCTATCTTCTTCTCAATTTATAATTGGTTTTGAGGAGTTGACCATAAAATATTTTGAGATGCTTTAAATTGAAAAAGGCGGGGTTCAACCATGTAACTTCATGATGGTTCCAAACCTATGGATTCCAAATACTCGGACTCTATATAAGCCCGTTCCTTTGTCCGTACCGAATACTTCTGGTAACGTCCCCATCTCTTCTCGTTGTCTTCTTCTTTGTATTAGGGATGACGTTGGCGTCTTTTATCTCTCACACTAGAACCAAAAAATAGGTATCCCTCAAGTTCTTCTTGTTTTTCATGAAGCTCTATCGTATTTTGATTTCGACACTTTGGAGCTAGTTGAAACTTCAAACGAAAGAGTCACGGGAAGTGCACAAAACAATCCAAAAATACTAGGTTCGAGGTTAGATCGAGAGAGAAAGAGAATACATTTTGAAACAAGATACCTATCTTCTTGTCAATTTATAATTGGTTTTGAGGAGTTGACCATAAAATATTTTGAGAAACTTTAAATTGAAAAAGGCGGCGTTCAACCATGTAATTTCATGATGGTTCCAAACCTATGGATTCGAAATACTCAGACTCTATATAAGCCCATTCCTTTGTCCGTACCGAATTCTTCGTTAACGTCCCCATCTCTTCTCGTTGTCGTCTTCTTTGTATTAGGGATAACGTTTGCGTCTTGTATCTCTCACACTAGTACCGAAAAATCGGTATCCCTCAAGTTCTTCTTGTTTTTCATCATGCTCTATCGTATTTTGATTTCGACACTTTGGAGCTAGTTGAAACTTCACACGAAAGAGTTACGGGAAGTGCACAAAACCATCCAAAAATACTAGGTTCGAGGTTAGATCGAGAGAGAAAGAGAATACATTTTCAAAAAGATACCTATCTTCTTCTCAATTTATAATTGGTTTTCGGGGAGTTGACCATAAAATATTTTGAGAAGCTTTAAATTGAAAAAGGCGGTGTTCAACCATGTGACTTCATGATGGTTCCAAACCTATGGATTCCAAATACTCGGACTCTATATAAGCCCGTTCCTTTGTCCGTACCGAATACTTCTGGTAACGTCCCCATCTCTTCTCGTTGTCTTCTTCTTTGTATTAGGGATGACGTTGGCGTCTTGTATCTGTCACACTAGTACCGACAAATCGGTATCCCTCAAGTTCTTCTTGTTTTTCATTATGCTCTGTCGTATTTTGATTTCGACACATTGGAGCTAGTTGAAACTTCCACGAAAGAGTCATGGGAAGTGCACAAAACCATCCAAAATACTAGGTTGGAGGTTAGATCAAAAGAGAAAGAGAATACATTCTGAAATAAGATAGCTATCTTCTTCTCAATTCATAATTGGTTTTGAGGAGTTGACCATGAAATATTTTGAGAAGTTTTAAGTTGAAGAAGGCGGTGTTCAACCATGTAACTTCATGATGGTTCCAAACCTATGGATTCCATATACTCGGACTCTATATAAGCCCGTTCCTTTGTCCGTACCGAATACTTGTTAACGTCCCCATCTCTTCTCGTTGTCTTCTTGTTGGTATTAGCGATGACGTTGGCGTCTTGTATCTCTCCCACTAGTACCAAAAAATAGGTATCCCTCAAGTTCTTCTTGTTTTTCATCATGCTCTATCGTATTTTGATTTCGACACTTTGGAGTTAGTTGAAACTTCCACGAAAGAGTCATGGGAAGTGCACAAAACCATCCAAAATACTAGGTTGGAGGTTAGATCGAAAGAGAAAGAGAATACATTCTGAAATAAGATAGCTATCTTCTTCTCAATTCATAATTGGTTTTGAGGAGTTGACCATAAAATATTTTGAGAAGTTTTAAGTTGAAGAAGGCGGTGTTCAACCATGTAACTTCATGATGGTTCCATACCTATGGATTCCAAATACTCGGACTCTATATAAGCCCGTTCCTTTGTCCGTACCGAATACTTCGGTTAACGTCCCCATCTCTTCTCGTTGTCTTCTTCTTGGTATTAGGGATGACGTTGGCGTCTTTTATCTCTCACACTAGTACCAAAAAATAGGTATCCCTCAAGTTCTTCTTGTTTTTCATCATGCTCTATCGTATTTTGATTTCGACACTTTGGAGCTAGTTGAAACTTCACACGAAAGAGTGACGGGAAGTGCACAAAACCATCCAAAATACTAGGTTGGAGGTTAGATTGAAAGAGAAAGAGAATACATTCTAAAATAAGATAGCTATCTTCTTCTCAATTCATAATTGGTTTTGAGGAGTTGACCTTAAAATATTTTGAGAAGTTTTAAGTGGAAGAAAGTGGTGTTCAACCATGTAACTTCATGATGGTTCCAAACCTATGGATTCCAAATACGCAAGACTCTATATAAGCCCGTTCCTTTGTCCGTACCGAATAATTCTGTTAACGTCCCCATCTCTGCTCGTTGTTTTCTTCTTGGTATTAGGGATGACGTTGGCGTCTTTTATCTCTCACACTAGTACCAAATAATAGGTATCCCTCAAGTTCTTCTTGTTTTTCATCAAGCTCTATCGTATTTTGATTTCGACACTTTGGAGCTAGTTGAAACTTCAAACGAAAGAGTCACGGGAAGTGCACAAAACAATCCAAAAATACTAGGTTCGAGGTTAGATCGAGAGAGAAAGAGAATACATTTTGAAACAAGATACCTATCTTCTTCTCAATTTATAATTGGTTTTGAGGAGTTGACCATAAAATATTTTGAGAAACTTTAAATTGAAAAAGGCGGTGTTCAACCATGTAAGTTCATGATGGTTCCAAACCTATGGATTCCAAATACGCAAGACTCTATATAAGCCCGTTCCTTTGTCCGTACCGAATACTTTCGTTAACGTCCCCATCTCTTCTCGTTGTCTTCTTGTTGGTATTAGCGATGACGTTGGCGTCTTGTATCTCTCCCACTAGTACCAAAAAATAGGTATCCCTCAAGTTCTTCTTGTTTTTCATCATGCTCTATCGTATTTTGATTTCGACACTTTGGAGTTAGTTGAAACTTCCACGAAAGAGTCATGGGAAGTGCACAAAACCATCCAAAATACTAGGTTGGAGGTTAGATCGAAAGAGAAAGAGAATACATTCTGAAATAAGATAGCTATCTTCTTCTCAATTCATAATTGGTTTTGAGGAGTTGACCATAAAATATTTTGAGAAGTTTTAAGTTGAAGAAGGCGGTGTTCAACCATGTAACTTCATGATGGTTCCATACCTATGGATTCCAAATACTCGGACTCTATATAAGCCCGTTCCTTTGTCCGTACCGAATACTTCGGTTAACGTCCCCATCTCTTCTCGTTGTCTTCTTCTTGGTATTAGGGATGACGTTGGCGTCTTTTATCTCTCACACTAGTACCAAAAAATAGGTATCCCTCAAGTTCTTCTTGTTTTTCATCATGCTCTATCGTATTTTGATTTCGACACTTTGGAGCTAGTTGAAACTTCACACGAAAGAGTGACGGGAAGTGCACAAAACCATCCAAAATACTAGGTTGGAGGTTAGATTGAAAGAGAAAGAGAATACATTCTAAAATAAGATAGCTATCTTCTTCTCAATTCATAATTGGTTTTGAGGAGTTGACCTTAAAATATTTTGAGAAGTTTTAAGTGGAAGAAAGTGGTGTTCAACCATGTAACTTCATGATGGTTCCAAACCTATGGATTCCAAATACGCAAGACTCTATATAAGCCCGTTCCTTTGTCCGTACCGAATAATTATGTTAACGTCCCCATCTCTGCTCGTTGTTTTCTTCTTGGTATTAGGGATGACGTTGGCGTCTTTTATCTCTCACACTAGTACCAAATAATAGGTATCCCTCAAGTTCTTTTTGTTTTTCATCAAGCTCTATCGTATTTTGATTTCGACACTTTGGAGCTAGTTGAAACTTCAAACGAAAGAGTCACGGGAAGTGCACAAAACAATCCAAAAATACTAGGTTCGAGGTTAGATCGAGAGAGAAAGAGAATACATTTTGAAACAAGATACCTATCTTCTTCTCAATTTATAATTGGTTTTGAGGAGTTGACCATAAAATATTTTGAGAAACTTTAAATTGAAAAAGGCGGTGTTCAACCATGTAAGTTCATGATGGTTCCAAACCTATGGATTCCAAATACGCAAGACTCTATATAAGCCCGTTCCTTTGTCCGTACCGAATACTTCGTTAACTTCCCCATCTCGCTCGTTGTTTTCTTCTTGGTATTAGGGATGACGTTGGCGTGTTTTATCTCTCACACTAGTACCAAATAATAGGTATCCCTCAAGTTCTTCTTGTTTTTCATCATGCTCTGTCGTATTTTGATTTCGACACATTGGAGCTAGTTGAAACTTCCACGAAAGAGTCATGGGAAGTGCACAAAACCATCAAAAATACTAGGTTGGAGGTTAGATCGAAAGAGAAAGAGAATACATTCTGAAATAAGATAGCTATCTTCTTCTCAATTCATAATTGGTTTTGAGGAGTTGACCATAAAATATTTTGAGAAGTTTTAAGTTGAAGAAGGCGGTGTTCAACCATGTAACTTCATGATGGTTCCATACCTATGGATTCCAAATACTCGGACTCTATATAAGCCCGTTCCTTTGTCCGTACCGAATACTTCGGTTAACGTCCCCATCTCTTCTCGTTGTCTTCTTCTTGGTATTAGGGATGACGTTGGCGTCTTTTATCTCTCACACTAGTACCAAAAAATAGGTATCCCTCAAGTTCTTCTTGTTTTTCATCATGCTCTATCGTATTTTGATTTCGACACTTTGGAGCTAGTTGAAACTTCACACGAAAGAGTGACGGGAAGTGCACAAAACCATCCAAAATACTAGGTTGGAGGTTAGATTGAAAGAGAAAGAGAATACATTCTAAAATAAGATAGCTATCTTCTTCTCAATTCATAATTGGTTTTGAGGAGTTGACCTTAAAATATTTTGAGAAGTTTTAAGTGGAAGAAAGTGGTGTTCAACCATGTAACTTCATGATGGTTCCAAACCTATGGATTCCAAATACGCAAGACTCTATATAAGCCCGTTCCTTTGTCCGTACCGAATAATTACGTTAACGTCCCCATCTCTCGCTCGTTGTTTTCTTCTTGGTATTAGGGATGACGTTGGCGTCTTTTATCTCTCACACTAGTACCAAATAATAGGTATCCCTCAAGTTCTTCTTGTTTTTCATCAAGCTCTATCGTATTTTGATTTCGACACTTTGGAGCTAGTTGAAACTTCAAACGAAAGAGTCACGGGAAGTGCACAAAACAATCCAAAAATACTAGGTTCGAGGTTAGATCGAGAGAGAAAGAGAATACATTTTGAAACAAGATACCTATCTTCTTCTCAATTTATAATTGGTTTTGAGGAGTTGACCATAAAATATTTTGAGAAACTTTAAATTGAAAAAGGCGGTGTTCAACCATGTAAGTTCATGATGGTTCCAAACCTATGGATTCCAAATACGCAAGACTCTATATAAGCCCGTTCCTTTGTCCGTACCGAATACTTCGTTAACTTCCCCATCTCTGCTCGTTGTTTTCTTCTTGGTATTAGGGATGACGTTGGCGTGTTTTATCTCTCACACTAGTACCAAATAATAGGTATCCCTCAAGTTCTTCTTGTTTTTCATCATGCTCTGTCGTATTTTGATTTCGACACATTGGAGCTAGTTGAAACTTCCACGAAAGAGTCATGGGAAGTGCACAAAACCATCAAAAATACTAGGTTGGAGGTTAGATCGAAAGAGAAAGAGAATACATTCTGAAATAAGATAGCTATCTTCTTCTCAATTCATAATTGGTTTTGAGGAGTTGACCATAAAATATTTTGAGAAGTTTTAAGTTGAAGAAGGCGGTGTTCAACCATGTAACTTCATGATGGTTCCATACCTATGGATTCCAAATACTCGGACTCTATATAAGCCCGTTCCTTTGTCCGTACCGAATACTTCGGTTAACGTCCCCATCTCTTCTCGTTGTCTTCTTCTTGGTATTAGGGATGACGTTGGCGTCTTTTATCTCTCACACTAGTACCAAAAAATAGGTATCCCTCAAGTTCTTCTTGTTTTTCATCATGCTCTATCGTATTTTGATTTCGACACTTTGGAGCTAGTTGAAACTTCACACGAAAGAGTGACGGGAAGTGCACAAAACCATCCAAAATACTAGGTTGGAGGTTAGATTAAAAGAGAAAGAGAATACATTCTAAAATAAGATAGCTATCTTCTTCTCAATTCATAATTGGTTTTGAGGAGTTGACCTTAAAATATTTTGAGAAGTTTTAAGTGGAAGAAAGTGGTGTTCAACCATGTAACTTCATGATGGTTCCAAACCTATGGATTCCAAATACGCAAGACTCTATATAAGCCCGTTCCTTTGTCCGTACCGAATAATTTCGTTAACGTCCCCATCTCTCGCTCGTTGTTTTCTTCTTGGTATTAGGGATGACGTTGGCGTCTTTTATCTCTCACACTAGTACCAAATAATAGGTATCCCTCAAGTTCTTCTTGTTTTTCATCAAGCTCTATCGTATTTTGATTTCGACACTTTGGAGCTAGTTGAAACTTCAAACGAAAGAGTCACGGGAAGTGCACAAAACAATCCAAAAATACTAGGTTCGAGGTTAGATCGAGAGAGAAAGAGAATACATTTTGAAACAAGATACCTATCTTCTTCTCAATTTATAATTGGTTTTGAGGAGTTGACCATAAAATATTTTGAGAAACTTTAAATTAAAAAGGCGGTGTTCAACCATGTAAGTTCATGATGGTTCCAAACCTATGGATTCCAAATATGCAAGACTCTATATAAGCCCGTTCCTTTGTCCGTACCGAATACTTCTGTTAACTTCCCCATCTCTCGCTCGTTGTTTTCTTCTTGGTATTAGGGATGACGTTGGCGTGTTTTATCTCTCACACTAGTACCAAATAATAGGTATCCCTCAAGTTCTTCTTGTTTTTCATCATGCTCTGTCGTATTTTGATTTCGACACATTGGAGCTAGTTGAAACTTCCACGAAAGAGTCATGGGAAGTGCACAAAACCATCAAAAATACTAGGTTGGAGGTTAGATCGAAAGAGAAAGAGAATACATTCTGAAATAAGATAGCTATCTTCTTCTCAATTCATAATTGGTTTTGAGGAGTTGACCATAAAATATTTTGAGAAGTTTTAAGTTGAAGAAGGTGGTGTTCAACCATGTAACTTCATGATGGTTCCAAACCTATGGATTCCAAATACTCGGACTCTATATAAGCCCGTTCCTTTGTCCGTACAGAATACTTCTGTTAATGTCCCCATCTCTTCTCGTTGTCTTCTTCTTGGTATTAGGGATGACGTTGGCGTCTTTTATCTCTCACACTAGTACCAAAAAATAGGTATCCCTTAAGTTATTCTTGTTTTTCATCATGCTCTGTCGTATTTTAATTTTGACACTTTGGAGCTAGTTGGAACTTCACACGAATGAGTCACGGGAAGTGCACAAAACCATCCAAAAATACTAGGTTCGAGGTTAGATCTAAAGAGAAAGACAATACATTCCTAAATAAGATAGCTATCTTCTTCTCAATTCATAATTGGTTTTGAGCAGTTGACCATAAAATATTTTGAGAAGTTTTAAGTGGAAGAAGGTGGTGTTCAACCATGTAACTTCATGATGGTTCGAAACCTATGGATTCCAAATACGCAAGACTCTATATAAGCCCGTTCCTTTGTCCGTACCAAATACTTCTGTTAACGTCCCAATCTCTTCTCGCTGTCTTCTTCTTGGTATTAGGGATGACGTTGGCGTCTTTTATCTCTCACACTAGTACCAAATAATAGGTATCCCTCAAGTTCTTCTTGATTTTCATCATGCTTTATCGTATTTTGATTTCGACACATTGGAGCTAGTTGAAACTTCCACGAAAGAGTCACGGGAAGTGCACAAAAACCATCCAAAATACTAGGTTCGAGGTTAGATCGAAAGAGAAAGAGAATACATTCTGAAATAAGATAGCTATCTTCTTCTCAATTCATAATTGGTTTTGTGGAGTTAACCATAAAATATTTTGAGAAGTTTTAAGTTGAAGAAGGCAGTGTTCAACCATGTAACTTCGTGATGTTTCCAAACCTATGGATTTCAAATACTCAAGACTCTATATAAGCCCGTTCCTTTGTCCGTACCGAATACTTCTGTTAACGTCCCCATCGTTCTCGTTGTCTTCTTCTTGGTATTAAGGATGACGTTGGCGTCTTGTATCTCTCACACTAGTACCAAAAAATCGGTATGCCTCAAGTTTTTCTTGTTTTTCATCATGCTTTGTCGTATTTTGATTTCGACACTTTGGAGCTAGTTGGAACTTCACAGGAAAGAGTTACGGGAAGTGCACAAAACCATCCAAAATCAATTGGTTCGAAGATAGATCGAGAGAGAAAGAGAATACATTCTGAAATAAGATAGCTATGTGCTTCTCAATTCATAATTGGTTTCGACAAGTTGACCATAAAATATTTTGAGAAGTTTTAAGTTGAAGAAGGTGGTGTTCAACTATGTAACTTCATGATGGTTCCAAACCTATGGATTTCAAATACTCGGACTCTATATAAGCCCGTTCCTTTGTCCATACCGAATACTTCTGTTAACGTCCCCATCTCTTCTCGTTGTCTTCTTCTTGGTATTAGGGATGACGTTGGCGTCTTTTATCTCTCACACTAGTACCAAATAATAGGTATCCCTCAAGTTCTTCTTGTTTTTCATCATGCTCTGTCGTATTTTGATTTCGACACTTTGGAGCTAGTTGGAACTTCACACGAAAGAGTTACGGGAAGTGCACAAAACTATCCAAAAATACTAGGTTCGTGGTTAGATCGAAAGAGAAAGAGAATACATTCCGAAATAAGATAGCTATCTTCTTCTCAATTCATAATTGGTTTTGAGGAGTTGACCACAAAATATTTTGAGAAGTTTTAAGTTGAAGAAGGCGGTGTTCAACCATGTAACTTCGTGATGTTTCCAAACCTATGGATTTCAAATACTCAAGACTCTATATAAACCCGTTCCTTTATCCGTACCGAAACTTCTGTTAACGTCCCCATCTCTCGACGGTCGTCGCCTTCTTGGTATTGGAGATGACGTTGGTGTCTTTTATCTCTCACACTAGTACCAAAAAATAGGTATCCCTCAAGTTATTCTTGTTTTTCATCATGCTCTGTCGTATTTTAATTTTGACACTTTGGAGCTAGTTGGAACTTCACACGAATGAGTCACGGGAAGTGCACAAAACCATCCAAAAATAGTAGGTTCGAGGTTAGATCTAAAGAGAAAGAGAATACATTCCTAAATAAGATAGCTATCTTCTTCTCAATTCATAATTGGTTTTGAGCAGTTGACCATAAAATATTTTGAGAAGTTTTAAGTGGAAGAAGGTGGTGTTCAACCATGTAACTTCATGATGGTTCGAAACCTATGGATTCCAAATACGCAAGACTCTATATAAGCCCGTTCCTTTGTCCGTATCAAATACTTCTGTTAACGTCCCAATCTCTTCTCGCTGTCTTCTTCTTGGTATTAGGGATGACGTTGGTGTCTTTTATCTCTCACACTAGTACCAAATAATAGGTATCCCTCAAGTTCTTCTTGTTTTTCATCATGCTCTATCGTATTTTGATTTCGACACATTGGAGCTAGTTGAAACTTTCACGAAAGAGTCACGGGAAGTGCACAAAACCATCCAAAATACTATGTTCGAGGTTAGATCGAAAGAGAAAGAGAATACATTCTGAAATAAGATAGCTATCTTCTTCTCAATTCATAATTGGTTTTGAAGAGTTGACCATAAAATATTTTGAGAAGTTTTAAGTTGAAGAAGGCGGTGTTCAACCATGTAACTTTATGATGGTTCCAACCTATGGATTCCAAATACTCGGACTCTATATAAGCCCGTTCCTTTGTCCGTACGGAATACTTTCGTTAACGTCCCCATCTCTTCTTGTTGTCTTCTTCTTGGTATTAGGGATGACGTTGGCGTCTTTTATCTCTCACACTAGTACCAAAAAATAGGTATCTCTCAAGTTCTTCTTGTTTTTCATCATGCTCTATCGTATTTTGATTTCGACACTTTGGAGCTAGTTGAAACTTCACACGAAAGAGTCATGGGAAGTGCACAAAACCATCCAAAATACTAGGTTGGAGGGTAGATCGAAAGAGAAAGAGAATACATTCTAAAATAAGATAGCTATCTTCTTCTCAATTCATAATTGGTTTTGAGGAGTTGACCATAAAATATTTTGAGAAGTTTTAAGTTGAAGAAGGTGGTGTTCAACCATGTAACTTCATGATGGTTCCAAATCTATGGATTCCAAATAATCGGACTCTATATAAGCCCATTCCTTTGTCCGTACCGAATACATCTGTTAACGTCCCCATCTCTTCTCGTTCTCTTCTTCTTGGTATTAGGGATGACGTTGGCGTCTTTTATCTCTCACACTAGTACCAAAAAATAGGTATCCCTCAAGTTCTTCTTTTTTTTCATCATGCTCTGTTGTATTTTGAATTGGACACTTTGTAGCTAGTTGGAACTTCACACGAAAGAGTTACGGGAAGTGCACAAAACCATCCAAAAATACTAGGTTCGAGGTTAGATATAAAGAGAAAGAGAATACATTCTGAAATAAGATAGCTATCTTCTTCTCAATTCATAATTGGTTTTGAGCAGTTGACCATAAAATATTTTGAGAAGTTTTAAGTGGAAGAAGGTGGTGTTCAACCATGTAACTTCATGATGGTTCCAAACCTATGGATTCCAAATACGCAAGACTCTATATAAGCCCGTTCCTTTGTCCGTACCGAATACTTCTGTTAACGTCCCCATCTCTTCTCGTTGTCTTCTTCTTCGTATTAGGGATGACGTTGGCGTCTTTTATCTCTCACACTAGTACCAAATAATAGGTATCCCTCAAGTTCTTCTTGTTTTTCATCATGCTTTGTCGTATTTTGATTTCGACACTTTGGAGCTAGTTGGAACTTCACACGAAAGAGTCACGGGAAGTGCACAAAACTATCCAAAAATACTAGGTTCGAGGTTAGATCGAAAGAGAAAGAGAATACATTCTGAAATAAGATAGCTATCTTCTTCTCAATTCATAATTGGTTTTGAGGAGTTGACCATAAAATAATTTGAGAAGTTTTAAGTTGAAGAAGGCGGTGTTCAACCATGTAACTTCGTGATGTTTCAAAACCTATGGATTTCAAATATTCAAGACTCTATATAAGCCCGTTCCTTTGTCCGTACCGAATACTTCTGTTAACGTCCCCATCTGTTCTCGTTGTCTTCTTCTTGGTATTAAGGATGACGTTGGCGTCTTGTATCTCTCACACTAGTACCAAAAAATCGGTATGCCTCAAGTTTTTCTTGTTTTTCATCATGCTTTTTAGTATTTTGATTTCGACACTTTGGAGCTAGTTGGAACTTCACACGAAAGACTTATGGGAAGTGCACAAAACCATCCAAAAATAATTGGTTCGAAGATAGATCGAGAGAGAAAGAGAATACATTCTGAAATAAGATAGCTATGTGCTTCTCAATTCATAATTGGTTTCGACAAGTTGACCATAAAATATTTTGAGAAGTTTTAAGTTGAAGAAGGTGGTGTTCAACTATGTAACTTCATGATGGTTCCAAACCTATGGATTTCAAATACTCGGACTCTATATAAGCCCGTTCCTTTTTCCGTACCGAATACTTCTGTTAACGTCCCCATCTGTTATCGTTGTCTTCTTCATGGTATTAAGGATGACGTTGGCGTCTTGTATCTCTCACACTAGTACCAAAAAATCGGTATGCCTCAAGTTTTTCTTGTTTTTCATCATGCTTTGTCGTATTTTGATTTCGACACTTTGGAGCTAGTTGGAACTTCACACGAAAGAGTTACGGGAAGTGCACAAAACCATCCAAAAATAATTGGTACGAAGATAGATCGAGAGAGAAAGAGAATACGTTCTGAAATAAGATAGCTATGTGCTTCTCAATTCATAATTGGTTTCGACAAGTTGACCATAAAATATTTTGAGAAGTTTTAAGTTGAAGAAGGCGGTGTTCAACCATGTAACTTTGTGATGTTTCCACACCTATGGATTTCAAATACTCAAGACTCTATATAAGCCCGTTCCTTTGTCCGTACCGAATACTTCTGTTAACGTCCCCATCTGTTCTCGTTGTCTTCTTCTTGGTATTAAGGATGACGTTGGCGTCTTGTATCTCTCACACTAGTACCAAAAAATCGGTATCCCTCAAGTTTTTCTTGTTTTTCATCATGCTTTGTCGTATTTTTATTTCGACACTTTGGAGCTAGTTGGAACTTCACACGAAAGAGTCACGGGAAGTGCACAAAACCATCCAAAAATAATTGGTTCGAAGATAGATCGAGAGAGAAAGAGAATACATTATGAAATAAGATAGCTATGTGCTTCTCAATTCATAATTGGTTTCGACAAGTTGACCATAAAATATTTTGAGAAGTTTTAAGTTGAAGAAGGCGGTGTTCAACCATGTAACTTCATGATGTTTCCAAACCTATGGATTCCAAATACGCAAGACTCTATATAAGCCCGCTCCTTTGTCCGCACCGAATACTTCTGTTAACGTCCGCATCCCTTCTCGTTGTCTTCTTCTTGGTATTAAGGATGATGTTGGCGTCTTTTATCTCTC
Organism: Linum usitatissimum; assembly: GCA_030674075.2. Lineage (NCBI taxonomy): Eukaryota > Viridiplantae > Streptophyta > Magnoliopsida > Malpighiales > Linaceae > Linum > Linum usitatissimum. Next base: position 17,310 of record JAUJYP020000728.1, read on the forward strand.
ACACTAGTACCAAATAATAGGTATCCCTCAAGTTCTTCTTGTTTTCATCATGCTCGTCGTATTTTTATTTCGACACTTTGGGGCTAGTTGGAACTTCACACGAAAGAGTCACGGGAAGTGCACAAAACCATCCAAAAATACTAGGTTCGAGGTTAGATCGAGAGAGAAAGAGAATCATTCTTAAATAAGATAGCTATCTTCTTCTCAATTCATAATTGGTTTTGAGGAGTTCACCATAAAATATTTTGAGAAGTTTAAAGTTGAAGAAGGCGGTGTTCAACCATGTAATTTTATGATGCTTCCAAACCTATGGATTCAAAATACTTAGACTTTACAAACGCCCGTTCCATTGTCCTTACTGAAAACATCTGTTAACGTCCCCATCTCTTCTAGTCGTCGTCTTCTTGGTATTAGAGATGACATTGGCGTCTTGTATCTCTCATACTAGTACCAAAAAATAGGTATCCTTCAAGTTCTTCTTGTTTTTCATCATGCTCTATCGTATTTTGATTTCGACACTTTGAAGCTAGTTGAAACTTCACACGAAAGAGTCACGGGAAGTGCACAAAACCATCCAAAATACTAGGTTGGAGGTTAGATCGAAAGAGAAAGAGAATACATTATGAAATAAGATAGCTATCGTCTTCTCAATTCATAATTGGTTTCGAGGAGTTGACCATAACATATTTTGAGAAGGTTTAAGTTGAAGAAGGCGTTGTTCAACCATGTAACTTCGTGATGTTTCCAAACCTATGGATTTCAAATATTCAAGACTCTATATAAGCCCGTTCCTTTGTCCGTACCGAATACTTCTGTTAACGTCCCCATCTGTTCTCGTTGTCTTCTTCTTGGTATTAAGGATGACGTTGGCGTCTTGTATCTCTCACACTAGTACCAAAAAATCGGTATGCCTCAAGTTTTTCTTGTTTTTCATCATGCTTTTTCGTATTTTGATTTCGACACTTTGGAGCTAGTTGGAACTTCACACGAAAGAGTTATGGGAAGTGCACAAAACCATCCAAAAATAATTGGTTCGAAGATAGATCGAGAGAGAAAGAGAATACATTCTGAAATAAGATAGCTATGTGCTTCTCAATTCATAATTGGTTTCGACAAGTTGACCATAAAATATTTTCGAAGTTTTAAGTTGAAGAAGGTGGTGTTCAACTATGTAACTTCATGATGGTTCCAAACCTATGGATTTCAAATACTCGGACTCTATACAAGCCCGTTCCTTTTTCCGTACCGAATAGTTCTGTTAACGTCCCCATCTGTTCTCGTTGTCTTCTTCATGGTATTAAGGATGACGTTGGCGTCTTGTATCTCTCACACTAGTACCAAAAAATCGGTATGCCTCAAGTTTTTCTTGTTTTTCATCATGCTTTGTCGTATTTTGATTTCGACACTTTGGAGCTAGTTGGAACTTCACACGAAAGAGTTACGGGAAGTGCACAAAACCATCCAAAAATAATTGGTACGAAGATAGATCGAGAGAGAAAGAGAATACATTCTGAAATAAGATAGCTATGTGCTTCTCAATTCATAATTGGTTTCGACAAGTTGACCATAAAATATTTTGAGAAGTTTTAAGTTGAAGAAGGCGGTGTTCAACTATGTAACTTCATGATGTTTCCAAACCTATGGATTCCAAATACGTAAGACTCTATATAAGCCCGATCCTTTGTCCGTACCGAATACTTCTGTTAACGTCCGCATCCCTTCTCGTTGTCTTCTTCTTGGTATTAGGGATGATGTTCGCGTCTTTTATCTCTCACACTAGTACCAAATAATAGGTATCCCTCATGTTCTTCTTGTTTTTCATCATGCTCTGTCGTATTTTGATTTCGACACTTTGGAGCTAGTTGGAACTTCACACGAAAGAGTTACGGGAAGTGAACAAAACTATCCAAAAATACTAGGTTCGAGGTTAGATCGAAAGAGAAAGAGAATACATTCTGAAATAAGATAGCTATCTTCTTCTCAATTCATAATTGGTTTTGAGGAGTTGACCATAAAATATTTTGAGAAATTTTAAGTTGAAGAAGGCGGTGTTCAACCATGTAACTTTGTGATGTTTCCACACCTATGGATTTCAAATACTCAAGACTCTATATAAGCCCGTTCCTTTGTCCGTACCGAATACTTCTGTTAACGTCCCCATCCGTTCTCGTTGTCTTCTTCTTGGTATTAAGGATGACGTTGGCGTCTTGTATCTCTCACACTAGTACCAAAAAATCGGTATCCCTCAAGTTTTTCTTGTTTTTCATCATGCTTTGTCGTATTTTGATTTCGACACTTTGGAGCTAGTTCGAACTTCACACGAAAGAGTCACGGGAAGTGCACAAAACCATCCAAAAATAATTGGTTCGAAGATAGATCGAGAGAGAAAGAGAATAAATTCTGAAATAAGATAGCTATGTGCTTCTCAATTAATAATTGGTTTCGACAAGTTGACCATAAAATATTTTGAGAAGTTTTAAGTTGAAGAAGGTGGTGTTCAACTATGTAACTTCATGATGGTTCCAAACCTGTGGATTCCAAATACTCGGACTCTATATAAGCCCGTTCCTTTGTCCGTACCGAATACTTCTGTTAACGTCCCCATCTCTTCTCGTTGTCTTCTTCTTGGTATTAAGGATGACGTTGGCGTCTTGTATCTCTCACACTAGTACCAAAAAATCGGTATCCCTCAAGTTTTTCTTGTTTTTCATCATGCTTTGTCGTATTTTGATTTCGACACTTTGGAGCTAGTTGGAACTTCACACGAAAGAGTCACGGGAAGTGCACAAAACCATCCAAAAATAATTGGTTAGAAGATAGATCGAGAGAGAAAGAGAATACATTCTGAAATAAGATAGCTATGTGCTTCTCAATTCATAATTGGTTTCGACAAGTTGACCATAAAATATTTTGAGAAGTTTTAAGTTGAAGAAGGTGGTGTTCAACTATGTAACTTCATGATGGTTCAAAACCTATGGATTCCAAATACGCAAGACTCTATATAAGCCCGCTCCTTTGTCCGTAACGAATACTTCTGTTAACGTCCGCATCCCTTCTCGTTGTCTTCTTCTTGGTATTAGGGATGATGTTGGCGTCTTTTATCTCTCACACTAGTACCAAATAATAGGTATCCCTCAAGTTCTTCTTGTTTTCATCATGCTCGTCGTATTTTTATTTCGACACTTTGGGGCTAGTTGGAACTTGACACGAAAGAGTCACGGGAAGGGCAGAAAACCATCCAAAAATACTAGGTTCGAGGTTAGATCGAGAGAGAAAGAGAATACATTCTTAAATAAGATAGCTATCTTCTTCTCAATTCATAATTGGTTTTGAGGAGTTCACCATAAAATATTTTGAGATGTTTAAAGTTGGAGAAGGCGGTGTTCAACCATGTAAGTTTATGATGCTTCCAAATCTATGGATTCAAAATACTCAGACTCTACAAACGCCCGTTCCATTGTCCTTACTGAAAACATCTGTTAACGTCCCCATCTCTTCTGGTCGTCGTCTTCTTGGTATTAGAGATGACATTGGCGTCTTGTATCTCTCATACTAGTACCAAAAAATAGGTATCCCTCAAGTTCTTCTTGTTTTTCATCATGCTCAATCGTATTTTGATTTCGACACTTTGAAGCTAGTTGAAACTTCACACGAAAGAGTCACGGGAAGTGCACAAAACCATCTAAAATACTAGGTTGGAGGTTAGATCGAAAGAGAAAGAGAATACATTATGAAATAAGATAGCTATCGTCTTCTCAATTCATAATTGGTTTTGAGAAGTTGACCATAAAATATTTTGAGAAGGTTTAAGTTGAAGAAGGCGTTGTTCAACCGTGTAACTTCATGATGGTTCCAAACCTATGGATTCCAAATACGCAAGACTCTAAATAAGCCCGTTCCTTTGTCCGTACCGAATACTTCTGTTAACATCCCCATTTGTTCTCGTTGTCTTCTTCTTGGTATTAAGGATGACGTTGGCGTCTTGTATCTCTCACACTAGTACCAAAAAATCGGTATCCCTCAAGTTTTTCTTGTTTTTCATCATGCTTTGTCGTATTTTTATTTCGACACTTTGGAGCTAGTTGGAACTTCACACGAAAGAGTCACGGGAAGTGCACAAAACCATCCAAAAATAATTGGTTCGAAGATAGATCGAGAGAGAAAGAGATTACATTCTAAAATAAGATAGCTATGTGCTTCTCAATTCATAATTGGTTTCGACAAGTTGACCATAAAATATTTTGAGAAGTTTTAAGTTGAAGAAGGCGGTGTTCAACCATGTAACTTCATGATGTTTCCAAACCTATGGATTCCAAATACGCAAGACTCTATATAAGCCCGCTCCTTTGTCCGTAACGAATACTTCTGTTAACGTCCGCATCCCTTCTCGTTGTCTTCTTCTTGGTATTAGGGATGATGTTGGCGTCTTTTATCTCTCACACTAGTACCAAATAATAGGTATCCCTCAAGTTCTTCTTGTTTTCATCATGCTCTGTCGTATTTTTATTTCGACACTTTGGAGCTAGTTGAAACTTCACACGAAAGAGTCACGAGAAGTGCACAAAACCATCCAAAATACTAGGTTGGAGGTTAGATCGAGAGAGAAAGAGAATACATTTTGAAAAAAGATAGCTATCATCTTCTCAATTCATAATTGGTTTTGAGGAGTTGACCATAAAATATTTTTAGAAGTTTTCAGTTGAAGAAGGCAGTGTTCAACCATGTCACTTCATGATGTTTCCAAACCTAAGGATTCCAAATACGCAAGACTCTATATAAGCCCGCTCCTTTGTCCGTAACGAATACTTCTGTTAACGTCCGCATCCCTTCTCGTTGTCTTCTTCTTGGTATTAGGGATGATGTTGGCGTCTTTTATCTCTCACACTAGTACCAAATAATAGGTATCCCTAAAGTTCTTCTTGTTTTCATCATGCTCTGTCGTATTTTTATTTCGACACTTTGGGGCTAGTTGGAACTTGACACGAAAGAGTCACGGGAAGGGCACAAAACCATCCAAAAATACTAGGTTCGAGGTTAGATAGAGAGAGAAAGAGAATACATTCTTAAATAAGATAGCTATCTTCTTCTCAATTCATAATTGGTTTTGAGGAGTTCACCATAAAATATTTTGAGAAGTTTAAAGTTGGAGAAGGCGGTGTTCAACCATGTAATTTTATGATGCTTCCAAACCTATAGATTCAAAATACCCAGACTCTACAAACGCCCGTTCCATTGTCCTTACTGAAAACATCTGTTAACGTCCCCATCTCTTCTGGTCGTCGTCTTCTTGGTATTAGAGATGACATTGGCGTCTTGTATCTCTCATACTAGTACCAAAAAATAGGTATCCCTCAAGTTCTTCTTGTTTTTCATCATGCTCTATCGTATTTTGATTTCGACACTTTGAAGCTAGTTGAAACTTCACACGAAAGAGTCACGGGAAGTGCACAAAACCATCCAAAATACTAGGTTGGAGGTTAGATCGAGAGAGTAAGAGAATACATTCTGAAATAAGATAGCTATGTGCTTCTCAATTCATAATTGGTTTCGACAAGTTGACCATAAAATATTTTGAGAAGTTTTAAGTTGAAGAAGGTGGTGTTCAACTATATAACTTCATGATGGTTCAAAACCTATGGATTCCAAATACTTGGACTCTATATAAGCCCGTTCCTTTGTCCGTACCGAATACTTCTGTTAACGTCCCCATCTCTTCTTGTTGTCTTCTTCTTGGTATTAGGGATGACGTTGGCGTCTTTTATCTCTCACACTAGTACCAAATAATAGGTATCCCTCAAGTTCTTCTTGTTTTTCATCATGCTCCGTCGTATTTTTATTTCGACACTTTGTAGCTAGTTGAAACTTCACACGAAAGAGTCACGGGAAGTGCACAAAACTATCTAAAAATACTAGGTTCGAGGTTAGATCGAAAGAGAAAGAGAATACATTCTGAAATAAGATAGCTATCTTCTTCTCAATTCATAATTGGTTTTGAGGAGTTGACCATAAAATATTTTGAGAAGTTTTAAGTTGAAGAAGGCGGTGTTCAACCATGTAACTTCGTGATGTTTCCACACCTATGGATTTCAAATACTCAAGACTCTATATAAGCCCGTTCCTTTGTCCGTATCGAATACTTCTGTTAACGTCCCCATGTGTTCTCGTTGTCTTCTTCTTGGTATTAAGGATGACGTTGGCGTCTTGTATCTCTCACACTAGTACCATAAAATCAGTATCCCTCAAGTTTTTCTTGTTTTTCATCATGCTTTGTCGTATTTTGATTTTGACACTTTGGAGCTAGTTGGAACTTCACACGAAAGAGTCACGGGAAGTGCACAAAACCATCCAAAATACTAGGTTGGAGGTTAGATCGAAAGAGAAAGAGAATACATTATGAAATAAGATAGCTATCATCTTCTCAATTCATAATTGGTTTTGAGAAGTTGACCATAAAATATTTTGAGAAGGTTTAAGTTGAAGAAGGCGTTGTTCAACCGTGTAACTTCATGATGGTTCCAAACCTATGGATTCCAAATACGCAAGACTCTAAATAAGCCCGTTCCTTTGTCCGTACCGAATACTTCTGTTAACGTCCCCATCTGTTCTCGTTGTCTTCTTCTTGGTATTAAGGATGACGTTGGCGTCTTGTATCTCTCACACTAGTACCAAAAAATCGGTATCCCTCAAGTTTTTCTTGTTTTTCATCATGCTTTGTCGTATTTTGATTTCGACACTTTGGAGCTAGTTGGAACTTCACACGAAAGAGTCACGGGAAGTGCACAAAACCATCCAAAAATAATTGGTTCGAAGATAGATCGAGAGAGAAAGAGAATACATTCTGAAATAAGATAGCTATGTGCTTCTCAATTCATAATTGGTTTCGACAAGTTGACCATAAAATATTTTGAGAAGTTTTAAGTTGAAGAAGGTGGTGTTCAACTATGTAACTTCATGATGGTTCCAAACCTATGGATTCCAAATACTCGTACTCTATATAAGCCCGTTCCTTTGTCTGTACCGAATACTTCTGTTAACGTCCCCATCTCTTCTCGTTGTCTTCTTCTTGGTATTAAGGATGATGTTGGCGTCTTTTATCTCTCAAACTAGTACCAAAAAATAGGTATCCCTCAAGTTCTTCTTATTTTTCATCATGCTCTATCGTATATTGATTTCGACACTTTGGAGCTAGTTGAAACTTCACACGAAAGAGTCACGAGAAGTGCACAAAACAATCCAAAATACTAGGTTCGAGGTTAGATTGAGAGAGAAAGAGAATACATTTTGAAAAAAGATAGCTATCATCTTCTCAATTCATAATTGGTTTTGAGGAGTTGACCATAAAATATTTTTAGAAGTTTTCAGTTGAAGAAGGCAGTGTTCAACCATGTCACTTCATGATGTTTCCAAACCGAAGGATTCCAAATACGCAAGAATCTATATAAGCCCGCTCCTTTGTCCGTAACGAATACTTCTGTTAACGTCCGCATCCCTTCTCGTTGTCTTCTTCTTGGTATTAGGGATGATGTTGGCGTCTTTTATCTCTCACACTAGTACCAAATAATAGGTATCCCTCAAGTTCTTCTTGTTTTCATCATGCTCGTCGTATTTTTATTTCGACACTTTGGGGCTAGTTGGAACTTGACACGAAAGAGTCACGGGAAGGGCACAAAACCATCCAAAAATACTAGGTTCGAGGTTAGATCGAGAGAGAAAGAGAATACATTCTTAAATAAGATAGCTATCTTCTTCTCAATTCATAATTGGTTTTGAGGAGTTCACCATAAAATATTTTGAGAAGTTTAAAGTTGGAGAAGGCGGTGTACAACCATGTAAGTTTATGATGCTTCCAAACCTATGGATTCAAAATACTTAGACTCTACAAACGCCCGTTCCATTGTCCTTACTGAAAACATCTGTTAACGTCCCCATCTCTTCGGTCGTCGTCTTCTTGGTATTAGAGATGACATTGGCGTCTTGTATCTCTCATACTAGTACCAAAAAATAGGTATCCCTCAAGTTCTTCTTGTTTTTCATCATGCTCTATCGTATTTTGATTTCGACACTTTGAAGCTAGTTGAAACTTCACACGAAAGAGTCACGGGAAGTGCACAAAACCATCCAAAATACTAGGTTGGAGGTTAGATCGAGAGAGTAAGAGAATACATTCTGAAATAAGATAGCTATGTGCTTCTCAATTCATAATTGGTTTCGACAAGTTGACCATAAAATATTTTGAGAAGTTTTAAGTTGAAGAAGGTGGTGTTCAACTATATAACTTCATGATGGTTCAAAACCTATGGATTCCAAATACTTGGACTCTATATAAGCCCGTTCCTTTGTCCGTACCGAATACTTCTGTTAACGTCCCCATCTCTTCTTGTTGTCTTCTTCTTGGTATTAGGGATGACGTTGGCGTCTTTTATCTCTCACACTAGTACCAAATAATAGGTATCCCTCAAGTTCTTCTTGTTTTTCATCATGCTCTGTCGTATTTTTATTTCGACACTTTGTAGCTAGTTGAAACTTCACACGAAAGAGTCACGGGAAGTGCACAAAACTATCTAAAAATACTAGGTTCGAGGTTAGATCGAAAGAGAAAGAGAATACATTCTGAAATAAGATAGCTATCTTCTTCTCAATTCATAATTGGTTTTGAGGAGTTGACCATAAAATATTTTGAGAAGTTTTAAGTTGAAGAAGGCGGTGTTCAACCATGTAACTTCGTGATGTTTCCACACCTATGGATTTCAAATACTCAAGACTCTATATAAGCCCGTTCCTTTGTCCGTATCGAATACTTCTGTTAACGTCCCCATGTGTTCTCGTTGTCTTCTTCTTGGTATTAAGGATGACGTTGGCGTCTTGTATCTCTCACACTAGTACCATAAAATCGGTATCCCTCAAGTTTTTCTTGTTTTTCATCATGCTTTGTCGTATTTTGATTTTGACACTTTGGAGCTAGTTGGAACTTCACACGAAAGAGTCACGGGAAGTGCACAAAACCATCCAAAATACTAGGTTGGAGGTTAGATCGAAAGAGAAAGAGAATACATTATGAAATAAGATAGCTATCGTCTTCTCAATTCATAATTGGTTTTGAGAAGTTGACCATAAAATATTTTGAGAAGGTTTAAGTTGAAGAAGGCGTTGTTCAACCGTGTAACTTCATGATGGTTCCAAACCTATGGATTCCAAATACGCAAGACTCTAAATAAGCCCGTTCCTTTGTCCGTACCGAATACTTCGTTAACGTCCCCATCCGTTCTCGTTGTCTTCTTCTTGGTATTAAGGATGACGTTGGCGTCTTGTATCTCTCACACTAGTACCAAAAAATCGGTATCCCTCAAGTTTTTCTTGTTTTTCATCATGCTTTGTCGTATTTTGATTTCGACACTTTGGAGCTAGTTGGAACTTCACACGAAAGAGTCACGGGAAGTGCACAAAACCATCCAAAAATAATTGGTTCGAAGATAGATCGAGAGAGAAAGAGAATACATTCGAAATAAGATAGCTATGTGCTTCTCAATTCATAATTGGTTTCGACAAGTTGACCATAAAATATTTTGAGAAGTTTTAAGTTGAAGAAGGTGGTGTTCAACTATGTAACTTCATGATGGTTCCAAACCTATGGATTCCAAATACTCGTACTCTATATAAGCCCGTTCCTTTGTCTGTACCGAATACTTCTGTTAACGTCCCCATCTCTTCTCGTTGTCTTCTTCTTGGTATTAAGGATGATGTTGGCGTCTTTTATCTCTCAAACTAGTACCAAAAAATAGGTATCCCTCAAGTTCTTCTTATTTTTCATCATGCTCTATCGTATATTGATTTCGACACTTTGGAGCTAGTTGAAACTTCACACGAAAGAGTCACGAGAAGTGCACAAAACAATCCAAAATACTAGGTTCGAGGTTAGATTGAGAGAGAAAGAGAATACATTTTGAAAAAAGATAGCTATCATCTTCTCAATTCATAATTGGTTTTGAGGAGTTGACCATAAAATATTTTTAGAAGTTTTCGGTTGAAGAAGGCAGTGTTCAACCATGTCACTTCATGATGTTTCCAAACCGAAGGATTCCAAATACGCAAGAATCTATATAAGCCCGCTCCTTTGTCCGTAACGAATACTTCTGTTAACGTCCGCATCCCTTCTCGTTGTCTTCTTCTTGGTATTAGGGATGATGTTGGCGTCTTTTATCTCTCACACTAGTACCAAATAATAGGTATCCCTCAAGTTCTTCTTGTTTTCATCATGCTCTGTCGTATTTTTATTTCGACACTTTGGGGCTAGTTGGAACTTGACACGAAAGAGTCACGGGAAGGGCACAAAACCATCCAAATATACTAGGTTCGAGGTTAGATCGAGAGAGAAAGAGAATACATTCTTAAATAAGATAGCTATCTTCTTCTCAATTCATAATTGGTTTTGAGGAGTTCACCATAAAATATTTTGAGAAGTTTAAAGTTGGAGAAGGCGGTGTACAACCATGTAAGTTTATGATGCTTCCAAACCTATGGATTCAAAATACTTAGACTCTACAAACGCCCGTTCCATTGTCCTTACTGAAAACATCTGTTAACGTCCCCATCTCTTCGGTCGTCGTCTTCTTGGTATTAGAGATGACATTGGCGTCTTGTATCTCTCATACTAGTACCAAAAAATAGGTATCCCTCAAGTTCTTCTTGTTTTTCATCATGCTCTATCGTATTTTGATTTCGACACTTTGAAGCTAGTTGAAACTTCACACGAAAGAGTCACGGGAAGTGCACAAAACCATCCAAAATACTAGGTTGGAGGTTAGATCGAAAGAGAAAGAGAATACATTATGAAATAAGATAGCTATCGTCTTCTCAATTCATAATTGGTTTTGAGAAGTTGACCATAAAATATTTTGAGAAGGTTTAAGTTGAAGAAGGCGTTGTTCAACCGTGTAACTTCATGATGGTTCCAAACCTATGGATTCCAAATACGCAAGACTCTAAATAAGCCCGTTCCTTTGTCCGTACCGAATACTTCTGTTAACATCCCCATTTGTTCTCGTTGTCTTCTTCTTGGTATTAAGGATGACGTTGGCGTCTTATATCTCTCACACTAGTACCAAAAAATCGGTATCCCTCAAGTTTTTCTTGTTTTTCATCATGCTTTGTCGTATTTTTATTTCGACACTTTGGGGCTAGTTGGAACTTTACACGAAAGAGTCACGGGAAGGGCACAAAACCATCCAAAAATACTAGGTTCGAGGTTAGATCGAGAGAGAAAGAGAATACATTCTTAAATAAGATAGCTATCTTCTTCTCAATTCATAATTGGTTTTGAGGAGTTCACCATAAAATATTTTGAGAAGTTTAAAGTTGGAGAAGGCGGTGTTCAACCATGTAAGTTTATGATGCTTCCAAACCTATGGATTCAAAATACTCAGACTCTACAAACGCCCGTTCCATTGTCCTTACTGAAAACATCTGTTAACGTCCCCATCTCTTCTGGTCGTCGTCTTCTTGGTATTAGAGATGACATTGGCGTCTTGTATCTCTCATACTAGTACCAAAAAATAGGTATCCCTCAAGTTCTTCTTGTTTTTCATCATGCTCTATCGTATTTTGATTTCGACACTTTGAAGCTAGTTGAAACTTCACACGAAAGAGTCACGGGAAGTGCACAAAACCATCCAAAATACTAGGTTGGAGGTTAGATCGAAAGAGAAAGAGAATACATTATGAAATAAGATAGCTATCATCTTCTCAATTCATAATTGGTTTTGAGAAGTTGACCATAAAATATTTTGAGAAGGTTTAAGTTGAAGAAGGCGTTGTTCAACCGTGTAACTTCATGATGGTTCCAAACCTATGGATTCCAAATACGCAAGACTCTAAATAAGCCCGTTCCTTTGTCCGTACCGAATACTTCTATTAACGTCCCCATCTGTTCTCGTTGTCTTCTTCTTGGTATTAAGGATGACGTTGGCGTCTTGTATCTATCACACTAGTACCAAAAAATCGGTATCCCTCAAGTTTTTCTTGTTTTTCATCATGCTTTGTCGTATTTTGATTTCGACACTTTGGAGCTAGTTGGAACTTCACACGAAAGAGTCGGGGGGAAGTGCACAAAACCATCCAAAAATAATTGGTTCGAAGATAGATCGAGAGAGAAAGAGATTACATTCCGAAATAAGATAGCTATGTGCTTCTCAATTCATAATTGGTTTCGACAAGTTGACCATAAAATATTTTGAGAAGTTTTAAGTTGAAGAAGGTGGTGTTCAACTATGTAACTTCATGATGGTTCCAAACCTATGGATTCCAAATACTCGTACTCTATATAAGCCCGTTCCTTTGTCTGTACCGAATACTTCTGTTAACGTCCCCATCTCTTCTCGTTGTCTTCTTCTTGGTATTAAGGATGATGTTGGCGTCTTTTATCTCTCAAACTAGTACCAAAAAATAGGTATCCCTCAAGTTCTTCTTGTTTTTCATCATGGTCTATCGTATATTGATTTCGACACTTTGGAGCTAGTTGAAACTTCACACGAAAGAGTCACGAGAAGTGCACAAAACCATCCAAAATACTAGGTTCGAGGTTAGATTGAGAGAGAAAGAGAATACATTTTGAAAAAAGATAGCTATCATCTTCTCAATTCATAATTGGTTTTGAGGAGTTGACCCTAAAATATTTTTAGAAGTTTTCAGTTGAAGAAGGCAGTGTTCAACCATGTCACTTCATGATGTTTCCAAACCGAAGGATTCCAAATACGCAAGAATCTATATAAGCCCGCTCCTTTGTCCGTAACGAATACTTCTGTTAACGTCCGCATCCCTTCTCGTTGTCTTCTTCTTGGTATTAGGGATGATGTTGGCGTCTTTTATCTCTCACACTAGTACCAAATAATAGGTATCCCTCAAGTTCTTCTTGTTTTCATCATGCTCGTCGTATTTTTATTTCGACACTTTGGGGCTAGTTGGAACTTGACACGAAAGAGTCACGGGAAGGGCACAAAACCATCCAAAAATACTAGGTTCGAGGTTAGATCGAGAGAGAAAGAGAATACATTCTTAAATAAGATAGCTATCTTCTTCTCAATTCATAATTGGTTTTGAGGAGTTCACCATAAAATGTTTTGAGAAGTTTAAAGTTGGAGAAGGCGGTGTACAACCATGTAAGTTTATGATGCTTCCAAACCTATGGATTCAAAATACTTAGACTCTACAAACGCCCGTTCCATTGTCCTTACTGAAAACATCTGTTAACGTCCCCATCTCTTCTGGTCGTCGTCTTCTTGGTATTAGAGATGACATTGGCGTCTTGTATCTCTCATACTAGTACCAAAAAATAGGTATCCCTCAAGTTCTTCTTGTTTTTCATCATGCTCTATCGTATTTTGATTTCGACACTTTGAAGCTAGTTGAAACTTCACACGAAAGAGTCACGGGAAGTGCACAAAACCATCCAAAATACTAGGTTGGAGGTTAGATCGAAAGAGAAAGAGAATACATTATGAAATAAGATAGCTATCGTCTTCTCAATTCATAATTGGTTTTGAGAAGTTGACCATAAAATATTTTGAGAAGGTTTAAGTTGAAGAAGGCGTTGTTCAACCGTGTAACTTCATGATGGTTCCAAACCTATGGATTCCAAATACGCAAGACTCTAAATAAGCCCGTTCCTTTGTCCGTACCGAATACTTCGTTAACGTCCCCATCCGTTCTCGTTGTCTTCTTCTTGGTATTAAGGATGACGTTGGCGTCTTGTATCTCTCACACTAGTACCAAAAAATCGGTATCCCTCAAGTTTTTCTTGTTTTTCATCATGCTTTGTCGTATTTTGATTTCGACACTTTGGAGCTAGTTGGAACTTCACACGAAAGAGTCACGGGAAGTGCACAAAACCATCCAAAAATAATTGGTTCAAAGATAGATCGAGAGAGAAAGAGATTACATTCGAAATAAGATAGCTATGTGCTTCTCAATTCATAATTGGTTTCGACAAGTTGACCATAAAATATTTTGAGAAGTTTTAAGTTGAAGAAGGCGGTGTTCAACCATGTAACTTCATGATGTTTCCAAACCTATGGATTCCAAATACGCAAGACTCTATATAAGCCCGCTCCTTTGTCCGTAACGAATACTTCTGTTAACGTCCGCATCCCTTCTCGTTGTCTTCTTCTTGGTATTAGGGATGATGTTGGCGTCTTTTATCTCTCACACTAGTACCAAATAATAGGTATCCCTCAAGTTCTTCTTGTTTTCATCATGCTCTGTCGTATTTTTATTTCGACACTTTGGGGCTAGTTGGAACTTGACACGAAAGAGTCACGGGAAGGGCACAAAACCATCCAAAAATACTAGGTTCGAGGTTAGATCGAGAGAGAAAGAGAATACATTTTTAAATAAGATAGCGATCTTCTTCTCAATTCATAATTGGTTTTGAGGAGTTCACCATAAAATATTTTGAGAAGTTTAAAGTTGGAGAAGGCGGTGTTCAACCATGTAAGTTTATGATGCTTCCAAACCTATGGATTCAAAATACTCAGACTCTACAAACGCCCGTTCCATTGTCCTTACTGAAAACATCTGTTAACGTCCCCATCTCTTCGGTCGTCGTCTTCTTGGTATGAGAGATGACATTGGCGTCTTGTATCTCTCATACTAGTACCAAAAAATAGGTATCCCTCAAGTTCTTCTTGTTTTTCATCATGCTCTATCGTATTTTGATTTCGACACTTTGAAGCTAGTTGAAACTTCACACGAAAGAGTCACGGGAAGTGCACAAAACCATCCAAAATACTAGGTTGGAGGTTAGATCGAAAGAGAAAGAGAATACATTATGAAATAAGATAGCTATCATCTTCTCAATTCATAATTGGTTTTGAGAAGTTGACCATAAAATATTTTGAGAAGGTTTAAGTTGAAGAAGGCGTTGTTCAACCGTGTAACTTCATGATGGTTCCAAACCTATGGATTCCAAATACGCAAGACTCTAAATAAGCCCGTTCCTTTGTCCGTACCGAATACTTCTATTAACGTCCCCATCTGTTCTCGTTGTCTTCTTCTTGGTATTAAGGATGACGTTGGCGTCTTGTATCTCTCACACTAGTACCAAAAAATCGGTATCCCTCAAGTTTTATTTGTTTTTCATCATGCTTTGTCGTATTTTGATTTCGACACTTTGGAGCTAGTTGGAACTTCACACGAAAGAGTCACGGGAAGTGCACAAAACCATCCAAAAATAATTGGTTCGAAGATAGATCGAGAGAGAAAGAGATTACATTCGAAATAAGATAGCTATGTGCTTCTCAATTCATAATTGGTTTCGACAAGTTGACCATAAAATATTTTGAGAAGTTTTAAGTTGAAGAAGGCGGTGTTCAACCATGTAACTTCATGAAGTTTCCAAACCTATGGATTCCAAATACGCAAGACTCTATATAAGCCCGCTCCTTTGTCCGTACCGAATACTTCTGTTAACGTCCGCATCCCTTCTCGTTGTCTTCTTCTTGGTATTAAGGATGATGTTGGCGTCTTTTATCTCTCACACTAGTACCAAATAATAGGTATCCCTCAAGTTCTTCTTGTTTTCATCATGCTCTCCGTCGTATTTTGATTTCGACACTTTGGGGCTAGTTGGAACTTCTCACGAAAGAGTCACGGGAAGTGCACAAAACCATCCAAAAATACTTGGTTCGAGGTTAGATCGAGAGAGAAAGAGAATACATTCTTAAATAAGATAGCTATCTTCTTCTCAATTCATAATTGGTTTTGAGGAGTTCACCATAAAATATTTTCAGAAGTTTAAAGTTGGAGAAGGCGGTGTTCAACCATGTAATTTTATGATGCTTCCAAACCTATGGATTCAAAATACTCGTACTCTACAAACGCCCGGTCCATTGTCCTTACTGAAAACATCTGTTATCGTCCCCATCTCTTCTGGTCGTCGTCTTCTTGGTATTAGAGATGACATTGGCGTCTTGTATCTCTCATACTAGTACCAAAAAATAGGTATCCCTCAAGTTCTTCTTGCTTTTCATCATGCTCTATCGTATTTTGATTTCGACACTTTGAAGCTAGTTGAAACTTCACACGAAAGAGTCACGGGAAGTGCACAAAACCATCCAAAATACTAGGTTGGAGGTTAGATCGAAAGAGAATACTTATACATTATGAAATAAGATAGCTATCATCTTCTCAATTCATAATTGGTTTTGAGAAGTTGACCATAAAATATTTTGAGTAGGTTTAAGTTGAAGAAGGCGTTGTTCAACCGTGTAACTTCATGATGGTTCCAAACCTATGGATTCCAAATACGCAAGACTCTAAATAAGCCCGTTCCTTTGTCCGTACCGAATACTTCTATTAACGTCCCCATCTCGTTCTCGTTGTCTTCTTCTTGGTATTAAGGATGACGTTGGCGTCTTGTATCTCTCACACTTGTACCAAAAAATCGGTATCCCTCAAGTTTTATTTGTTTTTCATCATGCTTTGTCGTATTTTGATTTCGACACTTTGGAGCTAGTTGGAACTTCACACGAAAGAGTCACGGGAAGTGCACAAAACCATCCAAAAATAATTGGTTCGAAGATAGATCGAGAGAGAAAGAGATTACATTCTGAAATAAGATAGCTATGTGCTTCTCAATTCATAATTGGTTTCGACAAGTTGACCATAAAATATTTTGAGAAGTTTTAAGTTGAAGAAGGCGGTGTTCAACCATGTAACTTCATGAAGTTTCCAAACCTATGGATTCCAAATACGCAAGACTCTATATAAGCCCGCTCCTTTGTCCGTACCGAATACTTCTGTTAACGTCCGCATCCCTTCTCGTTGTCTTCTTCTTGGTATTAAGGATGATGTTGGCGTCTTTTATCTCTCACACTAGTACCAAATAATAGGTATCCCTCAAGTTCTTCTTGTTTTCATCATGCTCTGTCGTATTTTGATTTCGACACTTTGGGGCTAGTTGGAACTTCTCACGAAAGAGTCACGGGAAGTGCACAAAACCATCCAAAAATACTAGGTTCGAGGTTAGATCGAGAGAGAAAGAGAATACATTCTTAAATAAGATAGCTATCTTCTTCTCAATTCATAATTGGTTTTGAGGAGTTCACCATAAAATATTTTCAGAAGTTTAAAGTTGGAGAAGGCGGTGTTCAACCATGTAATTTTATGATGCTTCCAAACCTATGGATTCAAAATACTCAGACTCTACAAACGCCCGGTCCATTGTCCTTACTGAAAACATCTGTTATCGTCCCCATCTCTTCTGGTCGTCGTCTTCTTGGTATTAGAGATGACATTGGCGTCTTGTATCTCTCATACTAGTACCAAAAAATAGGTATCCCTCAAGTTCTTCTTGCTTTTCATCATGCTCTATCGTATTTTGATTTCGACACTTTGAAGCTAGTTGAAACTTCACACGAAAGAGTCACGGGAAGTGCACAAAACCATCCAAAATACTAGGTTGGAGGTTAGATCGAAAGAGAATACTTATACATTATGAAATAAGATAGCTATCATCTTCTCAATTCATAATTGGTTTTGAGAAGTTGACCATAAAATATTTTGAGTAGGTTTAAGTTGAAGAAGGCGTTGTTCAACCGTGTAACTTCATGATGGTTCCAAACCTATGGATTCCAAATACGCAAGACTCTAAATAAGCCCGTTCCTTTGTCCGTACCGAATACTTCTATTAACGTCCCCATCTGTTCTCGTTGTCTTCTTCTTGGTATTAAGGATGACGTTGGCGTCTTGTATCTCTCACACTTGTACCAAAAAATCGGTATCCCTCAAGTTTTATTTGTTTTTCATCATGCTTTGTCGTATTTTGATTTCGACACTTTGGAGCTAGTTGGAACTTCACACGAAAGAGTCACGGGAAGTGCACAAAACCATCCAAAAATAATTGGTTCGAAGATAGATCGAGAGAGAAAGAGATTACATTCTGAAATAAGATAGCTATGTGCTTCTCAATTCATAATTGGTTTCGACAAGTTGACCATAAAATATTTTGAGAAGTTTTAAGTTGAAGAAGGCGGTGTTCAACCATGTAACTTCATGAAGTTTCCAAACCTATGGATTCCAAATACGCAAGACTCTATATAAGCCCGCTCCTTTGTCCGTACCGAATACTTCTGTTAACGTCCGCATCCCTTCTCGTTGTCTTCTTCTTGGTATTAAGGATGATGTTGGCGTCTTTTATCTCTCACACTAGTACCAAATAATAGGTATCCCTCAAGTTCTTCTTGTTTTCATCATGCTCGTCCTCGTCGTATTTTGATTTCGACACTTTGGGGTAGTTGGAACTTCTCACGAAAGAGTCACGGGAAGTGCACAAAACCATCCAAAAATACTAGGTTCGAGGTTAGATCGAGAGAGAAAGAGAATACATTCTTAAATAAGATAGCTATCTTCTTCTCAATTCATAATTGGTTTTGAGGAGTTCACCATAAAATATTTTCGAAGTTTAAAGTTGGAGAAGGCGGTGTTCAACCATGTAATTTTATGATGCTTCCAAACCTATGGATTCAAAATACTCGACTCTACAAACGCCCGGTCCATTGTCCTTACCGAAAACATCCGTTATCGTCCCCATCTCTTCGGTCGTCGTCTTCTTGGTATTAGAGATGACATTGGCGTCTTGTATCTCTCATACTAGTACCAAAAAATAGGTATCCCTCAAGTTCTTCTTGCTTTTCATCATGCTCTATCGTATTTTGATTTCGACACTTTGAAGCTAGTTGAAACTTCACACGAAAGAGTCACGGGAAGTGCACAAAACCATCCAAAATACTAGGTTGGAGGTTAGATCGAAAGAGAATACTTTATGAAATAAGATAGCTATCGTCTTCTCAATTCATAATTGGTTTTGAGGAGTTGACCATAAAATATTTTGAGAAGGTTTAAGTTGAAGAAGGCGTTGTTCAACCGTGTAACTTCATGATGGTTCCAAACCTATGGATTCCAAATACGCAAGACTCTATATAAGCCCGTTCCTTTGTCCGTACCGAATACTTCTGTTAACGTCCCCATCTGTTCTCGTTGTCTTCTTCTTGGTATTAAGGATGACGTTGGCGTCTTGTATCTCTCACACTAGTACCATAAAATCAGTATCCCTCAAGTTTTTCTTGTTTTTCATCATGCTTTGTAGTATTTTGATTTTGACACTTTGGAGCTAGTTGGAACTTCACACGAAAGAGTCACGGGAAGTGCACAAAACTATCCAAAAATAATTGGTTCGAAGATAGATCGAGAGAGAGAGAGAATACATTCTGAAATAAGATAGCTATGTGCTTCTCAATTCATAATTGGTTTCGACAAGTTGACCATAAAATATTTTAAGAAGTTTTAAGTTGAAGAAGGTGGTGTTCAACTATGTAACTTCATGATGGTTCCAAACCTATGGATTCCAAATAATCGGACTCTATATAAGCCCGTTCCTTTGTCCGTACCGAATACTTCTGTTAACGTCCCCATCTCTTCTCGTTGTCTTCTTCTTGGTATTAAGGATGACGTTGGCGTCTTTTATCTCTCAAACTAGTACCAAAAAATAGGTATCCCTCAAGTTCTTCTTGTTTTTCATCATGCTCTATCCTATATTGATTTCGACACTTTGGAGCTAGTTGAAACTTCACATGAAAGAGTCACGGGAAGCGCACAAAACCATCCAAAATACTAGGTTGGACGTTAGATCGAGAGAGAAAGAGAATACATTTTGAAAAAAGATAGCTATCATCTTCTCAATTCATAATTGGTTTTGAGGAGTTGACCATAAAATATTTTGAGAAGTTTTAAGTTGAAGAAGGCGGTGTTCAACTATGTAACTTCATGATGTTTCCAAACCTATGGATTCCAAATACGCAAGACTCTATATAAGCCCGCTCCTTTGTCCGTATCGAATACTTCTGTTAACGTCTGCATCTCTTCTCGTTGTCTTCTTCTTGGTATTAGGGATGATGTTGGCATCTTTTATCTCTCACACTAGTATCAAATAATAGGTATCCCTCAAGTTCTTCTTGTTTTCATCATGCTCTGTCGTATTTTGATTTCGACACTTTGGGGCTAGTTGGAACTTCACACGAAAGAGTCACGGGAAGTGCACAAAACCATCCAGAAATACTAGGTTCGAGGTTAGATCAAGAGAGAAAGAGAATACATTCTTAAATAAGATAGCTATCTTCTTCTCAATTCATAATTGGTTTTGAGGAGTTCACCATAAAATATTTTGAGAAGTTTAAAGTTGGAGAAGGCGGTGTTCAACCATGTAATTTTATGATGCTTCCAAACCTATGGATTCAAAATACTCGTACTCTACAAACGCCGGCTCCATTGTCCTTACTGAAAACATCTGTTAACGTCCCCATCTCTTCTGGTCGTCGTCTTCTTGGTATTAGAGATGACATTGGCGTCTTGTATCTCTCATACTAGTACCAAAAAATAGGTATCCCTCAAGTTCTTCTTGCTTTTCATCATGCTCTATCGTATTTTGATTTCGACACTTTGAAGCTAGTTGAAACTTCACACGAAAGAGTCACGGGAAGTGCACAAAACCATCCAAAATACTAGGTTGGAGGTTAGATCGAAAGAGAATACTTTATGAAATAAGATAGCTATCGTCTTCTCAATTCATAATTGGTTTTGAGGAGTTGACCATAAAATATTTTGAGAAGGTTTAAGTTGAAGAAGGCGTTGTTCAACCGTGTAACTTCATGATGGTTCCAAACCTATGGATTCCAAATACGCAAGACTCTATATAAGCCCGTTCCTTTGTCCGTACCGGAGACTTCTGTTAACGTCCCCATCTGTTCTCGTTGTCTTCTTCTTGGTATTAAGGATGACGTTGGCGTCTTGTATCTCTCACACTAGTACCATAAAATCAGTATCCCTCAAGTTTTTCTTGTTTTTCATCATGCTTTGTCGTATTTTGATTTTGACACTTTGGAGCTAGTTGGAACTTCACACGAAAGAGTCACGGGAAGTGCACAAAACCATCCAAAAATAATTGGTTCGAAGATAGATCGAGAGAGAGAGAATACATTCTGAAATAAGATAGCTATGTGCTTCTCAATTCATAATTGGTTTCGACAAGTTGACCATAAAATATTTTAAGAAGTTTTAAGTTGAAGAAGGTGGTGTTCAACTATGTAACTTCATGATGGTTTCAAACCTATGGATTCCAAATACTCGGACTCTATATAAGCCCGTTCCTTTGTCCGTACCGAATACTTCTGTTAACGTCCCCATCTCTTCTCGTTGTCTTCTTCTTGGTATTAGGGATGATGTTGGCGTCTTTTATCTCTCACACGAGTACCAAATAATAGGTATCCCTCAAGTTCTTCTTGTTTTCATCATGCTCTGTCGTATTTTGATTTCGACACTTTGGGGCTAGTTGGAACTTCACACGAAAGAGTCACGGGAAGTGCACAAAACCATCCAGAAATACTAGGTTCGAGGTTAGATCAAGAGAGAAAGAGAATACATTCTTAAATAAGATAGCTATCTTCTTCTCAATTCATAATTGGTTTTGAGGAGTTCACCATAAAATATTTTGAGAAGTTTTAAGTTGAAGAAGGCGGTGTTCAACTATGTAACTTCATGATGTTTCCAAACCTATGGATTCCAAATACGCAAGACTCTATATAAGCCCGCTCCTTTGTCCGTACCGAATACTTCTGTTAACGTCTGTATCTCTTCTTGTTGTCTTCTTCTTGGTATTAGGGATGATGTTGGCGTCTTTTATCTCTCACACTAGTACCAAATAATAGGTATCCCTCAAGTTCTTCTTGTTTTCATCATGCTCTGTCGTATTTTGATTTCGACACTTTGGGGCTAGTTGGAACTTCACACGAAAGAGTCATGGGAAGTGCACAAAACCATCCAGAAATACTAGGTTCGAGGTTAGATCGAGAGAGAAAGAGAATACATTCTTAAATAAGATAGCTATCTTCTTCTCAATTCATAATTGGTTTTGAGGAGTTCACCATAAAATATTTTGAGAAGTTTAAAGTTGGACAAGGCGGTGTTCAACCATGTAATTTTATGATGCTTCCAAACCTATGGATTCAAAATACTCAGACTCTACAAACGCCCGTTCCATTGTCCTTACCGAATACTTCTGTTAACATCCCCATCTCTTCTCGTTGTCTTCTTCTTAGTATTAGGGATGACGTTGGCGTCTTTTATCTCTCACACTAGTACCAAATAATAGGTATCCCTCAAGTTCTTCTTGTTTTTCATCATGCTCTATCATATTTTGATTTCGACACATCGGGGCTAGTTGGAACTTCACACGAAAGAGTCACGGGAAGTGCACAAAACCATCCAAAAATACTAGGTTCGAGGTTAGATCGAGAGAGAAAGAGAATACATTCTTAAATAAGATAGCTATCTTCTTCTCAATTCATAATTGGTTTTGAGGAGTTCACCATAAAATATTTTGAGAAGTTTTAAGTTGAAGAAGGTGGTGTTCAACCATGTAACTTAATGATGGTTCCAAACCTATGGATTCCAAATACTCGGACTCTATATAAGCCCGTTCCTTTGTCCGTACCGAATACTTCTGTTAACGTCCCCATCTCTTCTCGTTGTCTTCTTCTTGGTATTAGGGATGACGTTGGCGTCTTTTATCTCTCACACTAGTACAAAATTATAGGTATCCCTCAAGTGCTTCTTGTTTTTCATCATGCTCTTTCGTATTTTGATTTCTACACTTTGGGGCTAGTTGGAACTTCACAGGAAAGAGTCACGGGAAGTGCACAAAACCATCCAAAAATACTTGGTACGAGGTTAGATCGAGAGAGAAAGATAATACATTTTGAAACAAGATACCTATCTTCTTCTCAATTTATAATTGGTTTTGAGGAGTTGACCATAAAATATTTTGAGAAACTTTAAATTGAAAAAGGCGGTGTTCAACCATGTAAGTTCATGATGGTTCCAAACCTATGGATTCCAAATACGCAAGACTCTATATAAGCCCGTTCCTTTGTCCATACCGAATACTTCTGTTAACGTCCCCATCTCTTCTCGTTGTCTTCTTCTTGGTATTAGGGATGACGTTGGCGTCTTTTTCTCTCACACTAGTACCAAAAAATAGGTATCCCTCTAGTTCTTCTTGTTTTTCAACATGCTGTGTCGTATTTTGATTGCGACACTTTGGAGCTAGTTGGAACATCACTCGAAAGAGTAACGGGGCGTGCACAAAACAATCCAAAAATACTAGATTCGAGGTTAGATCGAGAGAGAAAGAGAATACCTTTTGAAAAAAGATAGCTATCGTCTTCTCAATTCATAATTGGTTTTGAGGAGTTGACCATAAAATATTTTGAGAAGGTTTAAGTTGAAGAAGGCGTTGTTCAACCGTGTAACTTCATGATGGTTCCAAACCTATGGATTCCAAATACTCGGACTCTATATAAGCCCGTTCCTTTATCCGTACCGAATACTTCTGTTAACGTCCCCATCTCTTCTCGTTGTCTTCTTCTTGGTATTAGGGATGACGTTGGCGTATTTTATCTCTCACACTAGTACCAAATAATAGGTATCCCTCAAGTTCTTCTTGTTTTTCATCATGCTCTGTCGTATTTTGATTTCGACACATTGGAGCTAGTTGGAACTTCACACGAAAGAGTCACGGGAAGTGTACAAACCCATCCAAAAATAATTGGTTTGAAGATAGATCGAGAGAGAAAGAGAATACATTCTGAAAGAAGATAGCTATGTGCTTCTCAATTCGTAATTGGTTTCGACGAGTTGACCATAAAATATTTTGAGAAGTTTTAAGTTTAAGAAGGTGGTGTTCAACCATATAACTTCATGATGGTTCCAAACCTATGGATTCAAAATACTCGGACTCTATATAAGCCCGTTCCTTTGTCCATACCGAATACTTCTATTAACATCCCCATCTCTTCTCGTTGTCTTCTTCTTGGTATTAGGGATGACGTTGGCGTCTTTTATCTCTCACACTAGTACAAAATTATAGGTATCCCTCAAGTTCTTCTTGTTTTTCATCATGCTCTTTCGTATTTTGATTTCGACACTTTGGGGCTAGTTGGAACTTCACACGAAAGAGTCACGGGAAGTGCACAAAACCATCCAAAAATACTTGGTTCGAGGTTAGATCGAGAGAGAAAGAGAATACATTCTTAAATAAGATAGCTATCTTCTTCTCAATTCATAATTGGTTTTGAGGAGTTCACCATAAAATATTTTGAGAAGTTTTAAGTTGAAGAAGGTGGTGTTCAACCATGTAACTTCATGATGGTTCCAAACCTATGGATTCCAAATACTCGGACTCTATATAAGCCCGTTCCTTTGTCCGTACCGAATACTTCTATTAACGTCCCCATCTCTTCTCGTTGTCTTCTTCTTGGTATTAGGGATATCGTTGCCGTCTTTTTCTCTCACACTAGTACCAAAAAATTGGTATCCCTCTATTTCTTCTTGTTTTTCAACATGCTCTGTCGTATTTTGATTTCGACACTTTGGAGCTAGTTGGAACATCACACGAAAGAGTAACGGGGCGTGCACAAAACAATCCAAAAATACTAGATTCGAGGTTAGATCGAGAGTAAAAGAGAATACCTTTTGAAAAAAGATAGCTATCGTCTTCTCAATTCATAATTGGTTTTGAGGAGTTGACCATAAAATATTTTGAGAAGGTTTAAGTTGAAGAAGGCATTGTTCAACCGTGTAAGTTCATGATGGTTCCAAACCTATGGATTCCAAATATGCAAGACTCTATATAAGCCCGTTCCTTTGTCCGTACCGAATACTTCTGTTAACGTCCCCATCTCTTCTCGTTGTCTTCTTCTTGGTATTAGGGATGACGTTGGCGTCTTTTATCTCTCACACTAGTACCAAATAATAGGTATCCCTCAAGTTCTTCTTGTTTTTCATCATGCTCTGTCGTATTTTGATTTCGACACTTTGGGGCTAGTTGGAACTTCACAGGAAAGAGTCACGGGAAGTGCACAAAACCATCCAAAAATACTTGGTTCGAGGTTAGATCGAGAGAGAAAGATAATAAATTTTGAAACAAGATACCTATCTTCTTCTCAATTTATAATTGGTTTTGAGGAGTTGACCATAAAATATTTTGAGAAACTTTAAATTGAAAAAGGCGGTGTTCAACCATGTAAGTTCATGATGGTTCCAAACCTATGGATTCCAAATACGCAAGACTCTATATAAGCCCGTTCCTTTGTCCGTACCGAATACTTCTGTTAACGTCCCCATCTCTTCTCGTTGTCTTCTTCTTGGTATTAGGGATGACGTTGGCGTCTTTTTCTCTCACACTAGTACCAAAAAATAGGTATCCCTCTAGTTCTTCTTGTTTTTCAACATGCTCTGTCGTATTTTGATTGCGACACTTTGGAGCTAGTTGGAACATCACTCGAAAGAGTAACGGGGCGTGCACAAAACAATCCAAAAATACTAGATTCGAGGTTAGATCGAGAGAGAAAGAGAATACCTTTTGAAAAAAGATAGCTATCGTCTTCTCAATTCATAATTGGTTTTGAGGAGTTGACCATAAAATATTTTGAGAAGGTTTAAGTTGAAGAAGGCGTTGTTCAACCGTGTAACTTCATGATGGTTCCAAACCTATGGATTCCAAATACTCGGACTCTATATAAGCCCGTTCCTTTATCCGTATCGAATACTTCTGTTAACGTCCCCATCTCTTCTCGTTGTCTTCTTCTTGGTATTAGGGATGACGTTGGCGTATTTTATCTCTCACACTAGTACCAAATAATAGGTATCCCTCAAGTTCTTCTTGTTTTTCATCATGCTCTGTCGTATTTTGATTTGGACACATTGGAGCTAGTTGGAACTTCATACGAAAGAGTCACGGGAAGTGCACAAAACCATCCAAAAATAATTGGTTTGAAGATAGATCGAGAGAGAAAGAGAATACATTCTGAAAGAAGATAGCTATGTGCTTCTCAATTCGTAATTTGTTTCGACGAGTTGACCATAAAATATTTTGAGAAGTTTTAAGTTTAAGAAGGTGGTGTTCAACCATGTAACTTCATGATGGTTCCAAACCTATGGATTCCAAATACTCGGACTCTATATAAGCCCGTTCCTTTGTCCGTACCGAATACTTCTGTTAATGTCCCCATCTATTCTCGTTGTCTTCTTCTTGGTATTAGGGATGACGTTGGCGTATTTTATCTCTCACACTAGTACCAAATAATAGGTATCCCTCAAGTTCTTCTTGTTTTTCATCATGCTCTGTCGTATTTTGATTTCGACACATTGGAGCTAGTTGGAACTTCATATGAAAGAGTCACGGGAAGTGCACAAAACCATCCAAAAATAATTGGTTTGAAGATAGATCGAGAGAGAAAGAGAATACATTCTGAAATAAGATAGCTATGTGCTTCTCAATTTGTAATTTGTTTCGACGAGTTGACAATAAAATATTTTGAGAAGTTTTAAGTTTAAGAAGGTGGTGTTCAACCATGTAACTTCATGATGGTTCCAACCCTATGGATTCCAAATACTCGGACTCTATATAAGCCCGTTCCTTTGTCCGTACCGAATACTTCTGTTAACGTCCCCATCTCTTCTCGTTGTCTTCTTCTTGGTATTAGGGATGATGTTGGCGTCTTTTATCTCTCGCAGTAGTACCAAAAAATAGGTATCCCTCAAGTTCTTCTTGTTTTTCATCATGCTCTATCGTATTTTGATTTCGACACTTTGGAGCTAGTTGAAACTTCACACGAAAGAGTCACGGGAAGTGCACAAAACCATCCAAAATATTAGGTTGGAGGTTAGATAGAGAGAGAAAGAGTATAATTTTGAAAAAAGATAGCTATCGTCTTCTCAATTCATAATTGGTTTTGAGGAGTTGACCATAAAATATTTTGAGAAGTTTTAAGTTGAAGAAGGCGGTGTTCAACCATGTAACTTCATGATGTTTCCAAACCTATGGATTCCAAATACGTAAGACTCTATATAAGCCCGCTCCTTTGTCCGTGCCGAATACTTCTGTTAACATCCCCATCTCTTCTCGTTGTCTTCTTCTTGGTATTAGGGATGACGTTGGCGTCTTTTATCTCTCACACTAGTACCAAATAATAGGTATCCCTCAAGTTCTTCTTGTTTTTCATCACGCTCTGTCGTATTTTGATTTCGACACTTTGGGGCTAGTTGGAACTTCACACGAAAGAGTCACGGGAAGTGCACAAAACCATCCAAAAATACTTGGTTCGAGGTTAGATCGAGACAGAAAGAGAATACATTCATAAATAAGATAGCTATCTTCTTCACAATTCCTAATTGGTTTTGAGGAGTTCACCATAAAATATTTTTAGAAGTTTTAAGTTGAAGAAGGTGGTGTTCAACCATGTAACTTCATGAGGCTTCCAAACCTATGGATTCCAAACACTCGGACTCTATATAAGCCCGTTCCTTTGTCCATACCGAATACTTCTGTTAACGTCCCCATCTCTTCTCGTTGTCTTCTTCTTGGTATTAGGGATGACGTTGGCGTCTTTTTCTCTCACACTAGTACCAAAAAATAGGTATCCCTCTAGTTCTTCTTGTTTTTCAACATGCTCTGTCGTATTTTGATTTCGACACTTTGGAGCTAGTTGGAACATCACACGAAAGAGTAACGGGGCGTGCACAAAACAATCCAAAATTACTAGATTCGAGGTTAGATCGAGAGTGAAAGAGAATACCTTTTGAAAAAAGATAGCTATCGTCTTCTCAATTCATAATTGGTTTTGAGGAGTTGACCATAAAATATTTTGAGAAGGTTTAAGTTGAAGAAGGCGGTGTTCAACCATGTAACTTCATGATGTTTCCAAACCTATGGATTCCAAATACGTAAGACTCTATATAAGCCCGCTCCTTTGTCCGTACCGAATACTTCTGTTAACATCCCCATCTCTTCTCGTTGTCTTCTTCTTGGTATTAGGGATGACGTTGGCGTCTTTTATCTCTCACGCTAGTACCAAATAATAGGTATCCCTCAAGTTCTTCTTGTTTTTCATTATGCTCAGTCGTATTTTGAATTCGACACTTCGGGGCTAGTTGGAACTTCACACGAAAGAGTCACGGGAAGTGCACAAAACCATCCAAAAATACTTGGTTCGAGGTTAGATCGAGAGAGAAAGAGAATACATTCTTAAATAAGATAGCTATCTTCTTCTCAATTCATAATTGGTTTTGAGGAGTTCACCATAAAATAATTTGAGAAGTTTTAAGTTGCGAAGGCGGTGTTCAACCATGTAATTTTATGATGCTTCCAAACCTATGGATTCAAAATTCTCGGACTCTACAAACGCCCGTTCCATTGTCCTTACCGAAAACATCCGTTAACGTCCCCATCTTTTCCGGTTGTCGTCTTCTTGGTATTAGAGATGACTTTGGCGTCTTGTATCTCTCATACTAGTACCAAAAAATAGGTATTCCTCAAGTTCTTCTTGTTTTTCATCATGCTTTGTCGTATTTTGATTTCGACACTTTGGAGCTAGTTGGAACTTCACACGAAAGAGTCACGGGAAGTGCACAAAACCATCCAAAATACTAGGTTGGAGGTTAGATCGAGAGAGAAAGAGTATAATTTTGAAAAAAGATAGCTATCGTCTTCTCAATTCATAATTGGTGTTGAGGAGTTGACCATAAAAATTTTGAGAAGTTTTAAGTTGAAGAAGGCGGTGTTCAACCATGTAACTTCACGATGTTTCCAAACCTATGGATTCCAAATACGTAAGACTCTATATAAGCCCGTTCCTTTGTCCGTACGGAATACTTCTGTTAACGTCCCCATCTCTTCTCGTTGTCTTCTTCTTGGTATTAGGGATGACGTTGGCGTCTTTTATCTCTCGCAGTAGTACCAAAAAATAGGTATCCCTCAAGTTCTTCTTGTTTTTCATCATGCTCCATCGTATTTAGATTTTGACACTTTGGAGCTAGTTGAAACTTCACACGAAAGAGTCACGGGAAGTGCACAAAGCCATCCAAAATACTAGGTTGGAGGTTAGATCGAGAGAGAAAGAGTATAATTTTGAAAAAATATAGCTATCGTCTTCTCAATCCATAATTGGTTTTGAGGAGTTGACCATAAAATATTTTGAGAAGTTTTAAGTTGAAGAAGGCGGTGTTCAACCATGTAACTTCATGATGTTTCCAAACCTATGGATTCCAAATACGTAAGACTCTATATAAGCCCGCTCCTTTGTCCGTACCGAATACTTCTGTTAACATCCCCATCTCTTCTCGTTGTCTTCTTCTTGGTATTAGGGATGACGTTGGCGTCTTTTATCTCTCACGCTAGTACCAAATAATAGGTATCCCTCAAGTTCTTCTTGTTTTTCATTATGCTCAGTCGTATTTTGAATTCGACACTTCGGGGCTAGTTGGAACTTCACACGAAAGAGTCACGGGAAGTGCACAAAACCATCCAAAAATACTTGGTTCGAGGTTAGATCGAGAGAGAAAGAGAATACATTCTTAAATAAGATAGCTATCTTCTTCTCAATTCATAATTGGTTTTGAGGAGTTCACCATAAAATAATTTGAGAAGTTTTAAGTTGCGAAGGCGGTGTTCAACCATGTAATTTTATGATGCTTCCAAACCTATGGATTCAAAATTCTCGGACTCTACAAACGCCCGTTCCATTGTCCTTACCGAAAACATCCGTTAACGTCCCCATCTTTTCTCGGTTGTCGTCTTCTTGGTATTAGAGATGACTTTGGCGTCTTGTATCTCTCATACTAGTACCAAAAAATAGGTATTCCTCAAGTTCTTCTTGTTTTTCATCTTGCTTTGTCGTATTTTGATTTCGACACTTTGGAGCTAGTTGGAACTTCACACGAAAGAGTCACGGGAAGTGCACAAAACCATCCAAAATACTAGGTTGGAGGATAGATCGAGAGAGAAAGAGTATAATTTTGAAAAAAGATAGCTATCGTCTTCTCAATTCATAATTGGTGTTGAGGAGTTGACCATAAAATATTTTGAGAAGTTTTAAGTTGAAGAAGGCGGTGTTCAACCATGTAACTTCATGATGTTTCAAAACCTATGGATTCCAAATACGTAAGACTCTATATAAGCCCGCTCCTTTGTCCGTACCGAATACTTCTGTTAACATCCCCATCTCTTCTCGTTGTCTACTTCTTGGTATTAGGGATGACGTTGGCGTCTTTTATCTCTCACGCTAGTACCAAATAATAGGTATCCCTCAAGTTCTTCTTGTTTTTCATTATGCTCAGTCGTATTTTGAATTCGACACTTCGGGGCTAGTTGGAACTTCACACGAAAGAGTCACGGGAAGTGCACAAAACCATCCAAAAATACTTGGTTCGAGGTTAGATCGAGAGAGAAAGAGAATACATTCTTAAATAAGATAGCTATCTTCTTCTCAATTCATAATTGGTTTTGAGGAGTTCACCATAAAATAATTTGAGAAGTTTTAAGTTGCAGAAGGCGGTGTTCAACCATGTAATTTTATGATGCTTCCAAACCTATGGATTCAAAATTCTCAGACTCTACAAACGCCCGTTCCATTGTCCTTACTGAAAACATCTGTTAACGTCCCCATCTTTTCTGGTTGTCGTCTTCTTGGTATTAGAGATGACTTTGGCGTCTTGTATCTCTCATACTAGTACCAAAAAATAGGTATTCCTCAAGTTCTTCTTGTTTTTCATCATGCTTTGTCGTATTTTGATTTCGACACTTTGGAGCTAGTTGGAACTTCACACGAAAGAGTCACGGGAAGTGCACAAAACCATCCAAAATACTAGGTTGGAGGTTAGATCGAGAGAGAAAGAGTATAATTTTGAAAAAAGATAGCTATCGTCTTCTCAATTCATAATTGGTGTTGAGGAGTTGACCATAAAATATTTTGAGAAGTTTTAAGTTGAAGAAGGCGGTGTTCAACCATGTATCTTCACGATGTTTCCAAACCTATGGATTCCAAATACGTATGACTCTATATAAGCCCGTTCCTTTGTCCGTACCGAATACTTCTGTTAACGTCCCCATCTCTTCTCGTTGTCTTCTTCTTGGTATTAGGGATGACGTTGGCGTCTTTTATCTCTCGCAGTAGTACCAAATAATAGGTATCCCTCAAGTTCTTCTTGTTTTTCATTATGCTCAGTCGTATTTTGAATTCGACACTTCGGGGCTAGTTGGAACTTCACACGAAAGAGTCACGGGAAGTGCACAAAACCATCCAAAAATACTTGGTTCGAGGTTAGATCGAGAGAGAAAGAGAATACATTCTTAAATAAGATAGCTATCTTCTTCTCAATTCATAATTGGTTTTGAGGAGTTCACCATAAAATAATTTGAGAAGTTTTAAGTTGCGAGAAGGCGGTGTTCAACCATGTAATTTTATGATGCTTCCAAACCTATGGATTCAAAATTCTCGGACTCTACAAACGCCCGTTCCATTGTCCTTACTGAAAACATCTGTTAACGTCCCCATCTTTTCTGGTTGTCGTCTTCTTGGTATTAGAGATGACTTTGGCGTCTTGTATCTCTCATACTAGTACCAAAAAATAGGTATTCCTCAAGTTCTTCTTGTTTTTCATCTTGCTTTGTCGTATTTTGATTTCGACACTTTGGAGCTAGTTGGAACTTCACACGAAAGAGTCACGGGAAGTGCACAAAACCATCCAAAATACTAGGTTGGAGGATAGATCGAGAGAGAAAGAGTATAATTTTGGAAAAAGATAGCTATCGTCTTCTCAATTCATAATTGGTGTTGAGGAGTTGACCATAAAATATTTTGAGAAGTTTTAAGTTGAAGAAGGCGGTGTTCAACCATGTAACTTCATGATGTTTCCAAACCTATGGATTCCAAATACGTAAGACTCTATATAAGCCCGCTCCTTTGTCCGTACCGAATACTTCTGTTAACATCCCCATCTCTTCTCGTTGTCTTCTTCTTGGTATTAGGGATGACGTTGGCGTCTTTTATCTCTCACGCTAGTACCAAATAATAGGTATCCCTCAAGTTCTTCTTGTTTTTCATTATGCTCAGTCGTATTTTGAATTCGACACTTCGGGGCTAGTTGGAACTTCACACGAAAGAGTCACGGGAAGTGCACAAAACCATCCAAAAATACTTGGTTCGAGGTTAGATCGAGAGAGAAAGAGAATACATTCTTAAATAAGATAGCTATCTTCTTCTCAATTCATAATTGGTTTTGAGGAGTTCACCATAAAATAATTTGAGAAGTTTTAAGTTGCAGAAGGCGGTGTTCAACCATGTAATTTTATGATGCTTCCAAACCTATGGATTCAAAATTCTCAGACTCTACAAACGCCCGTTCCATTGTCCTTACTGAAAACATCTGTTAACGTCCCCATCTTTTCTGGTTGTCGTCTTCTTGGTATTAGAGATGACTTTGGCGTCTTGTATCTCTCATACTAGTACCAAAAAATAGGTATTCCTCAAGTTCTTCTTGTTTTTCATCTTGCTTTGTCGTATTTTGATTTCGACACTTTGGAGCTAGTTGGAACTTCACACGAAAGAGTCACGGGAAGTGCACAAAACCATCCAAAATACTAGGTTGGAGGATAGATCGAGAGAGAAAGAGTATAATTTTGAAAAAAGATAGCTATCGTCTTCTCAATTCATAATTGGTGTTGAGGAGTTGACCATAAAATATTTTGAGAAGTTTTAAGTTGAAGAAGGCGGTGTTCAACCATGTAACTTCATGATGTTTCCAAACCTATGGATTCCAAATACGTAAGACTCTATATAAGCCCGCTCCTTTGTCCGTACCGAATACTTCTGTTAACATCCCCATCTCTTCTCGTTGTCTTCTTCTTGGTATTAGGGATGACGTTGGCGTCTTTTATCTCTCACGCTAGTACCAAATAATAGGTATCCCTCAAGTTCTTCTTGTTTTTCATTATGCTCAGTCGTATTTTGAATTCGACACTTCGGGGCTAGTTGGAACTTCACACGAAAGAGTCACGGGAAGTGCACAAAACCATCCAAAAATACTTGGTTCGAGGTTAGATCGAGAGAGAAAGAGAATACATTCTTAAATAAGATAGCTATCTTCTTCTCAATTCATAATTGGTTTTGAGGAGTTCACCATAAAATAATTTGAGAAGTTTTAAGTTGAAGAAGGCGGTGTTCAACCATGTAATTTTATGATGCTTCCAAACCTATGGATTCAAAATTCTCAGACTCTACAAACGCCCGTTCCATTGTCCTTACTGAAAACATCTGTTAACGTCCCCATCTTTTTCGGTTGTCGTCTTCTTGGTATTAGAGATGACTTTGGCGTCTTGTATCTCTCATACTAGTACCAAAAAATAGGTATTCCTCAAGTTCTTCTTGTTTTTCATCATGCTTTGTCGTATTTTGATTTCGACACTTTGGAGCTAGTTGGAACTTCACACGAAAGAGTCACGGGAAGTGCACAAAACCATCCAAAATACTAGGTTGGAGGTTAGATCGAGAGAGAAAGAGTATAATTTTGAAAAAAGATAGCTATCGTCTTCTCAATTCATAATTGGTGTTGAGGAGTTGACCATAAAATATTTTGAGAAGTTTTAAGTTGAAGAAGGCGGTGTTCAACCATGTAACTTCACGATGTTTCCAAACCTATGGATTCCAAATACGTATGACTCTATATAAGCCCGTTCCTTTGTCCGTACCGAATACTTCTGTTAACGTCCCCATCTCTTCTCGTTGTCTTCTTCTTGGTATTAGGGATGACGTTGGCGTCTTTTATCTCTCACGCTAGTACCAAATAATAGGTATCCCTCAAGTTCTTCTTGTTTTTCATTATGCTCAGTCGTATTTTGAATTCGACACTTCGGGGCTAGTTGGAACTTCACACGAAAGAGTCACGGGAAGTGCACAAAACCATCCAAAAATACTTGGTTCGAGGTTAGATCGAGAGAGAAAGAGAATACATTCTTAAATAAGATAGCTATCTTCTTCTCAATTCATAATTGGTTTTGAGGAGTTCACCATAAAATAATTTGAGAAGTTTTAAGTTGCAGAAGGCGGTGTTCAACCATGTAACTTCATGATGTTTCCAAACCTATGGATTCCAAATACGTAAGACTCTATATAAGCCCGCTCCTTTGTCCGTACCGAATACTTCTGTTAACATCCCCATCTCTTCTCGTTGTCTTCTTCTTGGTATTAGGGATGACGTTGGCGTCTTTTATCTCTCGCAGTAGTACCAAAAAATAGGTATCCCTCAAGTTCTTCTTGTTTTTCATCATGCTTTGTCGTATTTTGATTTCGACACTTTGGAGCTAGTTGGAACTTCACACGAAAGAGTCACGGGAAGTGGACAAAACCATCCAAAATACTAGGTTGGAGTTTAGATCGAGAGAGAAAGAGTATAATTTTGAAAAAAGATAGCTATCGTCTTCTCAATTCATAATTGGTGTTGAGGAGTTGACCATAAAATATTTTGAGAAGTTTTAAGTTGAAGAAGGCGGTGTTCAACCATGTAACTTCATGATGTTTCCAAACCTATGGATTCCAAATACGTAAGACTCTATATAAGCCCGCTCCTTTGTCCGTACCGAATACTTCTGTTAACATCCCCATCTCTTCTCGTTGTCTTCTTCTTGGTATTAGGGATGACGTTGGCGTCTTTTATCTCTCACGCTAGTACCAAATAATAGGTATCCCTCAAGTTCTTCTTGTTTTTCATTATGCTCAGTCGTATTTTGAATTCGACACTTCGGGGCTAGTTGGAACTTCACACGAAAGAGTCACGGGAAGTGCACAAAACCATCCAAAAATACTTGGTTCGAGGTTAGATCGAGAGAGAAAGAGAATACATTCTTAAATAAGATAGCTATCTTCTTCTCAATTCATAATTGGTTTTGAGGAGTTCACCATAAAATAATTTGAGAAGTTTTAAATTGAAGAAGGCGGTGTTCAACCATGTAATTTTATGATGCTTCCAAACCTATGGATTCAAAATTCTCAGACTCTACAAACGCCCGTTCCATTGTCCTTACTGAAAACATCTGTTAACGTCCCCATCTTTTCTGGTTGTCGTCTTCTTGGTATTAGAGATGACTTTGGCGTCTTGTATCTCTCATACTAGTACCAAAAAATAGGTATTCCTCAAGTTCTTCTTGTTTTTCATCATGCTTTGTCGTATTTTGATTTCGACACTTTGGAGCTAGTTGGAACTTCACACGAAAGAGTCACGGGAAGTGCACAAAACCATCCAAAATACTAGGTTGGAGGTTAGATCGAGAGAGAAAGAGTATAATTTTGAAAAAAGATAGCTATCGTCTTCTCAATTCATAATTGGTGTTGAGGAGTTGACCATAAAATATTTTGAGAAGTTTTAAGTTGAAGAAGGCGGTGTTCAACCATGTAACTTCACGATGTTTCCAAACCTATGGATTCCAAATACGTATGACTCTATATAAGCCCGTTCCTTTGTCCGTACCGAATACTTCTGTTAACGTCCCCATCTCTTCTCGTTGTCTTCTTCTTGGTATTAGGGATGACGTTGGCGTCTTTTATCTCTCGCAGTAGTACCAAAAAATAGGTATCCCTCAAGTTCTTCTTGTTTTTCATCATGCTTTGTCGTATTTTGATTTCGACACTTTGGAGCTAGTTGGAACTTCACACGAAAGAGTCACGGGAAGTGGACAAAACCATCCAAAATACTAGGTTGGAGTTTAGATCGAGAGACAAAGAGTATAATTTTGAAAAAAGATAGCTATCGTCTTCTCAATTCATAATTGGTGTTGAGGAGTTGACCATAAAATATTTTGAGAAGTTTTAAGTTGAAGAAGGCGGTGTTCAACCATGTAACTTCATGATGTTTCCAAACCTATGGATTCCAAATACGTAAGACTCTATATAAGCCCGCTCCTTTGTCCGTACCGAATACTTCTGTTAACATCCCCATCTCTTCTCGTTGTCTTCTTCTTGGTATTAGGGATGACGTTGGCGTCTTTTATCTCTTACGCTAGTACCAAATAATAGGTATCCCTCAAGTTCTTCTTGTTTTTCATTATGCTCAGTCGTATTTTGAATTCGACACTTCGGGGCTAGTTGGAACTTCACACGAAAGAGTCACGGGAAGTGCACAAAACCATCCAAAAATACTTGGTTCGAGGTTAGATCGAGAGAGAAAGAGAATACATTCTTAAATAAGATAGCTATCTTCTTCTCAATTCATAATTGGTTTTGAGGAGTTCACCATAAAATAATTTGAGAAGT
The DNA here is from genome assembly GCA_030674075.2 of Linum usitatissimum. NCBI lineage: Eukaryota > Viridiplantae > Streptophyta > Magnoliopsida > Malpighiales > Linaceae > Linum > Linum usitatissimum. The sequence goes on from JAUJYP020000728.1 coordinate 53,492, forward strand.
TTTAAGTTGCGAGAAGGCGGTGTTCAACCATGTAATTTTATGATGCTTCCAAACCTATGGATTCAAAATTCTCGGACTCTACAAACGCCCGTTCCATTGTCCTTATCGAAAACATCCGTTAACGTCCCCATCTTTTTGGTTGTCGTCTTCTTGGTATTAGAGATGACTTTGGCGTCTTGTATCTCTCATACTAGTACCAAAAAATAGGTATTCCTCAAGTTCTTCTTGTTTTTCATCTTGCTTTGTCGTATTTTGATTTCGACACTTTGGAGCTAGTTGGAACTTCACACGAAAGAGTCACGGGAAGTGCACAAAACCATCCAAAATACTAGGTTGGAGGTTAGATCGAGAGAGAAAGAGTATAATTTTGAAAAAAGATAGCTATCGTCTTCTCAATTCATAATTGGTGTTGAGGAGTTGACCATAAAATATTTTGAGAAGTTTTAAGTTGAAGAAGGCGGTGTTCAACCATGTAACTTCACGATGTTTCCAAACCTATGGATTCCAAATACGTAAGACTCTATATAAGCCCGTTCCTTTGTCCGTACCGAATACTTCTGTTAACGTCCCCATCTCTTCTCGTTGTCTTCTTCTTGGTATTAGGGATGACGTTGGCGTCTTTTATCTCTCGCGGTAGTACCAAAAAATAGGTATCCCTCAGGTTCTTCTTGTTTTTCATCATGCTCCATCGTATTTAGATTTTGACACTTTGGAGCTAGTTGAAACTTCACACGAAAGAGTCACGGGAAGTGCACAAAACCATCCAAAATACTAGGTTGGAGGTTAGATCGAGAGAGAAAGAGTATAATTTTGAAAAAATATAGCTATCGTCTTCTCAATCCATAATTGGTTTTGAGGAGTTGACCATAAAATATTTTGAGAAGTTTTAAGTTGAAGAAGGCGGTGTTCAACCATGTAACTTCATGATGTTTCCAAACCTATGGATTCCAAATACGTAAGACTCTATATAAGCCCGCTCCTTTGTCCGTACCGAATACTTCTGTTAACATCCCCATCTCTTCTCGTTGTCTTCTTCTTGGTATTAGGGATGACGTTGGCGTCTTTTATCTCTCACGCTAGTACCAAATAATAGGTATCCCTCAAGTTCTTCTTGTTTTTCATTATGCTCAGTCGTATTTTGAATTCGACACTTCGGGCTAGTTGGAACTTCACACGAAAGAGTCACGGGAAGTGCACAAAACCATCCAAAAATACTTGGTTCGAGGTTAGATCGAGAGAGAAAGAGAATACATTCTTAAATAAGATAGCTATCTTCTTCTCAATTCATAATTGGTTTTGAGGAGTTCACCATAAAATAATTTGAGAAGTTTTAAGTTGAAGAAGGCGGTGTTCAACCATGTAACTTCATGATGTTTCCAAACATATGGATTTCAAATAGGCAAGACTCTATATAAGCTTGTTCCTTTGTCCGTACCGAATACTTCTGTTAACGTCCCCATCCGTTCTCGTTGTCTTCTTCTTGGTATTAAGGATGACGTTGGCGTCTTGTATCTCTCACACTAGTACCAAAAAATCGGTATCCGTCAAGTGTTTCTTGTTTTTCATCATGCTTTGTCGTATTTTTATTTAGACACTTTGGAGCTAGTTGGAACTTCACACGAAAGAGTCACGCGAAGTGCACAAAACCATCCAAAAATAATGGGTTCGTAGATAGATAGAGAGAGAAAGAGAATACATTCTGAAATAAGATAGCTATGTGCTTCTCATTCATAATTGGTTTCGACGAGTTGACCATAAAATATTTTGAGAAGTTTTAAGTTGAAGAAGGTGGTGTTCAACCATGTAACTTCATATTGGTCCAAACCTATGGATTCCAAATGCGCAAGACTCTATATAAGCCCGTTCCTTTGTCCGTACCGAATACTTCTGTTAACGTCCCCATCTCTTCTCGTTGTCTTCTTCTTGGTATTAGGGATGACGTTGGCGTCTTTTATCTCTCACACTAGTACCAAATAATAGGTATCCCTTAAGTTCTTCTTGTTTTTCATCATGCTCTATCATATTTTGATTTCGACACATCGGGGCTAGTTGGAACTTCACACGAAAGAGTCACGGGAAGTGCACAAAACCATCCAAAAATACTTGGTTCGAGGTTAGATCGAGAGAGAAAGAGAATACATTCTTAAATAAGATAGCTATCTTCTTCTCAATTCATAATTGGTTTTGAGGAGTTCACCATAAAATAATTTGAGAAGTTTTAAGTTGCGAAGGCGGTGTTCAACCATGTAATTTTATGATGCTTCCAAACCTATGGATTCAAAATTCTCGGACTCTACAAACGCCCGTTCCATTGTCCTTACCGAAAACATCCGTTAACGTCCCCATCTTTTTCGGTTGTCGTCTTCTTGGTATTAGAGATGACTTTGGCGTCTTGTATCTCTCATACTAGTACCAAAAAATAGGTATTCCTCAAGTTCTTCTTGTTTTTCATCATGCTTTGTCGTATTTTGATTTCGACACTTTGGAGCTAGTTGGAACTTCACACGAAAGAGTCACGGGAAGTGCACAAAACCATCCAAAATACTAGGTTGGAGGTTAGATCGAGAGAGAAAGAGTATAATTTTGAAAAAAGATAGCTATCGTCTTCTCAATTCATAATTGGTGTTGAGGAGTTGACCATAAAATATTTTGAGAAGTTTTAAGTTGAAGAAGGCGGTGTTCAACCATGTAACTTCACGATGTTTCCAAACCTATGGATTCCAAATACGTATGACTCTATATAAGCCCGTTCCTTTGTCCGTACCGAATACTTCTGTTAACGTCCCCATCTCTTCTCGTTGTCTTCTTCTTGGTATTAGGGATGACGTTGGCGTCTTTTATCTCTCGCAGTAGTACCAAAAAATAGGTATCCCTCAAGTTCTTCTTGTTTTTCATCATGCTCCATCGTATTTAGATTTTGACACTTTGGAGCTAGTTGAAACTTCACACGAAAGAGTCACGGGAAGTGCACAAAACCATCCAAAATACTAGGTTGGAGGTTAGATCGAGAGAGAAAGAGTATAATTTTGAAAAAATATAGCTATCGTCTTCTCAATCCATAATTGGTTTTGAGGAGTTGACCATAAAATATTTTGAGAAGTTTTAAGTTGAAGAAGGCGGTGTTCAACCATGTAACTTCATGATGTTTCCAAACCTATGGATTCCAAATACGTAAGACTCTATATAAGCCCGCTCCTTTGTCCGTACCGAATACTTCTGTTAACATCCCCATCTCTTCTCGTTGTCTTCTTCTTGGTATTAGGGATGACGTTGGCGTCTTTTATCTCTCACGCTAGTACCAAATAATAGGTATCCCTCAAGTTCTTCTTGTTTTTCATTATGCTCAGTCGTATTTTGAATTCGACACTTCGGGGCTAGTTGGAACTTCACACGAAAGAGTCACGGGAAGTGCACAAAACCATCCAAAAATACTTGGTTCGAGGTTAGATCGAGAGAGAAAGAGAATACATTCTTAAATAAGATAGCTATCTTCTTCTCAATTCATAATTGGTTTTGAGGAGTTCACCATAAAATAATTTGAGAAGTTTTAAGTTGAAGAAGGCGGTGTTCAACCATGTAACTTCATGATGTTTCCAAACATATGGATTTCAAATAGGCAAGACTCTATATAAGCTTGTTCCTTTGTCCGTACCGAATACTTCTGTTAACGTCCCCATCTGTTCTCGTTGTCTTCTTCTTGGTATTAAGGATGACGTTGGCGTCTTGTATCTCTCACACTAGTACCAAAAAATCGGTATCCGTCAAGTGTTTCTTGTTTTTCATCATGCTTTGTCGTATTTTTATTTAGACACTTTGGAGCTAGTTGGAACTTCACACGAAAGAGTCACGCGAAGTGCACAAAACCATCCAAAAATAATGGGTTCGAAGATAGATAGAGAGAGAAAGAGAATACATTCTGAAATAAGATAGCTATGTGCTTCTCATTCATAATTGGTTTCGACGAGTTGACCATAAAATATTTTGAGAAGTTTTAAGTTGAAGAAGGTGGTGTTCAACCATGTAACTTCATATTGGTCCAAACCTATGGATTCCAAATGCGCAAGACTCTATATAAGCCCGTTCCTTTGTCCGTACCGAATACTTCTGTTAACGTCCCCATCTCTTCTCGTTGTCTTCTTCTTGGTATTAGGGATGACGTTGGCGTCTTTTATCTCTCACACTAGTACCAAATAATAGGTATCCCTCAAGTTCTTCTTGTTTTTCATCATGCTCTGTCGTATTTTGATTTCGACACTTCGGGGCTAGTTGGAACTTCACACGAAAGAATCACGGGAAGTGCACAAAACCATCCAAAAACAATTGGTTTGAAGATAGATCGAGAGAAAAAGAGAATACATTCATAAATAAGATAGCTATCTTCTTCTCAATTCATAATTGGTTTTGAGGAGTTCACCATAAAATATTTTGAGAAGTTTTAAGTTGAAGAAGGTGGTGTTCAACCATGTAACTTCATGATGCTTCCAAACCTATGGATTCCAAATACTCGGACTCTATATAAGCCCGTTCCTTTGTCCGTACCGAATACTTCTGTTAACGTCCCCATCTCTTCTCGTTGTCTTCTTCTTGGTATTAGGGATGACGTTGGCGTCTTTTTCTCTCACACTAGTACCAAAAAATAGGTATCCCTCTAGTTCTTCTTGTTTTTCAACATGCTCTGTCGTATTTTGATTTCGACACTTTGGAGCTAGTTGGAACATAATACGAAAGAGTAACGGGGCGTGCACAAAACAATCCAAAAATACTAGATTCGAGGTTAGATCGAGAGTGAAAGAGAATACCTTTTGAAAAAAGATAGCTATCGTCTTCTCAATTCATAATTGGTTTTGAGGAGTTGACCATAAAATATTTTGAGAAGGTGTAAGTTGAAGAAGGAGTTGTTCAACCGTGTAACTTCATGATGGTTCCAAACTTATGGATTCCAAATACGGAAGACTCTATATAAGCCCGTTCCTTTGTCCGTACCGAATACTTCTGTTAACGTCCCCATCTCTTCTCGTTGTCTTCTTCTTGGTATTAGGGATGACGTTGGCGTATTTTATCTCTCACACTAGTACCAAATAATAGGTATCCCTCAAGTTCTTCTTGTTTTTCATCATACTCTGTCGTATTTTGATTTCGACACATTGGAGCTAGTTGGAACTTCACACGAAAGAGTCACGGGAAGTGCACAAAACCATCCAAAAATAATTGGTTTGAAGATAGATCGAGAGAGAAAGAGAATACATTCTGAAATAAGATAGCTATGTGCTTCTCAATTCATAATTGGTTTCGACGAGTTCACCATAAAATATTTTGAGAAGTTTTAAGTTTAAGAAGGTGGTGTTCAACCATGTAACTTCGTGATGGTTCCAAACCTATGGATTCCAAATACTCGGACTCTATATAAGCCCGTTCCTTTGTCCGTACCGAATACTTCTGTTAACGTCCCCATCTCTTCTCGTTGTCTTCTTCTTGGTATTAGGGATGACGTTGGCGTCTTTTATCTCTCGCAGTAGTACCAAAAAATAGGTATCCCTCAAGTTCTTCTTGTTTTTCATCATGCTTTGTCGTATTTTGATTTCGACACTTTGGAGCTAGTTGGAACTTCACACGAAAGAGTCACGGGAAGTGGACAAAACCATCCAAAATACTAGGTTGGAGTTTAGATCGAGAGAGAAAGAGTATAATTTTGAAAAAAGATAGCAATCGTCTTCTCAATTCATAATTGGTTTTGAGGAGTTGACCATAAAATATTTTGAGAAGTTTTAAGTTGAAGAAGGCGGTGTTCAACCATGTAACTTAATGATGTTTCCAAACCTATGGATTCCAAATACGTAAGACTCTATATAAGCCCGCTCCTTTGTCCGTACCGAATACTTCTGTTAACATCCCCATCTCTTCTCGTTGTCTTCTTCTTGGTATTAGGGATGACGTTGGCGTCTTTTATCTCTCACACTAGTACCAAATAATAGGTATCCCTCAAGTTCTTCTTGTTTTTCATTATGCTCAGTCGTATTTTGAATTCGACACTTCGGGGTTAGTTGGAACTTCACACGAAAGAGTCACGGGAAGTGCACAAAACCATCCAAAAATACTTGGTTCGAGGTTAGATCGAGAGAGAAAGAGAATACATTCTTAAATAAGATAGCTATCTTCTTCTCAATTCATAATTGGTTTTGAGGAGTTCACCATAAAATATTTTGAGAAGTTTTAAGTTGCAGAAGGCGGTGTTCAACCATGTAATTTTATGATGCTTCCAAACCTATGGATTCAAAATTCTCAGACTCTAATAAACGCCTGTTCCATTGTCCTTACTGAAAACATCTGTTAACGTCCCCATCTCTTCTGGTTGTCGTCTTCTTGGTATTAGAGATGACTTTGGCGTCTTGTATCTCTCATACTAGTACAAAAAAATAGGTATCCCTCAAGTTCTTCTTGTTTTTCATCATGCTTTGTCGTATTTTGATTTCGACACTTTGGAGCTAGTTGGAACTTCACACGAAAGAGTCACGGGAAGTGCACAAAACCATCCAAGATACTAGGTTGGAGGTTAGATCGAGAGAGAAAGAGTATAATTTTGAAAAAAGATAGCTATCGTTTTCTCAATTTATAATTGGTGTTGAGGAGTTGACCATAAAATATTTTGAGAAGTTTTAAGTTGAAGAAGGCGGTGTTCAACCATGTAACTTCACGATGTTTCCAAACCTATGGATTCCAAATACGTAAGACTCTATATAAGCCCGTTCCTTTGTCCGTACCGAATACTTCTGTTAACGTCCCCATCTCTTCTCGTTGTCTTCTTCTTGGTATTAGGGATGACGTTGGCGTCTTTTATCTCTCACACTAGTACCAAATAATAGGTATCCCTCAAGTTCTTCTTGTTTTTCATCATGCTCGTCGTATTTTGAGTTCGACACTTCGGGGCTAGTTGGAACTTCACACGAAAGAGTCACGGCAAGTGCACAAAACCATCCAAAAATACTTGGTTCGAGGTTATATCGAGAGAGAAAGAGAATACATTCTTAAATAAGATAGCTCTCTTCTTCTCAATTCATAATTGGTTTTGAGGAGTTGACCATAAAATATTTTGAGAAATTTTAAGTTGAAGAAGTCGGTGTTCAACCATGTAACTTCATGATGGTTCCAAACCTATGGATTGCAAATACGCAAGACTCTATATAAGCCCGTTCCTTTGTCCGTACCGAATACTTCTGTTAACGTCCCCATCTCTTCTCGTTTTCTTCTTCTTCGTATTCGGGATGACGTTGGCGTCTTTTATCTCTCACACTAGTACCAAATAATAGGTATCCCTCATGTTCATCTTGTTTTTCATCATGCCCTGTCGTATTTTGATTTCGACACTTTGGAGCTAGTTAGAACTTCACACGAAAGAGTCACGGGAAGTGCACAAAACCATCCAAAAATTCTAGGTTCGAGGTTAGATCGAAAGAGAAAGAGAATACATTCTGAAATAAGATCGCTATCTTCTTCTCAATTCATAATTTTTTTTGAGGAGTTGACCATAAAATATTTTGAGAAGTTTTAAGTTGAAGAAGGCGGTGTTCAACCATGTAACTTCATGATGTTTCCAAACCTATGGATTTCAAATAGGCAAGACTCTATATAAGCTTGTTCCTTTGTCCATACCGAATACTTCTGTTAACGTCCCCATCTGTTCTCGTTGTCTTCTTCTTGGTATTAAGGATGAAGTTGGCGTCTTGTATCTCTCACACTAGTACCAAAAACTCGGTATCCCTAAAGTTTTTCTTGTTTTTCATCATGCTTTGTCGTATTTTTATTTAGACACTTTGGAGCTAGTTGGAACTTCACACGAAAGAGTCACGGGAAGTGCACAAAACCATCCAAAAATAATCGGTACGAAGATAGATCGAGAGAGAAAGAGAATACATTCTGAAATAAGATAGCTATGTGCTTCTCAATTCATAATTGGTTTCGACGAGTTGACCATAACATATTTTGAGAAGTTTTAAGTTGAAGAAGGTGGTGTTCAACCATGTAACTTCATGATGGTTCCAAACCTATGGATTCCAAATGCGCAAGACTCTATATAAGCCCGTTCCTTTGTCCATACCGAATACTTCTGTTAACGTCCCCATCTCTTCTCGTTGTCTTCTTCTTGGTATTAGGGATGACGTTGGCTTCTTTTATCTCTCACACTAGTACCAAATAATAGGTATCCGTAAAGTTCTTCTTGTTTTTCATCATGCTCTGTCGTATTTTGATTTCGACACGTCGGGGCTAGTTGGAACTTCACACGAAAGAGTCACGGGAAGTGCACAAAACCATCCAAAAATACTTGGTTCAAGGTTAGATCGAGAGAGAAAGAGAATACATTCATAAATAAGATAGCTATCTTCTTCTCAATTCATAATTGGTTTTGAGGAGTTCAGCATAAAATATTTTGAGAAGTTTTAAGTTGAAGAAGGTGGTGTTCAACCATGTAACTTCATGATGCTTCCAAACCTATGGATTCCAAATACTCGGACTCTATATAAGCCCGTTCCTTTGTCCGTACCGAATACTTCTGTTAACGTCCCCATCTCTTCTCGTTGTCTTCTTCTTGGTATTAGGGATGACGTTGGCATCTTTTTCTCTCACACTAGTACCAAAAAATAGGTATCCCTCTAGTTCTTCTTGTTTTTCAACATGCTCGTCGTATTTTGATTTCGAAACTTTGGAGCTAGTTGGAACATCACACGAAAGAGTAACGGGGCGTGCACAAAAAAATCCAAAAATACTAGATTCGAGGTTAGATCGAGAGTGAAAGAGAATACCTTTTGAAAAAAGATAGCTATCGTCTTCTCAATTCATAATTGGTTTTGAGGAGTTGACCATAAAATATTTTGAGAAGGTTTAAGTTGAAGAAAGAGTTGTTCAACCGTGTAACTTCATGATGGTTCCAAACCTATGGATTCCAAATACGCAAGACTCTATATAATCCCGTTCCTTTGTCCGTACCGAATACTTCTGTTAACGTCCCCATCTCTTCTCGTTGTCTTCTTCTTGGTATTAGGGATGACGTTGGCGTATTTTATCTCTCACACTAGTACCAAATAATAGGTATCCCTCAAGTTCTTCTTGTTTTTCATCATGCTCTGTCGTATTTCTATTTCGACACATTGGAGCTAGTTGGAACTTCACACGAAAGAGTCACGGGAAGTGCACAAAACCATCCAAAAATAATTGGTTTGAAGATAGATCGAGAGAGAAAGAGAATACATTCTGAAATAAGATAGCTATGTGCTTCTCAATTCATAATTGGTTTCGACGAGTTGACCATAAAATATTTTGAGAAGTTTTAAGTTGAAGAAGGCGGTGTTCAACCATGTAACTTCACGATGTTTCCAAACCTATGGATTCCAAATACGTAAGACTCTATAGAAGCCCGTTCCTTTGTCCGTACCGAATACTTCTGTTAACGTCCCCATCTCTTCTCGTTGTCTTCTTCTTGGTATTAGGGATGACGTTGGCGTCTTTTATCTCTCACACTAGTACCAAATAATAGGTATCCCTCAAGTTCTTCTTGTTTTTCATCATGCTCTGTCGTATTTTGAGTTCGACACTTCGGGGCTAGTTGGAACTTCACACGAAAGAGTCACGGCAAGTGCACAAAACCATCCAAAAATACTTGGTTCGAGGTTATATCGAGAGAGAAAGAGAATACATTCTTAAATAAGATAGCTCTCTTCTTCTCAATTCATAATTGGTTTTGAGGAGTTGACCATAAAATATTTTGAGAAATTTTAAGTTGAAGAAGTCGGTGTTCAACCATGTAACTTCATGATGGTTCCAAACCTATGGATTCCAAATACGCAAGACTCTATATAAGCCCGTTCCTTTGTCCGTACCGAATACTTCTGTTAACGTCCCCATCTCTTCTCGTTTTCTTCTTCTTCGTATTAGGGATGACGTTGGCGTCTTTTATCTCTCACACTAGTACCAAATAATAGGTATCCCTCATGTTCATCTTGTTTTTCATCATGCCCTGTCGTATTTTGATTTCGACACTTTGGAGCTAGTTAGAACTTCACACGAAAGAGTCACGGGAAGTGCACAAAACCATCCAAAAATTCTAGGTTCGAGGTTAGATCGAAAGAGAAAGAGAATACATTCTGAAATAAGATCGCTATCTTCTTCTCAATTCATAATTTTTTTTGAGGAGTTGACCATAAAATATTTTGAGAAGTTTTAAGTTGAAGAAGGCGGTGTTCAACCATGTAACTTCATGATGTTTCCAAACCTATGGATTTCAAATAGGCAAGACTCTATATAAGCTTGTTCCTTTGTCCATACCAAATACTTCTGTTAACGTCCCCATCTGTTCTCGTTGTCTTCTTCTTGGTATTAAGGATGACGTTGGCGTCTTGTATCTCTGACACTAGTACCAAAAACTCGGTATCCCTCAAGTTTTTCTTGCTTTTCATCATGCTTTGTCGTATTTTTATTTAGACACTTTGGAGCTAGTTGGAACTTCACACGAAAGAGTCACGGGAAGTGCACAAAACCATCCAAAAATAATCGGTACGAAGATAGATCGAGAGAGAAAGAGAATACATTTCGAAATAAGATAGCTATGTGCTTCTCAATTCATAATTGGTTTCGACGAGTTGACCATAACATATTTTGAGAAGTTTTAAGTTGAAGAAGGTGGTGTTCAACCATGTAACTTCATGATGGTTCAAAACCTATGGATTCCAAATGCGCAAGACTCTATATAAGCCCGTTCCTTTGTCCGTACCGAATACTTCTGTTAACGTCCCCATCTCTTCTCGTTGTCTTCTTCTTGGTATTAGGGATGACGTTGGCTTCTTTTATCTCTCACACTAGTACCAAATAATAGGTATCCCTAAAGTTCTTCTTGTTTTTCATCATGCTCTGTCGTATTTTGATTTCGACACTTCGGGGCTAGTTGGAACTTCACACGAAAGAGTCACGGGAAGTGCACAAAACCATCCAAAAATACTTGGTTCAAGGTTAGATCGAGAGAGAAAGAGAATACATTCATAAATAAGATAGCTATCTTCTTCTCAATTCATAATTGGTTTTGAGGAGTTCAAGATAAAATATTTTGAGAAGTTTTAAGTTGAAGAAGGTGGTGTTAAACCATGTAACTTCATGATGCTTCCAAACCTATGGATTCCAAATACTCGGACTCTATATAAGCCCGTTCCTTTGTCCGTACCGAATACTTCTGTTAACGTCCCCATCTCTTCTCGTTGTCTTCTTCTTGGTATTAGGGATGACGTTGGCATCTTTTTCTCTCACACTAGTACCAAAAAATAGGTATCCCTCTAGTTCTTCTTGTTTTTCAACATGCTCTGTCGTATTTTGATTTCGAAACTTTGGAGCTAGTTGGAACATCACACGAAAGAGTAACGGGGCGTGCACAAAACAATCCAAAAATACTAGATTCGAGGTTAGATCGAGAGTGAAAGAGAATACCTTTTGAAAAAAGATAGCTATCGTCTTCTCAATTCATAATTGGTTTTGAGGAGTTGACCATAAAATATTTTGAGAAGGTTTAAGTTGAAGAAAGAGTTGTTCAACCGTGTAACTTCATGATGGTTCCAAACCTATGGATTCCAAATACGCAAGACTCTATATAATCCCGTTCCTTTGTCCGTACCGAATACTTCTGTTAACGTCCCCATCTCTTCTCGTTGTCTTCTTCTTGGTATTAGGGATAACGTTGGCGTATTTTATCTCTCACACTAGTACCAAATAATAGGTATCCCTCAAGTTCTTCTTGTTTTTCATCATGCTCTGTCGTATTTCTATTTCGACACATTGGAGCTAGTTGGAACTTCACACGAAAGAGTCACGGGAAGTGCACAAAACCATCCAAAAATAATTGGTTTGAAGATAGATCGAGAGAGAAAGAGAATACATTCTGAAATAAGATAGCTATGTGCTTCTCAATTCATAATTGGTTTCGACGAGTTGACCATAAAATATTTAAGTTTAAGAAGGTGGTGTTCAACCATGTAACTACATGATGGTTCCAAACCTATGGATTCCAAATACTCGGACTCTATATAAGCCCGTTCCTTTGACCGTACCGAATACTTCTGTTAACGTCCCCATCTCTTCTCATTGTCTTCTTCTTGGTATTAGGGATGACATTGGCGTCTTTTATCTCTCGCAGTAGTACCAAAAAATAGGTAACCCTCAAGTTCTTCTTGTTTTTCATCATGCGTTGTCGTATTTTGATTTCGACACTTTGGAGCTAGTTGGAACTTCACACGAAAGAGTCACGGGAAATGCACAAAACCATCCAAAATACTAGGTTGGAGGTTAGATCGAAAGAGAAAGAGAATACATTCTGAAATAAGATAGCTATCTTCTTCTCAATTCATAATTGGTTTTGAGGAGTTGACCATAAAATATTTTGAGAAGTTTGAAGTTGAAGAAGGCGGTGTACAACCATGTAACTTCATGATGTTTCCAAACCTATGGATTCCAAATACGCAAGACTCTATATAAGCCCGCTCCTTTGTCCGTACCAAATACTTCTGTTAACGTCCCCATCTCTTCTCGTTGTCTTCTTCTTTGTATTAGGGATGACGTTGGCGTCTTTTATCTCTCACACTAGTACCAAATAATAGGTATCCCTCAAGTTCTTCTTGTTTTTCATCATGCTCTGTCGTATTTCTATTTCGTCACTTTGGAGCTAGTTGGAACTTCACACGAAAGAGTCACGGGACGTGCACAAAACCATCCAAAAATACTAGGTTCGAGGTTAAATCGAAAGAGAAAGAGAATACATTCTGAAATAAGATAACTATCTTCTTCTCAATTCATAATTGGTTTTGAGGAGTTGACCATAAAATATTTTGAGAAGTTTTAAGTTGAAGAAGGCGGTGTTCAACCATGTAACTTCACGATGTTTCCAAACCTATGGATTCCAAATACTCGGACTCTATATAAGCCCGTTCCTTTGTCCGTACCGAATACTTCTGTTAACGTCCCCATCTCTTCTCGTTGTCTTCTTCTTGGTATTAGGGATGACGTTGGCGTCTTTTATCTCTCACACTAGTACCAAAAAATAGGTATCACTCTAGTTCTTCTTGTTTTTCATTATGCTCGTCGTATTTTGATTTCGACACTTTGGAGCTAGTTGGAACATCACACGAAAGAGTAACGGGGAGTGCACAAAACAATCAAAAAACACTAGATTCGAGGTTAGATCGAGAGAGAAAGAGAATACATTTTGAAAAAAGATAGCTATCGTCTTCTCAATTCATAATTGGTTTTGAGGAGTTGACCATAAAATATTTTGAGAAGTTTTAAGTTGAAGAAGGCGGTGTTCAACCATGTAACTTCATGATGTTTCCAAGCCTATGGATTCCAAATACGCAAAACTCTATATAAGCCCGCTCCTTTGTCCGTACCGAATAATTTCGTTAACGTCCCCATCTCTTCTCGTTTTCTTCTTCTTGGTATTAGGGATGACGTTGGCGTCTTTTATCTCTCACACTAGTACCAAATAATAGGTATCCCTCAAGTTCTTCTTGTTTTTCATCATGCTCTGTCGTATTTTGATTCTGACACTTTGGAGCTCGTTGGAACTTCACACGAAAGAGTCACGGGAAGTGCACAAAACCATCCAAAAATACTAGATTCGAGGTTAGATCGAGAGAGAAAGAGAATACATTCATAAATAAGATAGCTATCTTCTTCTCAATTCATAATTGGTTTTGAGGAGTTGACCATAAAATATTTTGAGAAGTTTTAAGTTGGAGAAGGCGGTGTTCAACCATGTAACTTCATGATATTTCCAAACCTATAGATTTGAAATACTCAAGACTCTAAATAAGCCTGTTCCTTTGTCCGTACCGAATACTTCTGTTAACGTCCCCATCTGTTCTCGTTGTCTTCTTCTTGGTATTAAGGATGACGTTGGCGTCTTGTATCTCTCACACTAGTACCAAAAAATCGGTATCCCTCAAGTTTTTCTTGTTTTTCATCATGCTTTTTCGTATTTTGATTTTGAAACTTTGGAGCTAGTTGGAACTTCACACGAAAGAGTCACGGGAAGTGCACAAAACCATCCAAAAATAATTGGTTTGAAGATAGATCGAGAGAGAAAGAGAATACATTCTGAAATAAGATAGCTATGTGCTTCTCAATTCATAATTGGTTTCGACGAGTTGACCATAAAATATTTTGAGAAGTTTTAAGTTTAAGAAGGTGGTGTTCAACCATGTAACTACATGATGGTTCCAAACCTATGGATTCCAAATACTCGGACTCTATATAAGCCCGTTCCTTTGTCCGTACCGAATACTTCTGTTAACGTCCCCATCTCTTCTCATTGTCTTCTTCTTGGTATTAGGGATGACATTGGCGTCTTTTATCTCTCGCAGTAGTACCAAAAAATAGGTAACCCTCAAGTTCTTCTTGTTTTTCATCATGCGTTGTCGTATTTTGATTTCGACACTTTGGAGCTAGTTGGAACTTCACACGAAAGAGTCACGGGAAATGCACAAAACCATCCAAAATACTAGGTTGGAGGTTAGATCGAAAGAGAAAGAGAATACATTCTGAAATAAGATAGCTATCTTCTTCTCAATTCATAATTGGTTTTGAGGAGTTGACCATAAAATATTTTGAGAAGTTTGAAGTTGAAGAAGGCGGTGTACAACCATGTAACTTCATGATGTCTCCAAACCTATGGATTCCAAATACGCAAGACTCTATATAAGCCCGCTCCTTTGTCCGTACCAAATACTTCTGTTAACGTCCCCATCTCTTCTCGTTGTCTTCTTCTTTGTATTAGGGATGACGTTGGCGTCTTTTATCTCTCACACTAGTACCAAATAATAGGTATCCCTCAAGTTCTTCTTGTTTTTCATCATGCTCTGTCGTATTTCTATTTCGACACTTTGGAGCTAGTTGGAACTTCACACGAAAGAGTCACGGGAAGTGCACAAAACCATCCAAAAATACTAGGTTCGAGGTTAAATCGAAAGAGAAAGAGAATACATTCTGAAATAAGATAACTATCTTCTTCTCAATTCATAATTGGTTTTGAGGAGTTGACCATAAAATATTTTGAGAATTTTTAAGTTGAAGAAGGCGGTATTCGACCATGTAACTTCATGATGTTTCCAAACCTATGGATTCCAAATACTCGGACTCTATATAAGCCCGTTCCTTTGTCCGTACCGAATACTTCTGTTAACGTCCCCATCTCTTCTCGTTGTCTTCTTCTTGGTATTAGGGATGACTTTGGCGTCTTTTATCTCTCACACTAGTACCAAAAAATAGGTATCACTCTAGTTCTTCTTGTTTTTCATTATGCTCTGTCGTATTTTGATTTCGACACTTTGGAGCTAGTTGGAACATCACACGAAAGAGTAACGGGGAGTGCACAAAACAATCAAAAAACACTAGATTCGAGGTTAGATCGAGAGAGAAAGAGAATACATTTTGAAAAAAGATAGCTATCGTCTTCTCAATTCATAATTGGTTTTGAGGAGTTGACCATAAAATATTTTGAGAAGTTTTAAGTTGAAGAAGGCGGTGTTCAACCATGTAACTTCATGATGTTTCCAAGCCTATGGATTCCAAATACGCAAAACTCTATATAAGCCCGCTCCTTTGTCCGTACCGAATAATTCTGTTAACGTCCCCATCTCTTCTCGTTGTCTTCTTCTTGGTATTAGGGATGACGTTGGCGTCTTTTATCTCTCACACTAGTACCAAATAATAGGTATCCCTAAAGTTCTTCTTGTTTTTCATCATGCTCTGTCGTATTTTGATTTCGACACTTCGGGGCTAGTTGGAACTTCACACGAAAGAGTCACGGGAAGTGCACAAAACCATCCAAAAATACTTGGTTCAAGGTTAGATCGAGAGAGAAAGAGAATACATTCATAAATAAGATAGCTATCTTCTTCTCAATTCATAATTGGTTTTGAGGAGTTCAGCATAAAATATTTTGAGAAGTTTTAAGTTGAAGAAGGTGGTGTTAAACCATGTAACTTCATGATGCTTCCAAACCTATGGATTCCAAATACTCGGACTCTATATAAGCCCGTTCCTTTGTCCGTACCGAATACTTCTGTTAACGTCCCCATCTCTTCTCGTTGTCTTCTTCTTGGTATTAGGGATGACGTTGGCATCTTTTTCTCTCACACTAGTACCAAAAAATAGGTATCCCTCTAGTTCTTCTTGTTTTTCAACATGCTCGTCGTATTTTGATTTCGAAACTTTGGAGCTAGTTGGAACATCACACGAAAGAGTAACGGGGCGTGCACAAAACAATCCAAAAATACTAGATTCGAGGTTAGATCGAGAGTGAAAGAGAATACCTTTTGAAAAAAGATAGCTATCGTCTTCTCAATTCATAATTGGTTTTGAGGAGTTGACCATAAAATATTTTGAGAAGGTTTAAGTTGAAGAAAGAGTTGTTCAACCGTGTAACTTCATGATGGTTCCAAACCTATGGATTCCAAATACGCAAGACTCTATATAATCCCGTTCCTTTGTCCGTACCGAATACTTCTGTTAACGTCCCCATCTCTTCTCGTTGTCTTCTTCTTGGTATTAGGGATAACGTTGGCGTATTTTATCTCTCACACTAGTACCAAATAATAGGTATCCCTCAAGTTCTTCTTGTTTTTCATCATGCTCGTCGTATTTCTATTTCGACACATTGGAGCTAGTTGGAACTTCACACGAAAGAGTCACGGGAAGTGCACAAAACCATCCAAAAATAATTGGTTTGAAGATAGATCGAGAGAGAAAGAGAATACATTCGAAATAAGATAGCTATGTGCTTCTCAATTCATAATTGGTTTCGACGAGTTGACCATAAAATATTTAAGTTTAAGAAGGTGGTGTTCAACCATGTAACTACATGATGGTTCCAAACCTATGGATTCCAAATACTCGGACTCTATATAAGCCCGTTCCTTTGTCCGTACCGAATACTTCTGTTAACGTCCCCATCTCTTCTCATTGTCTTCTTCTTGGTATTAGGGATGACATTGGCGTCTTTTATCTCTCGCAGTAGTACCAAAAAATAGGTAACCCTCAAGTTCTTCTTGTTTTTCATCATGCGTTGTCGTATTTTGATTTCGACACTTTGGAGCTAGTTGGAACTTCACACGAAAGAGTCACGGGAAATGCACAAAACCATCCAAAATACTAGGTTGGAGGTTAGATCGAAAGAGAAAGAGAATACATTCTGAAATAAGATAGCTATCTTCTTCTCAATTCATAATTGGTTTTGAGGAGTTGACCATAAAATATTTTGAGAAGTTTGAAGTTGAAGAAGGCGGTGTACAACCATGTAACTTCATGATGTTTCCAAACCTATGGATTCCAAATACGCAAGACTCTATATAAGCCCGCTCCTTTGTCCGTACCAAATACTTCTGTTAACGTCCCCATCTCTTCTCGTTGTCTTCTTCTTTGTATTAGGGATGACGTTGGCGTCTTTTATCTCTCACACTAGTACCAAATAATAGGTATCCCTCAAGTTCTTCTTGTTTTTCATCATGCTCTGTCGTATTTCTATTTCGTCACTTTGGAGCTAGTTGGAACTTCACACGAAAGAGTCACGGGAAGTGCACAAAACCATCCAAAAATACTAGGTTCGAGGTTAAATCGAAAGAGAAAGAGAATACATTCTGAAATAAGATAACTATCTTCTTCTCAGTTCATAATTGGTTTTGAGGAGTTGACCATAAAATATTTTGAGAAGTTTTAAGTTGAAGAAGGCGGTGTTCAACCATGTAACTTCACGATGTTTCCAAACCTATGGATTCCAAATACTCGGACTCTATATAAGCCCGTTCCTTTGTCCGTACCGAATACTTCTGTTAACGTCCCCATCTCTTCTCGTTGTCTTCTTCTTGGTATTAGGGATGACGTTGGCGTCTTTTATCTCTCACACTAGTACCAAAAAATAGGTATCACTCTAGTTCTTCTTGTTTTTCATTATGCTCTGTCGTATTTTGATTTCGACACTTTGGAGCTAGTTGGAACATCACACGAAAGAGTAACGGGGAGTGCACAAAACAATCAAAAAACACTAGATTCGAGGTTAGATCGAGAGAGAAAGAGAATACATTTTGAAAAAAGATAGCTATCGTCTTCTCAATTCATAATTGGTTTTGAGGAGTTGACCATAAAATATTTTGAGAAGTTTTAAGTTGAAGAAGGCGGTGTTCAACCATGTAACTTCATGATGTTTCCAAGCCTATGGATTCCAAATACGCAAAACTCTATATAAGCCCGCTCCTTTGTCCGTACCGAATAATTCTGTTAACGTCCCCATCTCTTCTCGTTTTCTTCTTCTTGGTATTAGGGATGACGTTGGCGTCTTTTATCTCTCACACTAGTACCAAATAATAGGTATCCCTCAAGTTCTTCTTGTTTTTCATCATGCTCTGTCGTATTTTGATTCTGACACTTTGGAGCTCGTTGGAACTTCACACGAAAGAGTCACGGGAAGTGCACAAAACCATCCAAAAATACTAGATTCGAGGTTAGATCGAGAGAGAAAGAGAATACATTCATAAATAAGATAGCTATCTTCTTCTCAATTCATAATTGGTTTTGAGGAGTTGACCATAAAATATTTTGAGAAGTTTTAAGTTGGAGAAGGCGGTGTTCAACCATGTAACTTCATGATATTTCCAAACCTATAGATTTGAAATACTCAAGACTCTAAATAAGCTGTTCCTTTGTCCGTACCGAATACTTCGTTAACGTCCCCATCTGTTCTCGTTGTCTTCTTCTTGGTATTAAGGATGACGTTGGCGTCTTGTATCTCTCACACTAGTACCAAAAAATCGGTATCCCTCAAGTTTTTCTTGTTTTTCATCATGCTTTTTCGTATTTTGATTTTGAAACTTTGGAGCTAGTTGGAACTTCACACGAAAGAGTCACGGGAAGTGCACAAAACCATCCAAAAATAATTGGTTTGAAGATAGATCGAGAGAGAAAGAGAATACATTCGAAATAAGATAGCTATGTGCTTCTCAATTCATAATTGGTTTCGACGAGTTGACCATAAAATATTTTGAGAAGTTTTAAGTTTAAGAAGGTGGTGTTCAACCATGTAACTACATGATGGTTCCAAACCTATGGATTCCAAATACTCGGACTCTATATAAGCCCGTTCCTTTGTCCGTACCGAATACTTCTGTTAACGTCCCCATCTCTTCTCATTGTCTTCTTCTTGGTATTAGGGATGACATTGGCGTCTTTTATCTCTCGCAGTAGTACCAAAAAATAGGTAACCCTCAAGTTCTTCTTGTTTTTCATCATGCGTTGTCGTATTTTGATTTCGACACTTTGGAGCTAGTTGGAACTTCACACGAAAGAGTCACGGGAAATGCACAAAACCATCCAAAATACTAGGTTGGAGGTTAGATCGAAAGAGAAAGAGAATACATTCTGAAATAAGATAGCTATCTTCTTCTCAATTCATAATTGGTTTTGAGGAGTTGACCATAAAATATTTTGAGAAGTTTGAAGTTGAAGAAGGCGGTGTACAACCATGTAACTTCATGATGTCTCCAAACCTATGGATTCCAAATACGCAAGACTCTATATAAGCCCGCTCCTTTGTCCGTACCAAATACTTCTGTTAACGTCCCCATCTCTTCTCGTTGTCTTCTTCTTTGTATTAGGGATGACGTTGGCGTCTTTTATCTCTCACACTAGTACCAAATAATAGGTATCCCTCAAGTTCTTCTTGTTTTTCATCATGCTCTGTCGTATTTCTATTTCGACACTTTGGAGCTAGTTGGAACTTCACACGAAAGAGTCACGGGAAGTGCACAAAACCATCCAAAAATACTAGGTTCGAGGTTAAATCGAAAGAGAAAGAGAATACATTCTGAAATAAGATAACTATCTTCTTCTCAATTCATAATTGGTTTTGAGGAGTTGACCATAAAATATTTTGAGAATTTTTAAGTTGAAGAAGGCGGTATTCGACCATGTAACTTCATGATGTTTCCAAACCTATGGATTCCAAATACTCGGACTCTATATAAGCCCGTTCCTTTGTCCGTACCGAATACTTCTGTTAACGTCCCCATCTCTTCTCGTTGTCTTCTTCTTGGTATTAGGGATGACTTTGGCGTCTTTTATCTCTCACACTAGTACCAAAAAATAGGTATCACTCTAGTTCTTCTTGTTTTTCATTATGCTGTCGTATTTTGATTTCGACACTTTGGAGCTAGTTGGAACATCACACGAAAGAGTAACGGGGAGTGCACAAAACAATCAAAAAACACTAGATTCGAGGTTAGATCGAGAGAGAAAGAGAATACATTTTGAAAAAAGATAGCTATCGTCTTCTCAATTCATAATTGGTTTTGAGGAGTTGACCATAAAATATTTTGAGAAGTTTTAAGTTGAAGAAGGCGGTGTTCAACCATGTAACTTCATGATGTTAGGATTTTGAGAAGTTTTAAGTAGAAGGCGGTGTTCAACCATGTAACTTCATGATGTTTCCAAGCCTATGGATTCCAAATACGCAAAACTCTATATAAGCCCGCTCCTTTGTCCGTACCGAATAATTCTGTTAACGTCCCCATCTCTTCTCGTTGTCTTCTTCTTGGTATTAGGGATGACGTTGGCGTCTTTTATCTCTCACACTAGTACCAAATAATAGGTATCCCTCAAGTTCTTCTTGTTTTTCATCATGCTCTGTCGTATTTTGATTCCGACACTTTGGAGCTCGTTGGAACTTCACACGAAAGAGTCACGGGAAGTGCACAAAACCATCCAAAAATACTAGATTCGAGGTTAGATCGAGAGAGAATGAGAATACATTCATAAATAAGATAGCTATCTTCTTCTCAATTCATAATTGGTTTTGAGGAGTTGACCATAAAATATTTTGAGAAGTTTTAAGTTGAAGAAGGCGGTGTTCAACCATGTAACTTCATGATATTTCCAAACCTATAGATTTGAAATACTCAAGACTCTAAATAAGCTTGTTCCTTTGTCCGTACCGAATACTTCGTTAACGTCCCCATCGTTCTCGTTGTCTTCTTCTTGGTATTAAGGATGACGTTGGCGTCTTGTATCTCTCACACTAGTACCAAAAAATCGGTATCCCTCAAGTTTTTCTTGTTTTTCATCATGCTTTTTCGTATTTTGATTTCGAAACTTTGGAGCTAGTTGGAACTTCACACGAAAGAGTCACGGGAAGTGCACAAAACCATCCAAAAATAATTGGTTCGAAGATAGATCGAGAGAGAAAGAAAATACATTCTGAAATAAGATAGCTATGTGCTTCTCAATTCATAATTGGTTTCGACGAGTTGACCAAAAAATATGTTGAGAAGTTTTAAGTTGAAGAAGGCGGTGTTCAACCATGTAACTTCATGATCTTTCTAAACCTATGGATTCCAAATACGCAAGACTCTATATAAGCCCGTTCCTTTGTCCGTACCGAATACTTCTGTTAACGTCCCCATCTCTTCTCGTTGTCTTCTTCTTGGTATTAGGGATGACGTTGGCGTCTTTTATCTCTCACACTAGTACCAAATAATAGGTATCCCTCAAGTTCTTCTTGTTTTTCATCATGCTCTGTCGTATTTTGATTTCGACACTTTGGACCTCGTTGGAACTTCACACGAAAGAGTCACGGGAAGTGCACAAAACCATCCAAAAATACTAGATTCGAGGTTAGATCGAAAGAGAAAGAGAATACATTCTGAAATAAGATAGCTATCTTCTTCTCAATTCATAATTGGTTTTGAGGAGTTGACCATAAAATATTTTGAGAAGTTTTAAGTTGAAGAAGGCGGTGTTCAACCATGTAACTTCATGATATTTCCAAACCTATAGATTTGAAATACTCAAGACTCTAAATAAGCTTGTTCCTTTGTCCGTACCGAATACTTCTGTTAACGTCTCCATCTGTTCTTGTTGTCTTCTTCTTGGTATTAAGGATGACGTTGGCGTCTTGTATCTCTCACAATAGAACCAAAAAATCGGTATCCCTCAAGTTTTTCTTGTTTTTCATCATGCTTTTTCGTATTTTGATTTCGACACTTTGGAGCTAGTTGGAACTTCACACGAAAGAGTCACGGGAAGTGCACAAAACCATCCAAAAATAATTGGTTCGAAGATAGATCGAGAGATAAAGAGAATACATTCTGAAATAAGATAGCTATGTGCTTCTCAATTCATAATTGGTTTCGACGAGTTGACCATAAAATATTTTGAGAAGTTTTAAGTTGAAGAAGGTGGTGTTCAACCATGTAACTTCATGATGGTTCCAAACCTATGGATTCCAAATACTCGGACTCTATATAAGCTCGTTCCTTTGTCCGTACCGAATACTTCTGTTAACGTCCCCATCTCTTTTCGTTGTCTTCTTCTTGGTATTAGGGATGACGTTGGCATCTTTTATCTCTCACACTAGTACCAAAAAATAGGTATCCCTCAAGTTCTTCTTGTTTTTCATCATGCGCTCTCGTATTTTCATTTCGACACTTTGTAGCTAGTTGAAACTTCACACGAAAGAGTCACGGGAAGTGCACAAAACCATCCAAAATACTAGGTTGGAGGTTAGATCGAAAGAGAAAGAGAATACATTCTGAAATAAGATAGGTATCTTCTTCTCAATTCATAATTGGTTTTGAGGAGTTGACCATAAAATAATTTGAGAAGTTTTAAGTTGAAGAAGGCGGTGTTCAACCATGTAACTTCATGATGTTTCCAAACCTATGGATTTCAAATACTCAAGACTCTATATAAGCCTGTTCCTTTGTCCGTACCGAATACTTCTGTTAACGTCTCCATCTGTTCTCGTTGTCTTCTTCTTGGTATTAAGGATGACGTTGGCGTCTTGTATCTCTCACACTAGAACCAAAAAAACGGTATCCGTCAAGTTTTTCTTGTTTTTCATCATGCTTTTTCGTATTTTGATTTCGACACTTTGGAGCTAGTTGGAACTTCACACGAAAGAGTCACGGGAAGTGCACAAAACCATCCAAAAATAATTGGTTCGAAGATAGATCGAGAGAGAAAGAGAATACATTCTGAAATAAGATAGCTATGTGCTTCTTAATTCATAATTGGTTTCGACGAGTTGACCATAAAATATTTTGAGAAGTTTTAAGTTTAAGAAGGTGGTGTTCAACCATGTAACTTAATGATGGTTCCAAACCTACGGATTCCAAATACTCGGACTCTATATAAGCCCGTTCCTTTTTCCGTACCGAATAGTTCTGTTAACGTCCCCATCTCTTCTCGTTGTCTTCTTCTTGGTATTAGGGATGACGTTGGCGTCTTTTATCTCTCGTAGTAGTACCAAAAAATAGGTATCCCTCAAGTTCTTCTTGTTTTTCATCATGCTCTGTCGTATTTTGATTTCGACACTTTGGAGCTAGTTGGAACTTCACATGAAAGAGTCACGGGAAGTGCACAAAACAATCCAAAATACTAGGTTGGAGGTTAGATCGAAAGAGAAAGAGAATACATTCTGAAATAAGATAGGTATCTTCTTCTCAATTCATAATTGGTTTTGAGGAGTTGACCATAAAATAATTTGAGAAGTTTTAAGTTGAAGAAGGCGGTGTTCAACCATGTAACTTCATGATGTTTCCAAACCTATGGATTTCAAATACTCAAGACTCTATATAAGCCTGTTCCTTTGTCCGTACCGAATATTTTTGTTAACGTCTCCATCTGTTCTCGTTGTCTTCTTCTTGGTATTAAGGATTACGTTGGCGTCTTGTATCTCTCACACTAGAACCAAAAAACGGGTATCCGTCAAGTTTTTCTTGTTTTTCATCATGCTTTTTCGTATTTTGATTTCGACACTTTGGAGCTAGTTGGAACTTCACACGAAAGAGTCACGGGAAGTGCACAAAACCATCCAAAAATAATTGGTTCGAAGATAGATCGAGAGAGAAAGAGAATACATTCTGAAATAAGATAGCTATGTACTTCTCAATTCAAAATTGGTTTCGACGAGTTGACCATAAAATATTTTGAGAAGTTTTAAATTGAAGAAGGTGGTGTTCAACCATGTAACTTCATGATGGTTCCAAACCTATGGATTCCAAATACTCGGACTCTATATAAGCCCGTTCCTTTGTCCGTACCGAATACTTCTGCTAACGTCCCCATCTCTTCTCGTTGTCTTCTTCTTGGTATTAGGGATGACGTTGGCGTCTTTTATCTCTCACACTAGTACCAAAAAATAGGTATCCCTCAAGTTCTTCTTGTTTTTCATCATGCGCTATCGTATTTTGATTTCGACACTTTGGAGCTAGTTGAAACTTCACACGAAAGAGTCACGGGAAGTGCACAAAACCATCCAAAATACTAGGTTGGAGGTTAGATCGAAAGAGAGAGAGAATACATTCTGAAATAAGATAGGTATCTTCTTCTCAATTCATAATTGGTTTTGAGGAGTTGACCATAAAATAATTTGAGAAGTTTTAAGTTGACGAAGGCGGTGTTCAACCATGTAACTTCATGATGTTTCCAAACCTATGGATTTCAAATACTCAAGACTCTATATAAGCCTGTTCCTTTGTCCGTACCGAATACTTCTGTTAACGTCTCCATCTGTTCTCGTTGTCTTCTTCTTGGTATTAAGGATGACGTTGGAGTCTTGTATCTCTCACACTAGAACCAAAAAAACGGTATCCGTCAAGTTTTTCTTGTTTTTCATCATGCTTTTTCGTATTTTGATTTCGACACTTTGGAGCTAGGTGGAACTTCACACGAAAGAGTCACGGGAAGTGCACAAAACCATCCAAAAATAATTGGTTCGAAGATAGATCGAGAGAGAAAGAGAATACATTATGGAAATAAGATAGCTATGTGCTTCTCAATTCATAATTGGTTTCGACGAGTTGACCATAAAATATTTTTAGAAGTTTTAAGTTGAAGAAGGTGGTGTTCAACCATGTAACTTCATGATGGTTCCAAACCTATGGATTCCAAATACACGGACTCTATATAAGCCCGTTCCTTTGTCCGTACCGAATACTTCTGTTAACGTCCCCATCTCTTCTCGTTGTCTTCTTTTTGGTATTAAGGATGATGTTGGCGTCTTGTATCTCTCACACTAGTACCAAAAAATGGGTATCCCTCAAGTTTTTCTTGTTTTTCATCATGCTTTGTCGTATTTTGATTTCGACACTTGGAGAGTGGAAGAGAGAGGAGTGAAAAAAAAGGGGAGGAGAGAAGAGAAGAGATAATGATAGAAGATAATATGGGAGAGGAAGAGGGGAGGGGGGGGGGGGGTGCTCTTGTATCTCTCACACTAGTACCAAAAAATGGGTATCCCTCAAGTTTTTCTTGTTTTTCATCATGCTTTGTCGTATTTTGATTTCGACACTTTGGAGCTAGTTGGAACTTCACACGAACGAGTCACGGGAAGTGCACAAAACCATCCAAAAATACTAGGTTGGAGGTTAGATCGAAAGAGAAAGAGAATACATTCTGAAATAAGATAGCTATCTTCTTCTCAATTCATAATTGGTTTTGAGGAGTTGACCATAAAATATTTTGAGAAGTTTTAAGTTGAAGAAGGCGGTGTTCAACCCTGTAACTTCAAGATGTTTCCAAACCTATGGATTTCAAATACTCAAGACTCTATATAAGCCTGTTCGTTTGTCCGTACCGAATACTTCTGTTAACGTCCCCATCTGTTCTCGTTGTCTTCTTCTTGGTATTAAGGATAGGGTATAGGATGACGGTGGCGTCTTGTATCTCTCACACTAGTACCAAAAAATCGGTATCCCTCAAGTTTTTCTTGTTTTTCATCATGCTTTGTCGTATTTTGATTTCGACACTTTGGAGCTAGTTGGAACTTCACACGAAAAAGTCACGGGATGTGCACAAAACCATCCAAAAATAATTGGTTCGAAGATAGATCGAGAGAGAAAGAGAATACATTCTGAAATAAGATACCTATGTGCTTCTCAATGCATAATTAATTTCGACGAGTTGACCATAAAATATTTTGAAAAGTTTTAAGTTGAAGAAGGTGGTGTTCAACCATGTAACTTTATGATGGTTCCAAACCTATGGATTCCAAATACTCAGACTCTATGTAAGCCCGTTCCTTTGTCCGTACCGAATACTTCTGTTAACGTCCCCATCTCTTCTCGTTGTCTTCTTCTTGGTATTAGGGATGACGTTGGCGTCTTTTATCTTTCACACTAGTACCAAAAAATAGGTATCATTTTGAGAAGTTTTGAGTTGGAGAAGGTGGTGTTCGACCATGTGATTTCATGATGGTTCCAAACCTATGGATTCCAAATACTCAAGACTCTGTAAATGCCTGTTCCGTTGTCCTAACCGAAAACATCTACTAACGTCCCCACCTCTTCTCGACGTCTTCTTCTTGGTATTAGAGATGACGTTGGCGTCTTGTATTTCTCACACTAGTACCGATAAATCGGAAACCCTCAAGTCGTTCTTATTTTTTATTATGCTCTTTCATACTTACATTTCGGCACTTTGGACCTAGCTGGAACTGACACGAAAGAATCTCGGGGACTGCACAAAACCATAAAAACACTAGGTTCGAGGTTAGATTGAGAGATAAAGAGATTACATTCTGAAATAAGATAGCTATCCTCCTATCAATTCATAATTGGTTTTGAGGAGTTGACCATCATATTTTTTAGCAGTTTTGAGTTGGAGAAATAGGTGTTCAACCAAGTAATTTCTTGATGGTTCCAAACCTATGGATTCAAAATACTTAGGCTCTATAAAGGCCCGTTCATCTGCCCGAACCGAAAACTTATGTTAACATCCCCATCTCTTTTGGTTGTCGTCTTCTTGGTATTAGATATGATGTTGGCGTCTTGTATCTCTCACACTAGGACTGAAAAATCATCATCCCTCAAGCCCTTATTTTTAATTATGCTCTTTCTATTTTCGATTTCAACACTTTGGAGCTAGCTAGAACTTCACATGAAATAGTCTCGGGGACTGCACAAAACCATCCAAAAACATTTGGTTCGAGGTTAGATCGAGAGAGAAAGAGAATACTTTTTTAAATAAGATAGCTATCCTCCTATCAATTCTTAATTAGTTTTGAGGAGTTGACCATCATATTTTTTAGCAGTTTTGAGTTGGAGAAAGAGGTGTTCAACCAAGTAATTAGATGATGGTTCAAAACCTATGGATTCCAAATACTTAGGCTCTATAAAGGCCCATTCATCTGCCCAAACCGAAAACTTCTGTTAACATCCCCATCTCTTCTAGTTGTCGTCTTCTTGGTATTAGATATGACGTTGGCGTCTTGTATCTCTCACACTAGGACTGAAAAATCATCATCCATCAAGCCCTTATTTTTAATTATGCTCTTTTTGATTTTGATTTCGACACTTTGGAGCTAGGTGGAACTTCACATGAAAGAGTCACGGGGACTGCATAAAACCATCCAAAAACATTTGGTTCGAGGTTAGATAGAGAGAGAAAGAGAATACTTTTTGAAATAAGATAGTTATCCTCTTCTTAATTCATAATTGGTTTTGAGGAGTTGACCATAAAACATTTTGAGAAGTTTTGAGTTGGAGAAGGTGGTGTTCGACCATGTGATTTCATGATGGTTCCAAACCTATGGATTCCAAATACTCAAGACTCTGTAAATGTCTGTTCCTTTGTCCTAACCGAAAACATCTATTAACATCCCCACCTCTTCTCGACGTCTTCTTCTTGGTATTAGAGATGACGTTGGCGTCTTGTATCTCTCACACTAGTACCGATAAATCGGAAACCCTCAAGTCGTTCTTATTTTTCATTATGCTCTTTCATACTTTGATTTCGACACTTTGGACCTAGCTGGAACTGACACGAAAGAATCTCGGGGACTGCACAAAACCATAAAAACACTATGTTCGAGGTTAGATTGAGAGTTAAAGAGATTACATTCTGAAATAAGATAGCTATCCTCCTATCAATTCATAATTGGTTTTGAGGAGTTGACCATCATATTTTTTAGCAGTTTTGAGTTGGAGAAATAGGTGTTCAACCAAGTAATTTCATGATGGTTCCAAACCTATGGATTCCAAATACTTAGGCTCTATAAAGGCCCGTTCATCTGCCCGAACCGAAAACTTATGTTAACATCCCCATCTCTTTTGGTTGTCGTCTTCTTGGTATTAGATATGATGTTGGCGTCTTGTATCTCTCACACTAGGACTGAAAAATCATCATCCCTCAAGCCCTTATTTTTAATTATGCTCTATCTTATTTTGATTATGAGACTTTGGAGCTAGCTGGAATTTCACACGAAAGAGTCTGGGGGATGCACAAAACCATCCAAAAACACATGGTTCGAGGTTACATCGAGAGAGAAAGAGAATACTTTCTGAAATAAGATAGCTATCCTCTTCTCAATTCATAATTGGTTTTGAGGAGTTGACCATAAAACATTTTGAGAAGTTTTGAGTTGGAGAAGGTGGTGTTCGACCATGTGATTTCATGATGGTTCCAAACCTATGGATTCCAAATACTCAAGACTCTATAAATGCCTGTTCCTTTGTCCTAACCGAAAACATCTATTAACTTCCCCACCTCTTCTCGACGTCTTCTTCTTGGTATTAGAGATGACGTTGGCGTCTTGTATCTCTCACACTAGTACCGATAAATCGGAAACCCTCAAGTCGTTCTTATTTTTCATTATGCTCTTTCATACTTTGATTTCGACACTTTGGACCTAGCTGGAACTGAAACGAAAGAATCTCGGGGACTGCACAAAACCATAAAAACACTAGGTTCGAGGTTAGATTGAGAGATAAAGAGATTACATTCTGAAATAAGATAGCTATCCTCCTATCAATTCATAATTGGTTTTGAGGAGTTGACCATCATATTTTTTAGCAGTTTTGAGTTGGAGAAATAGGTGTTCAACCAAGTAATTTCATGATGGTTCCAAACCTATGGATTCCAAATACTTAGGCTCTATAAAGGCCCGTTCATCTGCCCGAACCGAAAACTTATGTTAACATCCCCATCTCTTTTGGTTGTCGTCTTCTTGGTATGAGATATGATGTTGGCGTCTTGTATCTCTCACACTAGGACTGAAAAATCATCATCCCTCAAGCCCTTATTTTTAATTATGCTCTATCTTATTTTGATTATGAGACTTTGGAGCTAGCTGGAATTTCACACGAAAGTGTCTCGGGGACTGCACAAAACCATCCAAAAACATTTGGTTCGAGTATAGATCGAGAGAGAAAGAGAATACTTTTTGAAATAAGATAGCTATCCTCTTCTCAATTCATAATTGGTTTAGAGGAGTTGACCATAAAACATTTTAGAAGTTTTGAGTTGGAGAAGGTGGTGTTGAACCATGTGATTTCATGATGGTTCCAAACCTATGGATTCCAAATACTCAAGACTCTATAAATGCATGTTCCTTTGTCCTAACCGAAAACATCTATTAACGTCCCAACCTCTTCTCGACGTCTTCTTCTTGGTATTAGAGATGACGTTGGCGTCTTGTATCTCTCACACTAGTACCGATAAATCGGAAACCCTCAAGTCGTTCTTAATTTTCATTATGCTCTTTCATACTTTGATTTCGACACTTTGGACCTAGCTGGAACTGACACGAAAGAATCTCGGGGACTGCACAAAACCATAAAAACACTAGGTTCGAGGTTAGATTGAGAGATAAAGAGATTACATTCTGAAATAAGATAGCTATCCTCCTATCAATTCATAATTGGTTTTGAGGAGTTGACCATCATATTTTTTAGCTGTTTTGAGTTGAAGAAATAGGTGTTCAACCAAGTAATTTCATGATGGTTCCAAACCTATGGATTCCAAATACTTAGGCTCTATAAAGGCCCGTTCAACTGCCCGAACCGAAAACTTCTATTAACATCCCCATCTCTTCTGGTTGTTGTCTTCTCGGTATTAGATATGCCGTTGGCGTCTTGTATCTCTCACACTAGGACTGAAAAATCATCATCCCTCAAGCCCTTATTTTTAATTATGCTCTTTCTATTTTCGATTTCGACACTTTGGATCTAGTTGGAACTTCATATGAAAGAGTCTCGGGATGCACAGAACCATCCAAAAACATTTGGTTCGAGGTTAGATCGAGAGAGAAAGAGAATACTTTCTGAAATAAAATAGCTATCCTCTTCTCAATTCATAATTTGTTTTGAGGAGTTGACCATAAAACATTTTAAGAAGTTTTGAGTTGGAGAAGGTGGTGTTGAACCATGTGATTTCATGATGGTTCCAAACCTATGGATTCCAAATACTCAAGACTCTATAAATGCGTGTTCCTTTGTCCTAACCGAAAACATCTATTAACGTCCCCATCTCTTCTCGACGTCTTCTTCTTGGTATTAGAGATGACGTTGGCGTCTTGTATCTCTCACACTAGTACCGATAAATCGGCAACCTTCCAGTCGTTCTTATTTTTTATTATGATCTTTCATACTTTGATTTCGACACTTTGGACCTAGCCGGAACTGACACGAAAGAATCTCGGGTACTGCACAAAACCATCAAAACACTAGGTTCGAGGTTAGATTGAGAGATAAAGAGATCACATTCTGAAATAAGATAGCTATCCTCCTATCAATTCATAATTGGTTTTGAGGAGCTGACCATCATATTTTTTAGCAGTTTTGAGTTGGAGAAAGAGGTGTTCAACCAAGTAATTTCATGATGGTTCAAAACCTATGGATTCCAAATACTTAGGCTCTATAAAGGCCCGTTCATCTGCCCGAACCGAAAACTTCTATTAACATCCCCATCTCTTCTGGTTGTTGTCTTCTCGGTATTAGATATGACGTTGGCGTCTTGTATCTCTCACACTAGGACTGAAAAATCATCATCCCTCAAGCCCTTATTTTTAATTATGCTCTTTCTATTTTCGATTTCAACACTTTGGATCTAGCTGGAACTTCAATGAAAGAGTCTCCGAGATCGCTGAGAACCATCCAAAAACATTTGGTTCGAGGTTAGATCGAGTGAGAAAGAGAATACTTTTTGAAATAAGATAGCTATCCTCTTCTCAATTCATAATTTGTTTTGAGGAGTTGACCATAAAACATTTTAAGAAGTTTTGAGTTGGAGAAGGTGGTGTTCAACCATGTGATTTCATGATGGTTCCAAACCTATGGATTCCAAATACTCAAGACTCAATAAATGCCTGTTCCTTTGTCCTAACCGAAAACATCTATTAACGTCCCCATCTCTTCTCGACGTCTTCTTGTTGGTATTAGAGATGACGTTGGTGTCTTGTATCTCTCACACTAGTACCGATAAATCGGCAACCCTCAAGTCGTTCTTATTTTTTAATATGCTCCTTCATACTTTGATTTCGACACTTTGGACCTAGTCGGAACCGACACGAAAGAATCTCGCGGATCGCACAAAACCATAAAAACACTAGGTTCGAGGATAGATTGAGAGATAAAGAGATTACATTCTGAAATAAGATAGCTATCCTCCTATCAATTCATAATTGGTTTTGAGGAGCTGACCATCATATTTTTTAGCAGTTTTGAGTTGGAGAAAGAGGTGTTCAACCAAGTAATTTCATGATGGTTCAAAACCTATGGATTCCAAATACTTAGGCTCTATAAAGGCCCGTTCATCTGCCCGAACCGAAAACTTCTATTAACATCCCCATCTCTTCTGGTTGTTGTCTTCTCGGTATTAGATATGACGTTGGCGTCTTGTATCTCTCACACTAGGACTGAAAAATCATCATCCCTCAAGCCCTTATTTTTAATTATACTCTTTCTATTTTCGATTTCTACACTTTGGATCTAAATTTTGGAACTTCATATGAAAGAGTCTCCGGAATCCATGAGAACCATCCAAAAACATTTGGTTCGAGGTTAGATCGAGAGAGAAAGAGAATACTTTTTGAAATAAGATAGCTATCCTCTTCTCAATTCATAATTTGTTTTGAGGAGTTGACCATAAAACATTTTAAGAAGTTTTGAGTTGGAGAAGGTGGTGTTGAACCATGTGATTTCATGATGGTTCCAAACCTATGGATTCCAAATACTCAAGACTCAATAAATGCCTGTTCCTTTGTTCTAACCGAAAACATCTATTAACGTCCCCATCTCTTCTCGACGTCTTCTTCTTGGTATTAGAGATGACGTAGGTGTCTTGTATCTCTCACACTAGTACCCATAAATCGGCAACCCTCAAGTCGTTCTTATTTTTTAATATGCTCCTTCATACTTTGATTTCGACACTTTGGACCTAGCTGGAACTGACACGAAAGAATCTCGCGGACTGCACAAAATCATAAAAACACTAGGTTCGAGGTTAGATTGAGAGATAAAGAGATTACATTCTGAAATAAGATAGCTATCCTCCTATCAATTCATAATTGGTTTTGAGGAGCTGACCATCATATTTTTTAGCAGTTTTGAGTTGGAGAAAGAGGTGTTCAACCAAGTAATTTCATGATGGTTCAAAACCTATGGATTCCAAATACTTAGGCTCTATAAAGGCCCGTTCAACCGCCCGAACCGAAAACTTCTATTAACATCCCCATCTCTTCTGGTTGTTGTCTTCTCGGTATTAGATATGCCGTTGGCGTCTTGTATCTCTCACACTAGGACTGAAAAATCATCATCCCTCAAGCCCTTATTTTTAATTATGCTCTTTCTATTTTCGATTTCGACACTTTGGATCTAGCTGGAACTTCATATGAAAGAGTCTCCGGGACTGCACAGAACCATCCAAAAACATTTGGTTCGAGGTTAGATCGAGAGAGAAAGAGAATACTTTTTGAAATAAGATAGCTATCCTCTTCTCAATTCATAATTTGTTTTGAGGAGTTGACCATAAAACATTTTAAGAAGTTTTGAGTTGGAGAAGGTGGTGTTGAACCATGTGATTTCATGATGGTTCCAAACCTATGGATTCCAAATACTCAAGACTCTATTAAATGCGTGTTCCTTTTTCCTAACCGAAAACATCTATTAACGTCCCCATCTCTTCTCGACGTCTTGTTCTTGGTATTAGAGATGACGTTGGCGTCTTGTATCTCTCACACTAGTACCGATAAATCGGCAACCTTCCAGTCGTTCTTATTTTTTATTATGCTCTTTCATACTTTGATTTCGACACTTTGGACCTAGCCGGAACTGACACGAAAGAATCTCGGGTACTGCACAAAACCATCAAAACACTAGGTTCGAGGTTAGATTGAGAGATAAAGAGATCACATTCTGAAATAAGATAGCTATCCTCCTATCAATTCATAATTGGTTTTGAGGAGCTGACCATCATATTTTTTAGCAGTTTTGAGTTGGAGAAAGAGGTGTTCAACCAAGTAATTTCATGATGGTTCAAAACCTATGGATTCCAAATACTTAGGCTCTATAAAGGCCCGTTCATCTGCCCGAACCGAAAACTTCTATTAACATCCCCATCTCTTCTGGTTGTTGTCTTCTCGGTATTAGATATGCCGTTGGCGTCTTGTATCTCTCACACTAGGACTGAAAAATCATCATCCCTCAAGCCCTTATTTTTAATTATGCTCTTTCTATTTTCGATTTCGACACTTTGGATCTAGCTGGAACTTCATATGAAAGAGTCTCGGATGCACTGAGAACCA
The DNA here is from genome assembly GCA_030674075.2 of Linum usitatissimum. Taxonomy (NCBI): domain Eukaryota; kingdom Viridiplantae; phylum Streptophyta; class Magnoliopsida; order Malpighiales; family Linaceae; genus Linum; species Linum usitatissimum. Next base: position 87,081 of record JAUJYP020000728.1, read on the forward strand.
TCCAAAAACATTTGGTTCGAGGTTAGATCGAGAGAGAAAGAGAATACTTTTTGAAATAAGATAGCTATCCTCTTCTCAATTCATAATTTGTTTTGAGGAGTTGACCATAAAACATTTTAAGAAGTTTTGAGTTGGAGAAGGTGGTGTTGAACCATGTGATTTCATGATGGTTCCAAACCTATGGATTCCAAATACTCAAGACTCAATAAATGCTTGTTCCTTTGTCCTAACCGAAAACATCTATTAACGTCCCCATCTCTTCTCGACGTCTTCTTCTTGGTATTAGAGATGACGTTGGTGTCTTGTATCTCTCACACTAGTACCGATAAATCGGCAACCCTCAAGTCGTTCTTATTTTTTAATATGCTCCTTCATACTTTGATTTCGACACTTTGGACCTAGCGGAACTGACACGAAAGAATCTCGCGGACTGCACAAAACCATAAAAACACTAGGTTCGAGGTTAGATTGAGAGATAAAGAGATTACATTTTGAAATAAGATAGCTATCCTCCTATCAATTCATAATTGGTTTTGAGGAGCTGACCATCATATTTTTTAGCAGTTTTGAGTTGGAGAAAGAGGTGTTCAACCAAGTAATTTCATGATGGTTCAAAACCTATGGATTCCAAATACTTAGGCTCTATAAAGGCCCGTTCAACCGCCCGAACCGAAAACTTCTATTAACATCCCCATCTCTTCTGGTTGTTGTCTTCTCGGTATTAGATATGCCGTTGGCGTCTTGTATCTCTCACACTAGGACTGAAAAATCATCATCCCTCAAGCCCTTATTTTTAATTATGCTCTTTCTATTTTCGATTTCGACACTTTGGATCTAGCTGGAACTTCATATGAAAGAGTCTCCGGATCGCCTGAGAACCATCCAAAAACATTTGGTTCGAGGTTAGATCGAGAGAGAAAGAGAATACTTTTTGAAATAAGATAGCTATCCTCTTCTCAATTCATAATTTGTTTTGAGGAGTTGACCATAAAACATTTTAAGAAGTTTTGAGTTGGAGAAGGTGGTGTTCAACCATGTGATTTCATGATGGTTCCAAACCTATGGATTCCAAATACTCAAGACTCTATAAATGCGTGTTCCTTTTTCCTAACCGAAAACATCTATTAACGTCCCCATCTCTTCTCGACGTCTTCTTCTTGGTATTAGAGATGACGTTGGCGTCTTGTATCTCTCACACTAGTACCGATAAATCGGCAACCTTCCAGTCGTTCTTATTTTTTATTATGCTCTTTCATACTTTGATTTCGACACTTTGGACCTAGCCGGAACTGACACGAAAGAATCTCGGGTACTGCACAAAACCATAAAAACACTAGGTTTGAGGTTAGATTGAGAGATAAAGAGATCACATTCTGAAATAAGATAGCTATCCTCCTATCAATTCATAATTGGTTTTGAGGAGCCGACCATCATATTTTTTAGCGAGTTTTGAGTTGGAGAAAGAGGTGTTCAACCAAGTAATTTCATGATGGTTCAAAACCTATGGATTCCAAATACTTAGGCTCTATAAAGGCCCGTTCAACCGCCCGAACCGAAAACTTCTATTAACATCCCCATCTCTTAGGTTGTTGTCTTCTCGGTATTAGATATGCCGTTGGCGTCTTGTATCTCTCACACTAGGACTGAAAAATCATCATCCCTCAAGCCCTTATTTTTAATTATGCTCTTTCTATTTTCGATTTCGACACTTTGGATCTAGTTGGAACTTCATATGAAAGAGTCTCAGGAATGCCTGAGAACCATCCAAAAACATTTGGTTCGAGGTTAGATCGAGAGAGAAAGAGAATACTTTTTGAAATAAGATAGCTATCCTCTTCTCAATTCATAATTTGTTTTGAGGAGTTGACCATAAAACATTTTAAGAAGTTTTGAGTTGGAGAAGGTGGTGTTGAACCATGTGATTTCATGATGGTTCCAAACCTATGGATTCCAAATACTCAAGACTCAATAAATGCCTGTTCCTTTGTCCTAACCGAAAACATCTATTAACGTCCCCATCTCTTCTCGACGTCTTCTTCTTGGTATTAGAGATGACGTTGGTGTCTTGTATCTCTCACACTAGTACCGATAAATCGGCAACCCTCAAGTCGTTCTTATTTTTTAATATGCTCCTTCATACTTTGATTTCGACACTTTGGACCTAGCTGGAACTGACACGAAAGAATCTCGCGGACTGCACAAAACCATAAAAACACTAGGTTCGAGGTTAGATTGAGAGATAAAGAGATTACATTTTGAAATAAGATAGCTATCCTCCTATCAATTCATAATTGGTTTTGAGGAGCTGACCATCATATTTTTTAGCAGTTTTGAGTTGGAGAAAGAGGTGTTCAACCAAGTAATTTCATGATGGTTCAAAACCTATGGATTCCAAATACTTAGGCTCTATAAAGGCCCGTTCAACTGCCCGAACCGAAAACTTCTATTAACATCCCCATCTCTTCTGGTTGTTGTCTTCTCGGTATTAGATATGCCGTTGGCGTCTTGTATCTCTCACACTAGGACTGAAAAATCATCATCCCTCAAGCCCTTATTTTTAATTATGCTCTTTCTATTTTCAATTTCGACACTTTGGATCTAGCTGGAACTTCATATGAAAGAGTCTCCGGGATCGCACTGAGAACCATCCAAAAACATTTGGTTCGAGGTTAGATCGAGAGAGAAAGAGAATACTTTTGAAATAAGATAGCTATCCTCTTCTCAATTCATAATTTGTTTTGAGGAGTTGACCATAAAACATTTTAAGAAGTTTTGAGTTGGAGAAGGTGGTGTTCAACCATGTGATTTCATGATGGTTCCAAACCTATGGATTCCAAATACTCAAGACTCAATAAATGCCTGTTCCTTTGTCCTAACCGAAAACATCTACTAACGTCCCCCATCTCTTCTCGACGTCTTCTTCTTGGTATTAGAGATGACGTTGGTGTCTTGTATCTCTCACACTAGTACCGATAAATCGGCAACCCTCAAGTCGTTCTTATTTTTTAATATGCTCCTTCATACTTTGATTTCGACACTTTGGACCTAGCTGGAACTGACACGAAAGAATCTCGCGGACTGCACAAAACCATAAAAACACTAGGTTCGAGGTTAGATTGAGAGATAAAGAGATTACATTTTGAAATAAGATAGCTATCCTCCTATCAATTCATAATTGGTTTTGAGGAGTTGACCATCATATTTTTTAGCAGTTTTGAGTTGGAGAAAGAGGTGTTCTACCAAGTAATTTCATGATGGTTCAAAACCTATGGATTCCAAATACTTAGGCTCTATAAAGGCCCGTTCATCTGCCCGAACCGAAAACTTCTGTTAACATCCCCATCTCTTCTGGTTGTTGTCTTCTTGGTATTAGATATGACGTTAGCGTCTTGTATCTCTCACACTAGGACTGAAAAATCATCATCCCTCAAGCCCTTATTTTTAATTATGCTCTTTCTATTTTCGATTTCGACACTTTGGATCTATCTGGAACTTCACATGAAAGAGTCTCCGGGACCGCATTTAACCATCCAAAAACATTTGGTTCGAGGTTAGATCGAGAGAGAAAGAGAATACTTTTTGAAATAAGATAGCTATCCTCTTCTCAATTCATAATTTGTTTTGAGGAGTTGACCATAAAACATTTTAAGAAGTTTTGAGTTGGAGAAGGTGGTGTTCAACCATGTGATTTCATGATGGGTCCAAACCTATGGATTCCAAATACTCAAGACTCAATAAATGCCTGTTCCTTTGTCCTAACCGAAAACATCTACTAACGTCCCCATCTCTTCTCGACGTCTTCTTCTTGGTATTAGAGATGACGTTGGTGTCTTGTATCTCTCACACTAGTACCGATAAATCGGCAACCCTCAAGTCGTTCTTATTTTTTAATATGCTCCTTCATACTTTGATTTCGACACTTTGGACCTAGCTGGAACTGACACGAAAGAATCTCGCGGACGCACAAAACCATAAAAACACTAGGTTCGAGGTTAGATTGAGAGATAAAGAGATTACATTTTGAAATAAGATAGCTATCCTCCTATCAATTCATAATTGGTTTTGAGGAGTTGACCATCATATTTTTTAGAGCTTTTGAGTTGGAGAAAGAGGTGTTCTACCAAGTAATTTCATGATGGTTCAAAACCTATGGATTCCAAATACTTAGGCTCTATAAAGGCCCGTTCATCTGCCCGAACCGAAAACTTCTGTTAAAATCCCCATCTCTTCTGGTTGTTGTCTTCTTGGTATTAGATATGACGTTGGCGTCTTGTATCTCTCACACTAGGACTGAAAAATCATGATCCCTCAAGCCCTTATTTTTAATTATGCTCATTCTATTTTCGATTTCGACACTTTGGATCTATCTGGAACTTCACATGAAAGAGTCTCCGGGACTGCACAGAACCATCCAAAAACATTTGGTTCGAGGTTAGGTCGAGAGAGAAAGAGAATACTTTTTGAAATAAGATAGCTATCCTCTTCTCAATTCATAATTTGTTTTGAGGAGTTGACCATAAAACATTTTAAGAAGTTTTGAGTTGGAGAAGGTGGTGTTCAATCATGTGATTTCATGATGGGTCCAAACCTATGGATTCCAAATACTCAAGACTCAATAAATGCCTGTTCCTTTGTCCTAACCGAAAACATCTATTAACGTCCCCATCTCTTCTCGACGTCTTCTTCTTGGTATTAGAGATGACGTTGGTGTCTTGTATCTCTCACACTAGTACCGATAAATCGGAAACCCTCAAGTCGTTCTTCTTTTTTAATATGCTCCTTCATACTTTGATTTCGACACTTTGGACCTAGCTGGAACTGACACGAAAGAATCTCGCGGACTGCACAAAACCATAAAAATACTAGGTTCGAGGTTAGATTGAGAGATAAAGAGATTACATTTTGAAATAAGATAGCTATCCTCCTATCAATTCATAATTGGTTTTGAGGAGTTGACCATCATATTTTTTAGCAGTTTTGAGTTGGAGAAAGAGGTGTTCTACCAAGTAATTTCATGATGGTTCAAAACCTATGGATTCCAAATACTTAGGCTCTATAAAGGCCCGTTCATCTGCCCGAACCGAAAACTTCGTTAAAATCCCCATCTCTTCGGTTGTTGTCTTCTTGGTATTAGATATGACGTTGGCGTCTTGTATCTCTCACACTAGGATCGAAAAATCATCATCCCTCAAGCCCTTATTTTTAATTATGCTCTTTCTATTTTCGATTTCGACACTTTGGATCTATCTGGAACTTCACATGAAAGAGTCTCCGGGACTGCACAGAACCATCCAAAAACATTTGGTTCGAGGATAGATCGAGAGAGAAAGAGAATACTTTTTGAAATAAGATAGCTATCGTCTTCTCAATTCATAATTTGTTTTGAGGAGTTGACCATAAAACATTTTAAGAAGTTTTGAGTTGGAGAAAGTGGTGTTCAACCATGTAATTTTGATGATGGTTCAAAACCTATGGATTCTAAATACTCAAGACATAATAAAGGCCTGTTCCTTTATCTGAACCGGAAACATCTATTAACGTCCCCGTCTCTTCTGGTCGTCTTCTTCTTTGTATTAGAGATGACGTTGGCTCTTTTATCTCTCACACTAGTACCGATAAATCGGCATCCCTGAAGTCGTTCTTATTTTTCGTTATGCTCTTTCATATTTTGATTTCGACACTTTGAAGCTAGCTGGAACTGCACACGAAAGAATCTCAGGGACTACACAAAACCATAAAAAAAGACTAGGTTCAAGGTTAGATTGAGAGATAAAGTCATTACATTCTGAAAAAAGATAGCCATCCTCCAATCAATTCATAATTGGTTTTGAGGAGTTGACCATCATATTTTTAGGTGTTTTCAGATGGAGAAACCGGTGTTCAACCATGTAATTTCATGATGGTTCCAAAACTATGGATTCCAAAGACTTAGGCTCTATAAAGGCCTGTTCATCTGTCCGAACCGCAAACTTCTGTTAACAACTCCATCTCTTCTGGTCGTAATCTTGTTGGTATTAGATATGACGTTCACGTCTTGTATCTCACACACTAGAACTGAAAAATCATCATCCATCAAGCCCTTATTTTTAATTATGCTCTTTCTAATTTTAATTTCGACACTTCGGAGCTAGCTGGAACTTCAAATGAAAGAGTCTCAGGGACTGCACAAAACCATCCAAAAACATTTGGTTCGATGCTAGATCAAGAGGAAAAGAGAACACTTTTTGAAATAATATAGCTATCCTCTTCTTAATTCATAATTTCTTTTGAGGAGTTGACCATATAACATTTTGAGAAGTTTTGAGTTGGAGAAGGTGGTGTTCAACCATGTAATTTCCTGATGGTTCCAAACCTATGGATTCCAAATACTCAAGACTCTATAAAGGCCTGTGCCTTTGTCTGAACCGAAAACATCTATTAACGTCCCCATCTCTTCTGGTTGTCTTCTTCTTAGTATTAGAGATGACGTTGGCGTCTTGTATCACTCACAATAGTACCGAAAAATCGGCATCCCTCAAGTCGTTCTTATTTTTCATTATGCTCTTTCATATTTTGATTTTGACACTTTGGAGCTAGCTGGAACTGCACAGGAAAGAATCTCGGGGACTACACAAAACCATCAACAAACACTAGGTTCGAGGTTAGATTGAGAGACAAAGTGATTACATTCTGAAAAAAGATAGCCATCCTCCAATCAATTCATAATTGGTTTTGAGGAGTTGACCATCATATTTTTTAGCTGTTTTGAGATGGAGAAACCGGTGTTAACCCATGTAATTTTATGATGGTTCCAAAACTATGGATTCCGAAAACTTACGCTCTATAAAGGCCTGTTCATCTGTCCGAACCGAAAACTTCTGTTAACATCCCCATCTCTTCTGGTGATCATCTTCTTGGTCTTAGATGTGACGTTGGCATCTTGTATCTCTCAAACTAGGACTTAAAAATGATCATCCCTCAAGCCGTTATGTTTAATTGTGCTCTTTCTTATTTTCATTATGACACTTTGGAGCTAACTGGAATTTCACACGAAAGAGTCTCGGGGAGTGCACAAAACCATCGAAAAACAAATGGCTCGAGGTTAGATCGAGAGAGAAAGAGAATACTTTCTGAAATAAGATAGCTATCCTCTTCTCAGTTCATAATTTGTTTTGAGGAGTTGACCATCAAACATTTGAAGAAGTTTTGAGTTGGAGAAGGTGGTGTTCAACCATGTAATTTCATGATGGTTCCAAACCTATGGATTCCAAATACTGAAGACTCTATAAAGTCCTGTTCCTTTGTCCGAACCGAAAACATCTATTAACGTCCCCACCTATTCTTGTCGTCTTCTTATTAGTATTAGAGAGGACGTTGGTGTCTTGTATCTCTCACACTAGTACCGAAAAATAGGCGTCCTTCAAGTCGTTCTTATTTTTCATTTTGCTCTTCCATATTTTGATTTCGACACTTTGGAGCTAGCCGGAACCGCACACAGAAAGAAGCTCGGGGATCGCACAAAACCATCAAAAAACACTAGGTTCGAGGTTTGATTGAGACATAAAGAGATTACCATCTGAAATAAGATAGCTATCCTCCTTTCAATTCATAATTGGTTTTGAGGAGTTGACCATCATATTTTTTAGCAGTTTTGAGATGGAGAAAGAGGTGTTCAACCATGTAATGTCATGATGGTTCCAAACCTATGGATTCCAATGACTTAGGCTCTATAAATGCCTGTTCATCTGTCCGAACCGAAAACGTCTATTAACATCCCCATCTCTTCTGGTGATCATCTTCTTGGTCTTAGATTTGACCTTGGCGTCTTGTATCTCTCAAACTAGGACTTAAAAATGATCATCCCTCAAGCCGTTATGTTTAATTGTGCTCTTTCTTATTTTGATGATGACACTTTGGAGCTAACCGGAATTTCACACGAAAGAGTCTCGGGGAGTGCACAAAACCATCCAAAAACAAATGGCTCGAGGTTAGATCGAGAGAGAAAGAGAATTCTTTTCGAAATAAGATAGCTATCCTCTTCTCGGTTCATAATTGGTTTTGAGGAGTTGGCCATCAAACATTTTAAGAAGTTTTGAGTTGGAGAAGGTGGTGTTCAACCATGTAATTTCATTATGGTTGCAAACCTATGGATTCCAAATACCGAAGACTCTATAAAGGCCTCGTTCCTTTGTCCGAACCGAAAACATCTATTAACGTCCCCACCTATTCTTGTCGTCTTCTTATTAGTATTAGAGAGGACGTTGGTGTCTTGTATCTCTCACACTAGTACCGAAAAATAGGCGTCCTTCAAGTCGTTCTTATTTTTCATTTTGCTCTTCCATATTTTGATTTCGACACTTTGGAGCTAGCCGGAACCGCACAGAAAGAAGCTCGGGGACCGCACAAAACCATCAAAAAACACTAGGTTCGAGGTTTGATTGAGACATAAAGAGATTACCATCCGAAATAAGATAGCTATCCTCCTTTCAATTCATAATTGGTTTTGAGGAGTTGACCATCATATTTTTTAGCAAGCTTTGAGATGGAGAAAGAGGTGTTCAACCATGTAATGTCATGATGGTTCCAAACCTATGGATTCCAATGACTTAGGCTCTATAAATGCCTCGTTCATCCGTCCGAACCGAAAACGTCTATTAACATCCCCATCTCTTCGGTGATCATCTTCTTGGTCTTAGATTTGACCTTGGCGTCTTGTATCTCTCAAACTAGGACTTAAAAATGATCATCCCTCAAGCCGTTATGTTTAATTGTGCTCTTTCTTATTTTGATGATGACACTTTGGAGCTAACTGGAATTTCACACGAAAGAGTCTCGGGGAGTGCACAAAACCATCCAAAAACAAATGGCTCGAGGTTAGATCGAGAGAGAAAGAGAATTCTTTCTGAAATAAGATAGCTATCCTCTTCTCAGTTCATAATTGGTTTTGAGGAGTTGGCCATCAAACATTTGAAGAAGTTTTGAGTTGGAGAAGGTGGTGTTCAACCATGTAATTTCATTATGGTTGCAAACCTATGGATTCCAAATACTGAAGACTCTATAAAGGCTCGTTCCTTTGTCCAAACCGAAAACATCTATTAACGTCCCCACCTATTCTTGTCGTCTTCTTATTAGTATTAGAGAGGACGTTGGTGTCTTGTATCTCTCACACTAGTACCGAAAAATAGGCGTCCTTCAAGTCGTTCTTATTTTTCATTTTGCTCTTCCATATTTTGATTTCGACACTTTGGAGCTAGCTGGAACTGCACAGGAAAGAATCTCGGGGACTACACAAAACCATCAAAAAACACTAGGTTCGAGGTTTGATTGAGACATAAAGAGATTACCATCTGAAATAAGATAGCTATCCTCCTTTCAATTCATAATTGGTTTTGAGGAGTTGACCATCATATTTTTTAGCAGTTTTGAGATGGAGAAAGAGGTGTTCAACCATGTAATGTCATGATGGTTCAAAACCTATGGATTCCAATGACTTAGGCTCTATAAATGCCCGTTCATCCGTCCGAACCGAAAACGTCTATTAACATCCCCATCTCTTTCGGTGATCATCTTCTTGGTCTTAGATTTGACCTTGGCGTCTTGTATCTCTCAAACTAGGACTTAAAAATGATCATCCCTCAAGCCGTTATGTTTAATTGTGCTCTTTCTTATTTTGATGATGACACTTTGGAGCTAACTGGAATTTCACACGAAAGAGTCTCGGGGAGTGCACAAAACCATCCAAAAACAAATGGCTCGAGGTTAGATCGAGAGAGAAAGAGAATTCTTTCTGAAATAAGATAGCTATCCTCTTCTCAGTTCATAATTGGTTTTGAGGAGTTGGCCATCAAACATTTTAAGAAGTTTTGAGTTGGAGAAGGTGGTGTTCAACCATGTAATTTCATTATGGTTGCAAACCTATGGATTCCAAATACTGAAGACTCTATAAAGGCCTGTTCCTTTGTCCGAACCGAAAACATCTATTAACGTCCCCACCTATTCTTGTCGTCTTCTTATTAGTATTAGAGAGGACGTTGGTGTCTTGTATCTCTCACACTAGTACCGAAAAATAGGCGTCCTTCAAGTCGTTCTTATTTTTCATTTTGCTCTTCCATATTTTGATTTCGACACTTTGGAGCTAGCTGGAACTGCACAGGAAAGAAGCTCGGGGACTGCACAAAACCATCAAAAAACACTATGTTCGAGGTTTGATTGAGACATAAAGAGATTACCATCTGAAATAAGATAGCTATCCTCCTTTCAATTCATAATTGGTTTTGAGGAGTTGACCATCATATTTTTTAGCAGTTTTGAGATGGAGAAAGAGGTATTCAACCATGTAATGTCATGATGGTTCCAAACCTATGGATTCCAATGACTTAGGCTCTATAAATGCCTGTTCATCTGTCCGAACCGAAAACGTCTATTAACATCCCCATCTCTTTCGGTGATCATCTTCTTGGTCTTAGATTTGACCTTGGCGTCTTGTATCTCTCAAACTAGGACTTAAAAATGATCATCCCTCAAGCCGTTATGTTTAATTGTGCTCTTTCTTATTTTGATGATGACACTTTGGAGCTAACCGGAATTTCACACGAAAGAGTCTCGGGGAGTGCACAAAACCATCCAAAAACAAATGGCTCGAGGTTAGATCGAGAGAGAAAGAGAATTCTTTCTCGAAATAGGATAGCTATCCTCTTCTCAGTTCATAATTGGTTTTGAGGAGTTGGCCATCAAACATTTGAAGAAGTTTTGAGTTGGAGAAGGTGGTGTTCAACCATGTAATTTCATTATGGTTGCAAACCTATGGATTCCAAATACTGAAGACTCTATAAAGGCCTGTTCCTTTGTCCAAACCGAAAACATCTATTAACGTCCCCACCTATTCTTGTCGTCTTCTTATTAGTATTAGAGAGGACGTTGGTGTCTTGTATCTCTCACACTAGTACCGAAAAATAGGCGTCCTTCAAGTCGTTCTTATTTTTCATTTTGCTCTTCCATATTTTGATTTCGACACTTTGGAGCTAATTTGAACGCACACGGAAAGAATCTCGGGGACTACACAAAACCATCAAAAAACACTAGGTTCGAGGTTTGATTGAGACATAAAGAGATTACCATCTGAAATAAGATAGCTATCCTCCTTTCAATTCATAATTGGTTTTGAGGAGTTGACCATCATATTTTTTAGCGTTTTGAGATGGAGAAAGAGGTGTTCAACCATGTAATGTCATGATGGTTCAAAACCTATGGATTCCAATGACTTAGGCTCTATAAATGCCCGTTCATCCGTCCGAACCGAAAACGTCTATTAACATCCCCATCTCTTCGGTGATCATCTTCTTGGTCTTAGATTTGACCTTGGCGTCTTGTATCTCTCAAACTAGGACTTAAAAATGATCATCCCTCAAGCCGTTATGTTTAATTGTGCTCTTTCTTATTTTGATGATGACACTTTGGAGCTAACTGGAATTTCACACGAAAGAGTCTCGGGGAGTGCACAAAACCATCCAAAAACAAATGGCTCGAGGTTAGATCGAGAGAGAAAGAGAATTCTTTCTGAAATAAGATAGCTATCCTCTTCTCAGTTCATAATTGGTTTTGAGGAGTTGGCCATCAAACATTTTAAGAAGTTTTGAGTTGGAGAAGGTGGTGTTCAACCATGTAATTTCATTATGGTTGCAAACCTATGGATTCCAAATACTGAAGACTCTATAAAGGCCTGTTCCTTTGTCCGAACCGAAAACATCTATTAACGTCCCCACCTATTCTTGTCGTCTTCTTATTAGTATTAGAGAGGACGTTGGTGTCTTGTATCTCTCACACTAGTACCGAAAAATAGGCGTCCTTCAAGTCGTTCTTATTTTTCATTTTGCTCTTCCATATTTTGATTTCGACACTTTGGAGCTAGCTGGAACTGCACAGGAAAGAATCTCGGGGACTGCACAAAACCATCAAAAAACACTATGTTCGAGGTTTGATTGAGACATAAAGAGATTACCATCCGAAATAAGATAGCTATCCTCCTTTCAATTCATAATTGGTTTTGAGGAGTTGACCATCATATTTTTTAGCAGCTTTGAGATGGAGAAAGAGGTATTCAACCATGTAATGTCATGATGGTTCCAAACCTATGGATTCCAATGACTTAGGCTCTATAAATGCCTGTTCATCTGTCCGAACCGAAAACGTCTATTAACATCCCCATCTCTTCTGGTGATCATCTTCTTGGTCTTAGATTTGACCTTGGCGTCTTGTATCTCTCAAACTAGGACTTAAAAATGATCATCCCTCAAGCCGTTATGTTTAATTGTGCTCTTTCTTATTTTGATGATGACACTTTGGAGCTAACTGGAATTTCACACGAAAGAGTCTCGGGGAGTGCACAAAACCATCCAAAAACAAATGGCTCGAGGTTAGATCGAGAGAGAAAGAGAATTCTTTCTGAAATAAGATAGCTATCCTCTTCTCAGTTCATAATTGGTTTTGAGGAGTTGGCCATCAAACATTTGAAGAAGTTTTGAGTTGGAGAAGGTGGTGTTCAACCATGTAATTTCATTATGGTTTCAAACCTATGGATTCCAAATACTGAAGACTCTATAAAGGCATGTTCCTTTTTCCAAACCGAAAACATCTATTAACGTCCCCACCTATTCTTGTCGTCTTCTTATTAGTATTAGAGAGGATGTTGGTGTCTTGTATCTCTCACACTAGTACCGAAAAATAGGCGTCCTTCAAGTCGTTCTTATTTTTCATTTTGCTCTTCCATATTTTGATTTCGACACTTTGGAGCTAGCTGGAACCGCACACGGGATAGAATCTCGGGATCGCACAAAACCATCAAAAAACACTAGGTTCGAGGTTTGATTGAGACATAAAGAGATTACCATCTGAAATAAGATAGCTATCCTCCTTTAAATTCATAATTGGTTTTGAGGAGTTGACCATCATATTTTTTAGCAGTTTTGAGATGGAGAAAGAGGTGTTCAACCATGTAATGTCATGATGGTTCAAAACCTATGGATTCCAATGACTTAGGCTCTATAAATGCACGTTCATCTGTCCGAACCGAAAACGTCTATTAACATCCCCATCTCTTATGGTGATCATCTTCTTGGTCTTAGATTTGACCTTGGCGTCTTGTATCTCTCAAACTAGGACTTAAAAATGATCATCCCTCAAGCCGTTATGTTTAATTGTGCTCTTTCTTATTTTGATGATGACACTTTGGAGCTAGCTGGAATTTCACACGAAAGAGTCTCGTGGAGTGCACAAAACCATCCAAAAACAAATGGCTCGAGGTTAGATCGAGAGAGAAAGAGAATACTTTCTAAAATAAGATAGTTATCCTCTTCTCGGTTCATAATTGGTTTTGAGGAGTTGGCCATCAAACATTTTAAGAAGTTTTGAGTTGGAGAAGGTGGTGTACAACCATGTAATTTCATTATGGTTCCAAACCTATGGATTCCAAATGCGAAGACTCTATAAAGGCACGTTCCTTTGTCCGAACCGAAAACATCTATTAACGTCCCCATCTATTCTTGTCGTCTTCTTATTAGTATTAGAGAGGACGTTGGTGTCTTGTATCTCTCACACTAGTACCGAAAAATAGGCGTCCTTCAAGTCGTTCTTATTTTTCATTTTGCTCTTCCATATTTTGATTTCGACACTTTGGAGCTATTTGGAACTCGCACAGAAAGAATCTCGGGACTGCACAAAACCATCAAAAAACACTAGGTTCGAGGTTTGATTGAGACATAAAGAGATTACCATCTGAAATAAGATAACTATCCTCCTTTCAATTCATAATTGGTTTTGAGGAGTTGACCATCATATTTTTTAGCAGTTTTGAGATGGAGAAAGAGGTGTTCAACCATGTAATGTCATGATGGTTCAAAACCTATGGATTCCAATGACTTAGGCTCTATAAATGCTCGTTCATCTGTCCGAACCGAAAACGTCTATTAACATCCCCATCTCTTATGGTGATCATCTTCTTGGTCTTAGATTTGACCTTGGCGTCTTGTATCTCTCAAACTAGGACTTAAAAATGATCATCCCTCAAGCCGTTATGTTTAATTGTGCTCTTTCTTATTTTGATGATGACACTTTGGAGCTAACTGGAATTTCACACGAAAGAGTCTCGTGGAGTGCACAAAACCATCCAAAAACAAATGGCTCGAGGTTAGATCGAGAGAGAAAGAGAATACTTTCTAAAATAAGATAGTTATCCTCTTCTCAGTTCATAATTGGTTTTGAGGAGTTGGCCATCAAACATTTTAAGAAGTTTTGAGTTGGAGAAGGTGGTGTACAACCATGTAATTTCATTATGGTTCCAAACCTATGGATTCCAAATACCGAAGACTCTATAAAGGCCCGTTCCTTTGTCCGAACCGAAAACATCTATTAACGTCCCCATCTATTCTTGTCGTCTTCTTATTAGTATTAGAGAGGACGTTGGTGTCTTGTATCTCTCACACTAGTACCGAAAAATAGGCGTCCTTCAAGTCGTTCTTATTTTTCATTTTGCTCTTCCATATTTTGATTTCGACACTTTGGAGCTAGGCTGGAACTCGCACAGAAAGAATCTCGGGGACTCGCACAAAACCATCAAAAAACACTAGGTTCGAGGTTTGATTGAGACATAAAGAGATTACCATCTGAAATAAGATAACTATCCTCCTTTCAATTCATAATTGGTTTTGAGGAGTTGACCATCATATTTTTTAGCAGTTTTGAGATGGAGAAAGAGGTGTTCAACCATGTAATGTCATGATGGTTCAAAACCTATGGATTCCAATGACTTAGGCTCTATAAATGCCTGTTCATCTGTCCGAACCGAAAACGTCTATTAACATCCCCATCTCTTATGGTGATCATCTTCTTGGTCTTAGATTTGACCTTGGCGTCTTGTATCTCTCAAACTAGGACTTAAAAATGATCATCCCTCAAGCCGTTATGTTTAATTGTGCTCTTTCTTATTTTGATGATGACACTTTGGAGCTAACTGGAATTTCACACGAAAGAGTCTCGTGGAGTGCACAAAACCATCCAAAAACAAATGGCTCGAGGTTAGATCGAGAGAGAAAGAGAATACTTTCTAAAATAAGATAGCTATCCTCTTCTCAGTTCATAATTGGTTTTGAGGAGTTGGCCATCAAACATTTTAAGAAGTTTTGAGTTGGAGAAGGTGGTGTACAACCATGTAATTTCATTATGGTTCCAAACCTATGGATTCCAAATACGAAGACTCTATAAAGGCCTGTTCCTTTGTCCGAACCGAAAACATCTATTAACGTCCCCATCTATTCTTGTCGTCTTCTTATTAGTATTAGAGAGGACGTTGGTGTCTTGTATCTCTCACACTAGTACCGAAAAATAGGCGTCCTTCAAGTCGATCTTATTTTTCATTTTGCTCTTCCATATTTTGATTTCGACACTTTGGAGCTAGCTGGAACTGCACAGGAAAGAATCTCGGGGACTGCACAAAACCATCAAAAAACACTAGGTTCGAGGTTTGATTGAGACATAAAGAGATTACCATCTGAAATAAGATAGCTATCCTCCTTTCAATTCATAATTGGTTTTGAGGAGTTGACCATCATATTTTTTAGCAGTTTTGAGATGGAGAAAGAGGTGTTCAACCATGTAATTTCATGATGGTTCCAAACCTATGGATTCCAATGACTTAGGCTCTATAAATGCCTGTTCATCTGTCCGAACCGAAAACGTCTATTAACATCCCCATCTCTTATGGTGATCATCTTCTTGGTCTTAGATTTGACCTTGGCGTCTTGTATCTCTCAAACTAGGACTTAAAAATGATCATCCCTCAAGCCGTTATGTTTAATTGTGCTCTTTCTTATTTTGATGATGACACTTTGGAGCTAAGCTGGAATTTCACACGAAAGAGTCTCGTGGAGTGCACAAAACCATCCAAAAACAAATGGCTCGAGGTTAGATCGAGAGAGAAAGAGAATACTTTCTAAAATAAGATAGCTATCCTCTTCTCGAGTTCATAATTGGTTTTGAGGAGTTGGCCATCAAACATTTGAAGAAGTTTTGAGTTGGAGAAGGTGGTGTTCAACCATGTAATTTCATTATGGTTCCAAACCTATGGATTCCAAATACGAAGACTCTATAAAGGCTGTTCCTTTGTCCAAACCGAAAACATCTATTAACGTCCCCATCTATTCTTGTCGTCTTCTTATTAGTATTAGAGAGGACGTTGGTGTCTTGTATCTCTCACACTAGTACCGAAAAATAGGCGTCCTTCAAGTCGTTCTTATTTTTCATTTTGCTCTTCCATATTTTGATTTCGACACTTTGGAGCTATTTGAACTGCACAGGAAAGAATCTCGGGGACTGCACAAAACCATCAAAAAACACTAGGTTCGAGGTTTGATTGAGACATAAAGAGATTACCATCTGAAATAAGATAGCTATCCTCCTTTCAATTCATAATTGGTTTTGAGGAGTTGACCATCATATTTTTTAGCGAGTTTTTGAGATGGAGAAAGAGGTGTTCAACCATGTAATGTCATGATGGTTCAAAACCTATGGATTCCAATGACTTAGGCTCTATAAATGCTGTTCATCCGTCCGAACCGAAAACGTCTATTAACATCCCCATCTCTTGGTGATCATCTTCTTGGTCTTAGATTTGACCTTGGCGTCTTGTATCTCTCAAACTAGGACTTAAAAATGATCATCCCTCAAGCCGTTATGTTTAATTGTGCTCTTTCTTATTTTGATGATGACACTTTGGAGCTAACTGGAATTTCACACGAAAGAGTCTCGTGGAGTGCACAAAACCATCCAAAAACAAATGGCTCGAGGTTAGATCGAGAGAGAAAGAGAATACTTTCTAAAATAAGATAGCTATCCTCTTCTCAGTTCATAATTGGTTTTGAGGAGTTGGCCATCAAACATTTTAAGAAGTTTTGAGTTGGAGAAGGTGGTGTACAACCATGTAATTTCATTATGGTTCCAAACCTATGGATTCCAAATACTGAAGACTCTATAAAGGCCTGTTCCTTTGTCCGAACCGAAAACATCTATTAACGTCCCCATCTATTCTTGTCGTCTTCTTATTAGTATTAGAGAGGACGTTGGTGTCTTGTATCTCTCACACTAGTACCGAAAAATAGGCGTCCTTCAAGTCGATCTTATTTTTCATTTTGCTCTTCCATATTTTGATTTCGACACTTTGGAGCTAGCTGGAACTGCACAGGAAAGAATCTCGGGGACTGCACAAAACCATCAAAAAACACTAGGTTCGAGGTTTGATTGAGACATAAAGAGATTACCATCTGAAATAAGATAGCTATCCTCCTTTCAATTCATAATTGGTTTTGAGGAGTTGACCATCATATTTTTTAGCGGTTTTGAGATGGAGAAAGAGGTGTTCAACCATGTAATGTCATGATGGTTCAAAACCTATGGATTCCAATGACTTAGGCTCTATAAATGCACGTTCATCCGTCCGAACCGAAAACGTCTATTAACATCCCCATCTCTTCGGTGATCATCTTCTTGGTCTTAGATTTGACCTTGGCGTCTTGTATCTCTCAAACTAGGACTTAAAAATGATCATCCCTCAAGCCGTTATGTTTAATTGTGCTCTTTCTTATTTTGATGATGACACTTTGGAGCTAGCTGGAATTTCACACGAAAGAGTCTCGTGGAGTGCACAAAACCATCCAAAAACAAATGGCTCGAGGTTAGATCGAGAGAGAAAGAGAATACTTTCTAAAATAAGATAGCTATCCTCTTCTCAGTTCATAATTGGTTTTGAGGAGTTGGCCATCAAACATTTTAAGAAGTTTTGAGTTGGAGAAGGTGGTGTTCAACCATGTAATTTCATTATGGTTCCAAACCTATGGATTCCAAATGCGAAGACTCTATAAAGGCTGTTCCTTTGTCCGAACCGAAAACATCTATTAACGTCCCCATCTATTCTTGTCGTCTTCTTATTAGTATTAGAGAGGACGTTGGTGTCTTGTATCTCTCACACTAGTACCGAAAAATAGGCGTCCTTCAAGTCGTTCTTATTTTTCATTTTGCTCTTCCATATTTTGATTTCGACACTTTGGAGCTAGGCGGAACCGCACGGAAAGAATCTCGGGAATGCACAAAACCATCAAAAAACACTAGGTTCGAGGTTTGATTGAGACATAAAGAGATTACCATGCGAAATAAGATAGCTATCCTCCTTTCAATTCATAATTGGTTTTGAGGAGTTGAGCATCATATTTTTTAGCGAGTTTTGAGATGGAGAAAGAGGTGTTCAACCATGTAATGTCATGATGGTTCAAAACCTATGGATTCCAATGACTTAGGCTCTATAAATGCCTGTTCATCGTCCGAACCGAAAACGTCTATTAACATCCCCATCTCTTCGGTGATCATCTTCTTGGTCTTAGATTTGACCTTGGCGTCTTGTATCTCTCAAACTAGGACTTAAAAATGATCATCCCTCAAGCCGTTATGTTTAATTGTGCTCTTTCTTATTTTGATGATGACACTTTGGAGCTAACTGGAATTTCACACGAAAGAGTCTCGTGGAGTGCACAAAACCATCCAAAAACAAATGGCTCGAGGTTAGATCGAGAGAGAAAGAGAATACTTTCTAAAATAAGATAGCTATCCTCTTCTCAGTTCATAATTGGTTTTGAGGAGTTGGCCATCAAACATTTTAAGAAGTTTTGAGTTGGAGAAGGTGGTGTACAACCATGTAATTTCATTATGGTTCCAAACCTATGGATTCCAAATGCGAAGACTCTATAAAGGCTGTTCCTTTGTCCGAACCGAAAACATCTATTAACGTCCCCATCTATTCTTGTCGTCTTCTTATTAGTATTAGAGAGGACGTTGGTGTCTTGTATCTCTCACACTAGTACCGAAAAATAGGCGTCCTTCAAGTCGTTCTTATTTTTCATTTTGCTCTTCCATATTTTGATTTCGACACTTTGGAGCTAGCTGGAACTGCACGGGGAAAGAATCTCGGGGACTGCACAAAACCATCAAAAAACACTAGGTTCGAGGTTTGATTGAGACAAAAAGAGATTACCATACGAAATAAGATAGCTATCCTCCTTTCAATTCATAATTGGTTTTGAGGAGTTGACCATCATATTTTTTAGCGAGTTTTGAGATGGAGAAAGAGGTGTTCAACCATGTAATGTCATGATGGTTCAAAACCTATGGATTCCAATGACTTAGGCTCTATAAATGCTGTTCATCCGTCCGAACCGAAAACGTCTATTAACATCCCCATCTCTTCTGGTGATCATCTTCTTGGTCTTAGATTTGACCTTGGCGTCTTGTATCTCTCAAACTAGGACTTAAAAATGATCATCCCTCAAGCCGTTATGTTTAATTGTGCTCTTTCTTATTTTGATGATGACACTTTGGAGCTAACTGGAATTTCACACGAAAGAGTCTCGTGGAGTGCACAAAACCATCCAAAAACAAATGGCTCGAGGTTAGATCGAGAGAGAAAGAGAATACTTTCTAAAATAAGATAGTTATCCTCTTCTCAGTTCATAATTGGTTTTGAGGAGTTGGCCATCAAACATTTTAAGAAGTTTTGAGTTGGAGAAGGTGGTGTACAACCATGTAATTTCATTATGGTTCCAAACCTATGGATTCCAAATGCGAAGACTCTATAAAGGCACCGTTCCTTTGTCCGAACCGAAAACATCTATTAACGTCCCCATCTATTCTTGTCGTCTTCTTATTAGTATTAGAGAGGACGTTGGTGTCTTGTATCTCTCACACTAGTACCGAAAAATAGGCGTCCTTCAAGTCGTTCTTATTTTTCATTTTGCTCTTCCATATTTTGATTTCGACACTTTGGAGCTAGTTTGGAACCGCACGGAAAGAATCTCGGGAATGCACAAAACCATCAAAAAACACTAGGTTCGAGGTTTGATTGAGACATAAAGAGATTACCATCCGAAATAAGATAGCTATCCTCCTTTCAATTCATAATTGGTTTTGAGGAGTTGACCATCATATTTTTTAGCGAGTTTTGAGATGGAGAAAGAGGTGTTCAACCATGTAATGTCATGATGGTTCAAAACCTATGGATTCCAATGACTTAGGCTCTATAAATGCTGTTCATACGTCCGAACCGAAAACGTCTATTAACATCCCCATCTCTTCGGTGATCATCTTCTTGGTCTTAGATTTGACCTTGGCGTCTTGTATCTCTCAAACTAGGACTTAAAAATGATCATCCCTCAAGCCGTTATGTTTAATTGTGCTCTTTCTTATTTTGATGATGACACTTTGGAGCTAGCTGGAATTTCACACGAAAGAGTCTCGTGGAGTGCACAAAACCATCCAAAAACAAATGGCTCGAGGTTAGATCGAGAGAGAAAGAGAATACTTTCTAAAATAAGATAGTTATCCTCTTCTCAGTTTATAATTGGTTTTGAGGAGTTGGCCATCAAACATTTTAAGAAGTTTTGAGTTGGAGAAGGTGGTGTACAACCATGTAATTTCATTATGGTTCCAAACCTATGGATTCCAAATGCGAAGACTCTATAAAGGCTGTTCCTTTGTCCGAACCGAAAACATCTATTAACGTCCCCATCTATTCTTGTCGTCTTCTTATTAGTATTAGAGAGGACGTTGGTGTCTTGTATCTCTCACACTAGTACCGAAAAATAGGCGTCCTTCAAGTCGTTCTTATTTTTCATTTTGCTCTTCCATATTTTGATTTCGACACTTTGGAGCTAGCTGGAACTGCACAGGAAAGAATCTCGGGGCCGCACAAAACCATCAAAAAACACTAGGTTCGAGGTTTGATTGAGACATAAAGAGATTACCATCTGAAATAAGATAGCTATCCTCCTTTCAATTCATAATTGGTTTTGAGGAGTTGACCATCATATTTTTTAGCAGTTTTGAGATGGAGAAAGAGGTGTTCAACCATGTAATGTCATGATGGTTCAAAACCTATGGATTCCAATGACTTAGGCTCTATAAATGCTGTTCATCCGTCCGAACCGAAAACGTCTATTAACATCCCCATCTCTTTGGTGATCATCTTCTTGGTCTTAGATTTGACCTTGGCGTCTTGTATCTCTCAAACTAGGACTTAAAAATGATCATCCCTCAAGCCGTTATGTTTAATTGTGCTCTTTCTTATTTTGATGATGACACTTTGGAGCTAAGCTGGAATTTCACACGAAAGAGTCTCGTGGAGTGCACAAAACCATCCAAAAACAAATGGCTCGAGGTTAGATCGAGAGAGAAAGAGAATACTTTCTAAAATAAGATAGCTATCCTCTTCTCGGTTCATAATTGGTTTTGAGGAGTTGGCCATCAAACATTTTAAGAAGTTTTGAGTTGGAGAAGGTGGTGTACAACCATGTAATTTCATTATGGTTCCAAACCTATGGATTCCAAATGCGAAGACTCTATAAAGGCTGTTCCTTTGTCCGAACCGAAAACATCTATTAACGTCCCCATCTATTCTTGTCGTCTTCTTATTAGTATTAGAGAGGACGTTGGTGTCTTGTATCTCTCACACTAGTACCGAAAAATAGGCGTCCTTCAAGTCGTTCTTATTTTTCATTTTGCTCTTCCATATTTTGATTTCGACACTTTGGAGCTATTTGGAAGCGCACGGGAAAGAATCTCGGGGAATGCACAAAACCATCAAAAAACACTAGGTTCGAGGTTTGATTGAGACATAAAGAGATTACCATACGAAATAAGATAGCTATCCTCCTTTCAATTCATAATTGGTTTTGAGGAGTTGACCATCATATTTTTTAGCGAGTTTTGAGATGGAGAAAGAGGTGTTCAACCATGTAATGTCATGATGGTTCAAAACCTATGGATTCCAATGACTTAGGCTCTATAAATGCTGTTCATCCGTCCGAACCGAAAACGTCTATTAACATCCCCATCTCTTCGGTGATCATCTTCTTGGTCTTAGATTTGACCTTGGCGTCTTGTATCTCTCAAACTAGGACTTAAAAATGATCATCCCTCAAGCCGTTATGTTTAATTGTGCTCTTTCTTATTTTGATGATGACACTTTGGAGCTAACTGGAATTTCACACGAAAGAGTCTCGTGGAGTGCACAAAACCATCCAAAAACAAATGGCTCGAGGTTAGATCGAGAGAGAAAGAGAATACTTTCTAAAATAAGATAGTTATCCTCTTCTCAGTTCATAATTGGTTTTGAGGAGTTGGCCATCAAACATTTTAAGAAGTTTTGAGTTGGAGAAGGTGGTGTACAACCATGTAATTTCATTATGGTTCCAAACCTATGGATTCCAAATGCGAAGACTCTATAAAGGCACGTTCCTTTGTCCGAACCGAAAACATCTATTAACGTCCCCATCTATTCTTGTCGTCTTCTTATTAGTATTAGAGAGGACGTTGGTGTCTTGTATCTCTCACACTAGTACCGAAAAATAGGCGTCCTTGAAGTCGTTCTTATTTTTCATTTTGCTCTTCCATATTTTGATTTCGACACTTTGGAGCTAGCTGGAACTGCACAGGAAAGAATCTCGGGATTGCACAAAACCATCAAAAAACACTAGGTTCGAGGTTTGATTGAGACATAAAGAGATTACCATACGAAATAAGATAGCTATCCTCCTTTCAATTCATAATTGGTTTTGAGGAGTTGACCATCATATTTTTTAGCAGTTTTGAGATGGAGAAAGAGGTGTTCAACCATGTAATGTCATGATGGTTCAAAACCTATGGATTCCAATGACTTAGGCTCTATAAATGCTGTTCATCCGTCCGAACCGAAAACGTCTATTAACATCCCCATCTCTTCGGTGATCATCTTCTTGGTCTTAGATTTGACCTTGGCGTCTTGTATCTCTCAAACTAGGACTTAAAAATGATCATCCCTCAAGCCGTTATGTTTAATTGTGCTCTTTCTTATTTTGATGATGACACTTTGGAGCTAACTGGAATTTCACACGAAAGAGTCTCGTGGAGTGCACAAAACCATCCAAAAACAAATGGCTCGAGGTTAGATCGAGAGAGAAAGAGAATACTTTCTAAAATAAGATAGTTATCCTCTTCTCAGTTTATAATTGGTTTTGAGGAGTTGGCCATCAAACATTTTAAGAAGTTTTGAGTTGGAGAAGGTGGTGTACAACCATGTAATTTCATTATGGTTCCAAACCTATGGATTCCAAATGCGAAGACTCTATAAAGGCACTGTTCCTTTGTCCGAACCGAAAACATCTATTAACGTCCCCATCTATTCTTGTCGTCTTCTTATTAGTATTAGAGAGGACGTTGGTGTCTTGTATCTCTCACACTAGTACCGAAAAATAGGCGTCCTTCAAGTCGTTCTTATTTTTCATTTTGCTCTTCCATATTTTGATTTCGACACTTTGGAGCTATCTGGAACTGCACACGGAAAGAATCTCGGGACCGCACAAAACCATCAAAAAACACTAGGTTCGAGGTTTGATTGAGACATAAAGAGATTACCATCTGAAATAAGATAGCTATCCTCCTTTCAATTCATAATTGGTTTTGAGGAGTTGACCATCATATTTTTTAGCAGTTTTGAGATGGAGAAAGAGGTGTTCAACCATGTAATGTCATGATGGTTCAAAACCTATGGATTCCAATGACTTAGGCTCTATAAATGCTGTTCATCCGTCCGAACCGAAAACGTCTATTAACATCCCCATCTCTTCGGTGATCATCTTCTTGGTCTTAGATTTGACCTTGGCGTCTTGTATCTCTCAAACTAGGACTTAAAAATGATCATCCCTCAAGCCGTTATGTTTAATTGTGCTCTTTCTTATTTTGATGATGACACTTTGGAGCTAAGCTGGAATTTCACACGAAAGAGTCTCGTGGAGTGCACAAAACCATCCAAAAACAAATGGCTCGAGGTTAGATCGAGAGAGAAAGAGAATACTTTCTAAAATAAGATAGCTATCCTCTTCTCGGTTCATAATTGGTTTTGAGGAGTTGGCCATCAAACATTTTAAGAAGTTTTGAGTTGGAGAAGGTGGTGTACAACCATGTAATTTCATTATGGTTCCAAACCTATGGATTCCAAATGCGAAGACTCTATAAAGGCACCGTTCCTTTGTCCGAACCGAAAACATCTATTAACGTCCCCATCTATTCTTGTCGTCTTCTTATTAGTATTAGAGAGGACGTTGGTGTCTTGTATCTCTCACACTAGTACCGAAAAATAGGCGTCCTTCAAGTCGTTCTTATTTTTCATTTTGCTCTTCCATATTTTGATTTCGACACTTTGGAGCTAGCTGGAACTGCACAGGAAAGAATCTCGGGGACTGCACAAAACCATCAAAAAACACTAGGTTCGAGGTTTGATTGAGACATAAAGAGATTACCATCCGAAATAAGATAGCTATCCTCCTTTCAATTCATAATTGGTTTTGAGGAGTTGACCATCATATTTTTTAGCAGTTTTGAGATGGAGAAAGAGGTGTTCAACCATGTAATGTCATGATGGTTCAAAACCTATGGATTCCAATGACTTAGGCTCTATAAATGCCTGTTCATCTGTCCGAACCGAAAACGTCTATTAACATCCCCATCTCTTCTGGTGATCATCTTCTTGGTCTTAGATTTGACCTTGGCGTCTTGTATCTCTCAAACTAGGACTTAAAAATGATCATCCCTCAAGCCGTTATGTTTAATTGTGCTCTTTCTTATTTTGATGATGACACTTTGGAGCTAACTGGAATTTCACACGAAAGAGTCTCGTGGAGTGCACAAAACCATCCAAAAACAAATGGCTCGAGGTTAGATCGAGAGAGAAAGAGAATACTTTCTAAAATAAGATAGTTATCCTCTTCTCAGTTCATAATTGGTTTTGAGGAGTTGGCCATCAAACATTTTAAGAAGTTTTGAGTTGGAGAAGGTGGTGTACAACCATGTAATTTCATTATGGTTCCAAACCTATGGATTCCAAATACTGAAGACTCTATAAAGGCCTGTTCCTTTGTCCGAACCGAAAACATCTATTAACGTCCCCATCTATTCTTGTCGTCTTCTTATTAGTATTAGAGAGGACGTTGGTGTCTTGTATCTCTCACACTAGTACCGAAAAATAGGCGTCCTTCAAGTCGTTCTTATTTTTCATTTTGCTCTTCCATATTTTGATTTCGACACTTTGGAGCTAGCCTGAACCGCACACAGAAAGAATCTCGGGGACTCGCACAAAACCATCAAAAAACACTAGGTTCGAGGTTTGATTGAGACATAAAGAGATTACCATCTGAAATAAGATAGCTATCCTCCTTTCAATTCATAATTGGTTTTGAGGAGTTGACCATCATATTTTTTAGCAGTTTTGAGATGGAGAAAGAGGTGTTCAACCATGTAATGTCATGATGGTTCAAAACCTATGGATTCCAATGACTTAGGCTCTATAAATGCTCGTTCATCCGTCCGAACCGAAAACGTCTATTAACATCCCCATCTCTTCGGTGATCATCTTCTTGGTCTTAGATTTGACCTTGGCGTCTTGTATCTCTCAAACTAGGACTTAAAAATGATCATCCCTCAAGCCGTTATGTTTAATTGTGCTCTTTCTTATTTTGATGATGACACTTTGGAGCTAACTGGAATTTCACACGAAAGAGTCTCGTGGAGTGCACAAAACCATCCAAAAACAAATGGCTCGAGGTTAGATCGAGAGAGAAAGAGAATACTTTCTAAAATAAGATAGTTATCCTCTTCTCAGTTTATAATTGGTTTTGAGGAGTTGGCCATCAAACATTTTAAGAAGTTTTGAGTTGGAGAAGGTGGTGTACAACCATGTAATTTCATTATGGTTCCAAACCTATGGATTCCAAATGCGAAGACTCTATAAAGGCCCGTTCCTTTGTCCGAACCGAAAACATCTATTAACGTCCCCATCTATTCTTGTCGTCTTCTTATTAGTATTAGAGAGGACGTTGGTGTCTTGTATCTCTCACACTAGTACCGAAAAATAGGCGTCCTTCAAGTCGTTCTTATTTTTCATTTTGCTCTTCCATATTTTGATTTCGACACTTTGGAGCTAGCCGGAACCGCACAGAAAGAATCTCGGGGATCGCACAAAACCATCAAAAAACACTAGGTTCGAGGTTTGATTGAGACATAAAGAGATTACCATCTGAAATAAGATAGCTATCCTCCTTTCAATTCATAATTGGTTTTGAGGAGTTGACCATCATATTTTTTAGCAGTTTTGAGATGGAGAAAGAGGTGTTCAACCATGTAATGTCATGATGGTTCAAAACCTATGGATTCCAATGACTTAGGCTCTATAAATGCCTGTTCATCTGTCCGAACCGAAAACGTCTATTAACATCCCCATCTCTTCTGGTGATCATCTTCTTGGTCTTAGATTTGACCTTGGCGTCTTGTATCTCTCAAACTAGGACTTAAAAATGATCATCCCTCAAGCCGTTATGTTTAATTGTGCTCTTTCTTATTTTGATGATGACACTTTGGAGCTAACGGAATTTCACACGAAAGAGTCTCGTGGAGTGCACAAAACCATCCAAAAACAAATGGCTCGAGGTTAGATCGAGAGAGAAAGAGAATACTTTCTAAAATAAGATAGCTATCCTCTTCTCAGTTCATAATTGGTTTTGAGGAGTTGGCCATCAAACATTTTAAGAAGTTTTGAGTTGGAGAAGGTGGTGTACAACCATGTAATTTCATTATGGTTCCAAACCTATGGATTCCAAATACTGAAGACTCTATAAAGGCCCGTTCCTTTGTCCGAACCGAAAACATCTATTAACGTCCCCATCTATTCTTGTCGTCTTCTTATTAGTATTAGAGAGGACGTTGGTGTCTTGTATCTCTCACACTAGTACCGAAAAATAGGCGTCCTTCAAGTCGTTCTTATTTTTCATTTTGCTCTTCCATATTTTGATTTCGACACTTTGGAGCTAGCCGGAACCGCACAGAAAGAATCTCGGGGACCGCACAAAACCATCAAAAAACACTAGGTTCGAGGTTTGATTGAGACATAAAGAGATTACCATCTGAAATAAGATAGCTATCCTCCTTTCAATTCATAATTGGTTTTGAGGAGTTGACCATCATATTTTTTAGCAGTTTTGAGATGGAGAAAGAGGTGTTCAACCATGTAATGTCATGATGGTTCAAAACCTATGGATTCCAATGACTTAGGCTCTATAAATGCCGTTCATCCGTCCGAACCGAAAACGTCTATTAACATCCCCATCTCTTCGGTGATCATCTTCTTGGTCTTAGATTTGACCTTGGCGTCTTGTATCTCTCAAACTAGGACTTAAAAATGATCATCCCTCAAGCCGTTATGTTTAATTGTGCTCTTTCTTATTTTGATGATGACACTTTGGAGCTAACTCGGAATTTCACACGAAAGAGTCTCGTGGAGTGCACAAAACCATCCAAAAACAAATGGCTCGAGGTTAGATCGAGAGAGAAAGAGAATACTTTCTAAAATAAGATAGCTATCCTCTTCTCAGTTCATAATTGGTTTTGAGGAGTTGGCCATCAAACATTTTAAGAAGTTTTGAGTTGGAGAAGGTGGTGTACAACCATGT
This sequence comes from Linum usitatissimum, assembly GCA_030674075.2. NCBI lineage: Eukaryota > Viridiplantae > Streptophyta > Magnoliopsida > Malpighiales > Linaceae > Linum > Linum usitatissimum. Next base: position 114,626 of record JAUJYP020000728.1, read on the forward strand.
AATTTCATTATGGTTCCAAACCTATGGATTCCAAATACTGAAGACTCTATAAAGGCCCGTTCCTTTGTCCGAACCGAAAACATCTATTAACGTCCCCATCTATTCTTGTCGTCTTCTTATTAGTATTAGAGAGGACGTTGGTGTCTTGTATCTCTCACACTAGTACCGAAAAATAGGCGTCCTTCAAGTCGTTCTTATTTTTCATTTTGCTCTTCCATATTTTGATTTCGACACTTTTGAGCTAGCCGGAACCGCACAGAAAGAATCTCGGGGACCGCACAAAACCATCAAAAAACACTAGGTTCGAGGTTTGATTGAGACATAAAGAGATTACCATCCGAAATAAGATAGCTATCCTCCTTTCAATTCATAATTGGTTTTGAGGAGTTGACCATCATATTTTTTAGCGCTTTGAGATGGAGAAAGAGGTGTTCAACCATGTAATGTCATGATGGTTCAAAACCTATGGATTCCAATGACTTAGGCTCTATAAATGCCCGTTCATCCGTCCGAACCGAAAACGTCTATTAACATCCCCATCTCTTCCGGTGATCATCTTCTTGGTCTTAGATTTGACCTTGGCGTCTTGTATCTCTCAAACTAGGACTTAAAAATGATCATCCCTCAAGCCGTTATGTTTAATTGTGCTCTTTCTTATTTTGATGATGACACTTTGGAGCTAATCGGAATTTCACACGAAAGAGTCTCGTGGAGTGCACAAAACCATCCAAAAACAAATGGCTCGAGGTTAGATCGAGAGAGAAAGAGAATACTTTCTAAAATAAGATAGTTATCCTCTTCTCAGTTCATAATTGGTTTTGAGGAGTTGGCCATCAAACATTTTAAGAAGTTTTGAGTTGGAGAAGGTGGTGTACAACCATGTAATTTCATTATGGTTCCAAACCTATGGATTCCAAATACTGAAGACTCTATAAAGGCTCGTTCCTTTGTCCGAACCGAAAACATCTATTAACGTCCCCATCTATTCTTGTCGTCTTCTTATTAGTATTAGAGAGGACGTTGGTGTCTTGTATCTCTCACACTAGTACCGAAAAATAGGCGTCCTTCAAGTCGTTCTTATTTTTCATTTTGCTCTTCCATATTTTGATTTCGACACTTTGGAGCTAGCCGGAACCGCACAGAAAGAATCTCGGGGACCGCACAAAACCATCAAAAAACACTAGGTTCGAGGTTTGATTGAGACATAAAGAGATTACCATCCGAAATAAGATAGCTATCCTCCTTTCAATTCATAATTGGTTTTGAGGAGTTGACCATCATATTTTTTAGCAGCTTTGAGATGGAGAAAGAGGTGTTCAACCATGTAATGTCATGATGGTTCAAAACCTATGGATTCCAATGACTTAGGCTCTATAAATGCCCGTTCATCCGTCCGAACCGAAAACGTCTATTAACATCCCCATCTCTTCGGTGATCATCTTCTTGGTCTTAGATTTGACCTTGGCGTCTTGTATCTCTCAAACTAGGACTTAAAAATGATCATCCCTCAAGCCGTTATGTTTAATTGTGCTCTTTCTTATTTTGATGATGACACTTTGGAGCTAATCGGAATTTCACACGAAAGAGTCTCGTGGAGTGCACAAAACCATCCAAAAACAAATGGCTCGAGGTTAGATCGAGAGAGAAAGAGAATACTTTCTAAAATAAGATAGTTATCCTCTTCTCGCTTCATAATTGGTTTTGAGGAGTTGGCCATCAAACATTTTAAGAAGTTTTGAGTTGGAGAAGGTGGTGTACAACCATGTAATTTCATTATGGTTCCAAACCTATGGATTCCAAATACTGAAGACTCTATAAAGGCCTGTTCCTTTGTCCGAACCGAAAACATCTATTAACGTCCCCATCTATTCTTGTCGTCTTCTTATTAGTATTAGAGAGGACGTTGGTGTCTTGTATCTCTCACACTAGTACCGAAAAATAGGCGTCCTTCAAGTCGTTCTTATTTTTCATTTTGCTCTTCCATATTTTGATTTCGACACTTTGGAGCTAATGAACCGCACAGAAAGAATCTCGGGGATCGCACAAAACCATCAAAAAACACTAGGTTCGAGGTTTGATTGAGACATAAAGAGATTACCATCCGAAATAAGATAGCTATCCTCCTTTCAATTCATAATTGGTTTTGAGGAGTTGACCATCATATTTTTTAGCAAAGCTTTGAGATGGAGAAAGAGGTGTTCAACCATGTAATGTCATGATGGTTCAAAACCTATGGATTCCAATGACTTAGGCTCTATAAATGCCCGTTCATCCGTCCGAACCGAAAACGTCTATTAACATCCCCATCTCTTCCGGTGATCATCTTCTTGGTCTTAGATTTGACCTTGGCGTCTTGTATCTCTCAAACTAGGACTTAAAAATGATCATCCCTCAAGCCGTTATGTTTAATTGTGCTCTTTCTTATTTTGATGATGACACTTTGGAGCTAATCGGAATTTCACACGAAAGAGTCTCGTGGAGTGCACAAAACCATCCAAAAACAAATGGCTCGAGGTTAGATCGAGAGAGAAAGAGAATACTTTCTAAAATAAGATAGTTATCCTCTTCTCAGTTCATAATTGGTTTTGAGGAGTTGGCCATCAAACATTTTAAGAAGTTTTGAGTTGGAGAAGGTGGTGTACAACCATGTAATTTCATTATGGTTCCAAACCTATGGATTCCAAATACTGAAGACTCTATAAAGGCCTGTTCCTTTGTCCGAACCGAAAACATCTATTAACGTCCCCATCTATTCTTGTCGTCTTCTTATTAGTATTAGAGAGGACGTTGGTGTCTTGTATCTCTCACACTAGTACCGAAAAATAGGCGTCCTTCAAGTCGTTCTTATTTTTCATTTTGCTCTTCCATATTTTGATTTCGACACTTTGGAGCTAGCCGGAACCGCACAGAAAGAATCTCGGGGACCGCACAAAACCATCAAAAAACACTAGGTTCGAGGTTTGATTGAGACATAAAGAGATTACCATCCGAAATAAGATAGCTATCCTCCTTTCAATTCATAATTGGTTTTGAGGAGTTGACCATCATATTTTTTAGCAGCTTTGAGATGGAGAAAGAGGTGTTCAACCATGTAATGTCATGATGGTTCAAAACCTATGGATTCCAATGACTTAGGCTCTATAAATGCCCGTTCATCCGTCCGAACCGAAAACGTCTATTAACATCCCCATCTCTTTCGGTGATCATCTTCTTGGTCTTAGATTTGACCTTGGCGTCTTGTATCTCTCAAACTAGGACTTAAAAATGATCATCCCTCAAGCCGTTATGTTTAATTGTGCTCTTTCTTATTTTGATGATGACACTTTGGAGCTAATCGGAATTTCACACGAAAGAGTCTCGTGGAGTGCACAAAACCATCCAAAAACAAATGGCTCGAGGTTAGATCGAGAGAGAAAGAGAATACTTTCTAAAATAAGATAGTTATCCTCTTCTCGCTTCATAATTGGTTTTGAGGAGTTGGCCATCAAACATTTTAAGAAGTTTTGAGTTGGAGAAGGTGGTGTACAACCATGTAATTTCATTATGGTTCCAAACCTATGGATTCCAAATACCGAAGACTCTATAAAGGCCCGTTCCTTTGTCCGAACCGAAAACATCTATTAACGTCCCCATCTATTCTTGTCGTCTTCTTATTAGTATTAGAGAGGACGTTGGTGTCTTGTATCTCTCACACTAGTACCGAAAAATAGGCGTCCTTCAAGTCGTTCTTATTTTTCATTTTGCTCTTCCATATTTTGATTTCGACACTTTGGAGCTAGCCGGAACCGCACAGAAAGAATCTCGGGACCGCACAAAACCATCAAAAAACACTAGGTTCGAGGTTTGATTGAGACATAAAGAGATTACCATCCGAAATAAGATAGCTATCCTCCTTTCAATTCATAATTGGTTTTGAGGAGTTGACCATCATATTTTTTAGCAGCTTTGAGATGGAGAAAGAGGTGTTCAACCATGTAATGTCATGATGGTTCAAAACCTATGGATTCCAATGACTTAGGCTCTATAAATGCCGTTCATCCGTCCGAACCGAAAACGTCTATTAACATCCCCATCTCTTTCGGTGATCATCTTCTTGGTCTTAGATTTGACCTTGGCGTCTTGTATCTCTCAAACTAGGACTTAAAAATGATCATCCCTCAAGCCGTTATGTTTAATTGTGCTCTTTCTTATTTTGATGATGACACTTTGGAGCTAATCGGAATTTCACACGAAAGAGTCTCGTGGAGTGCACAAAACCATCCAAAAACAAATGGCTCGAGGTTAGATCGAGAGAGAAAGAGAATACTTTCTAAAATAAGATAGTTATCCTCTTCTCGGTTCATAATTGGTTTTGAGGAGTTGGCCATCAAACATTTTAAGAAGTTTTGAGTTGGAGAAGGTGGTGTACAACCATGTAATTTCATTATGGTTCCAAACCTATGGATTCCAAATACCGAAGACTCTATAAAGGCCTCGTTCCTTTGTCCGAACCGAAAACATCTATTAACGTCCCCATCTATTCTTGTCGTCTTCTTATTAGTATTAGAGAGGACGTTGGTGTCTTGTATCTCTCACACTAGTACCGAAAAATAGGCGTCCTTCAAGTCGTTCTTATTTTTCATTTTGCTCTTCCATATTTTGATTTCGACACTTTGGAGCTAGCTGGAATCGCACAGGAAAGAAAATCGGGGACTGCACAAAAACATCAAAAAACACTAGGTTCGAGGTTTGATTGAGACATAAAGAGATTACCATCCGAAATAAGATAGCTATCCTCCTTTCAATTCATAATTGGTTTTGAGGAGTTGACCATCATATTTTTTAGCAGCTTTGAGATGGAGAAAGAGGTGTTCAACCATGTAATGTCATGATGGTTCAAAACCTATGGATTCCAATGACTTAGGCTCTATAAATGCCCGTTCATCCGTCCGAACCGAAAACGTCTATTAACATCCCCATCTCTTCCGGTGATCATCTTCTTGGTCTTAGATTTGACCTTGGCGTCTTGTATCTCTCAAACTAGGACTTAAAAATGATCATCCCTCAAGCCGTTATGTTTAATTGTGCTCTTTCTTATTTTGATGATGACACTTTGGAGCTAACCGGAATTTCACACGAAAGAGTCTCGTGGAGTGCACAAAACCATCCAAAAACAAATGGCTCGAGGTTAGATCGAGAGAGAAAGAGAATACTTTCTAAAATAAGATAGCTATCCTCTTCTCGCTTCATAATTGGTTTTGAGGAGTTGGCCATCAAACATTTTAAGAAGTTTTGAGTTGGAGAAGGTGGTGTACAACCATGTAATTTCATTATGGTTCCAAACCTATGGATTCCAAATACCGAAGACTCTATAAAGGCCTCGTTCCTTTGTCCGAACCGAAAACATCTATTAACGTCCCCATCTATTCTTGTCGTCTTCTTATTAGTATTAGAGAGGACGTTGGTGTCTTGTATCTCTCACACTAGTACCGAAAAATAGGCGTCCTTCAAGTCGTTCTTATTTTTCATTTTGCTCTTCCATATTTTGATTTCGACACTTTGGAGCTAGCCGGAACCGCACACGAAAGAATCTCGGGGACCGCACAAAACCATCAAAAAACACTAGGTTCGAGGTTTGATTGAGACATAAAGAGATTACCATCCGAAATAAGATAGCTATCCTCCTTTCAATTCATAATTGGTTTTGAGGAGTTGACCATCATATTTTTTAGCAGCTTTGAGATGGAGAAAGAGGTGTTCAACCATGTAATGTCATGATGGTTCCAAACCTATGGATTCCAATGACTTAGGCTCTATAAATGCCCGTTCATCCGTCCGAACCGAAAACGTCTATTAACATCCCCATCTCTTCTCGGTGATCATCTTCTTGGTCTTAGATTTGACCTTGGCGTCTTGTATCTCTCAAACTAGGACTTAAAAATGATCATCCCTCAAGCCGTTATGTTTAATTGTGCTCTTTCTTATTTTGATGATGACACTTTGGAGCTAATCGGAATTTCACACGAAAGAGTCTCGTGGAGTGCACAAAACCATCCAAAAACAAATGGCTCGAGGTTAGATCGAGAGAGAAAGAGAATACTTTCTAAAATAAGATAGTTATCCTCTTCTCGTTCATAATTGGTTTTGAGGAGTTGGCCATCAAACATTTTAAGAAGTTTTGAGTTGGAGAAGGTGGTGTACAACCATGTAATTTCATTATGGTTCCAAACCTATGGATTCCAAATACCGAAGACTCTATAAAGGCCTCGTTCCTTTGTCCGAACCGAAAACATCTATTAACGTCCCCATCTATTCTTGTCGTCTTCTTATTAGTATTAGAGAGGACGTTGGTGTCTTGTATCTCTCACACTAGTACCGAAAAATAGGCGTCCTTCAAGTCGTTCTTATTTTTCATTTTGCTCTTCCATATTTTGATTTCGACACTTTGGAGCTAGCCGGAACCGCACAGAAAGAATCTCGGGACCGCACAAAACCATCAAAAAACACTAGGTTCGAGGTTTGATTGAGACATAAAGAGATTACCATCCGAAATAAGATAGCTATCCTCCTTTCAATTCATAATTGGTTTTGAGGAGTTGACCATCATATTTTTTAGCAGCTTTGAGATGGAGAAAGAGGTGTTCAACCATGTAATGTCATGATGGTTCAAAACCTATGGATTCCAATGACTTAGGCTCTATAAATGCCCGTTCATCCGTCCGAACCGAAAACGTCTATTAACATCCCCATCTCTTCGGTGATCATCTTCTTGGTCTTAGATTTGACCTTGGCGTCTTGTATCTCTCAAACTAGGACTTAAAAATGATCATCCCTCAAGCCGTTATGTTTAATTGTGCTCTTTCTTATTTTGATGATGACACTTTGGAGCTAATCGGAATTTCACACGAAAGAGTCTCGTGGAGTGCACAAAACCATCCAAAAACAAATGGCTCGAGGTTAGATCGAGAGAGAAAGAGAATACTTTCTAAAATAAGATAGCTATCCTCTTCTCGTTCATAATTGGTTTTGAGGAGTTGGCCATCAAACATTTTAAGAAGTTTTGAGTTGGAGAAGGTGGTGTACAACCATGTAATTTCATTATGGTTCCAAACCTATGGATTCCAAATACCGAAGACTCTATAAAGGCCTCGTTCCTTTGTCCGAACCGAAAACATCTATTAACGTCCCCATCTATTCTTGTCGTCTTCTTATTAGTATTAGAGAGGACGTTGGTGTCTTGTATCTCTCACACTAGTACCGAAAAATAGGCGTCCTTCAAGTCGATCTTATTTTTCATTTTGCTCTTCCATATTTTGATTTCGACACTTTGGAGCTAGCTGGAACTGCACACGAAAGAATCTCGGGGACTGCACAAAACCATCAAAAAACAGTAGGTTCGAGGTTTGATTGAGACATAAAGAGATTACCATCTGAAATAAGATAGCTATCCTCCTTTCAATTCATAATTGGTTTTGAGGAGTTGACCATCATATTTTTTTGCGTTTTGAGATGGAGAAAGAGGTGTTCAACCATGTAATGTCATGATGGTTCCAAACCTATGGATTCCAATGACTTAGGCTCTATAAATGCCTCGTTCATCCGTCCGAACCGAAAACGTCTATTAACATCCCCATCTCTTTCGGTGATCATCTTCTTGGTCTTAGATTTGACCTTGGCGTCTTGTATCTCTCAAACTAGGACTTAAAAATGATCATCCCTCAAGCCGTTATGTTTAATTGTGCTCTTTCTTATTTTGATGATGACACTTTGGAGCTAATCGGAATTTCACACGAAAGAGTCTCGTGGAGTGCACAAAACCATCCAAAAACAAATGGCTCGAGGTTAGATCGAGAGAGAAAGAGAATACTTTCTAAAATAAGATAGCTATCCTCTTCTCGCTTCATAATTGGTTTTGAGGAGTTGGCCATCAAACATTTTAAGAAGTTTTGAGTTGGAGAAGGTGGTGTACAACCATGTAATTTCATTATGGTTCCAAACCTATGGATTCCAAATACCGAAGACTCTATAAAGGCCGTTCCTTTGTCCGAACCGAAAACATCTATTAACGTCCCCATCTATTCTTGTCGTCTTCTTATTAGTATTAGAGAGGACGTTGGTGTCTTGTATCTCTCACACTAGTACCGAAAAATAGGCGTCCTTCAAGTCGTTCTTATTTTTCATTTTGCTCTTCCATATTTTGATTTCGACACTTTGGAGCTAGCCGGAACCGCACAGAAAGAATCTCGGGGACCGCACAAAACCATCAAAAAACACTAGGTTCGAGGTTTGATTGAGACATAAAGAGATTACCATCCGAAATAAGATAGCTATCCTCCTTTCAATTCATAATTGGTTTTGAGGAGTTGACCATCATATTTTTTAGCAAGCTTTGAGATGGAGAAAGAGGTGTTCAACCATGTAATGTCATGATGGTTCAAAACCTATGGATTCCAATGACTTAGGCTCTATAAATGCCCGTTCATCCGTCCGAACCGAAAACGTCTATTAACATCCCCATCTCTTCGGTGATCATCTTCTTGGTCTTAGATTTGACCTTGGCGTCTTGTATCTCTCAAACTAGGACTTAAAAATGATCATCCCTCAAGCCGTTATGTTTAATTGTGCTCTTTCTTATTTTGATGATGACACTTTGGAGCTAACGGAATTTCACACGAAAGAGTCTCGTGGAGTGCACAAAACCATCCAAAAACAAATGGCTCGAGGTTAGATCGAGAGAGAAAGAGAATACTTTCTAAAATAAGATAGTTATCCTCTTCTCGCTCATAATTGGTTTTGAGGAGTTGGCCATCAAACATTTTAAGAAGTTTTGAGTTGGAGAAGGTGGTGTACAACCATGTAATTTCATTATGGTTCCAAACCTATGGATTCCAAATACCGAAGACTCTATAAAGGCCTCGTTCCTTTGTCCGAACCGAAAACATCTATTAACGTCCCCATCTATTCTTGTCGTCTTCTTATTAGTATTAGAGAGGACGTTGGTGTCTTGTATCTCTCACACTAGTACCGAAAAATAGGCGTCCTTCAAGTCGTTCTTATTTTTCATTTTGCTCTTCCATATTTTGATTTCGACACTTTGGAGCTAGCCGGAACCGCACAGAAAGAATCTCGGGACCGCACAAAACCATCAAAAAACACTAGGTTCGAGGTTTGATTGAGACATAAAGAGATTACCATCCGAAATAAGATAGCTATCCTCCTTTCAATTCATAATTGGTTTTGAGGAGTTGACCATCATATTTTTTAGCAGCTTTGAGATGGAGAAAGAGGTGTTCAACCATGTAATGTCATGATGGTTCAAAACCTATGGATTCCAATGACTTAGGCTCTATAAATGCCCGTTCATCCGTCCGAACCGAAAACGTCTATTAACATCCCCATCTCTTTCGGTGATCATCTTCTTGGTCTTAGATTTGACCTTGGCGTCTTGTATCTCTCAAACTAGGACTTAAAAATGATCATCCCTCAAGCCGTTATGTTTAATTGTGCTCTTTCTTATTTTGATGATGACACTTTGGAGCTAATCGGAATTTCACACGAAAGAGTCTCGTGGAGTGCACAAAACCATCCAAAAACAAATGGCTCGAGGTTAGATCGAGAGAGAAAGAGAATACTTTCTAAAATAAGATAGTTATCCTCTTCTCGCCTTATAATTGGTTTTGAGGAGTTGGCCATCAAACATTTTAAGAAGTTTTGAGTTGGAGAAGGTGGTGTACAACCATGTAATTTCATTATGGTTCCAAACCTATGGATTCCAAATACCGAAGACTCTATAAAGGCCCGTTCCTTTGTCCGAACCGAAAACATCTATTAACGTCCCCATCTATTCTTGTCGTCTTCTTATTAGTATTAGAGAGGACGTTGGTGTCTTGTATCTCTCACACTAGTACCGAAAAATAGGCGTCCTTCAAGTCGTTCTTATTTTTCATTTTGCTCTTCCATATTTTGATTTCGACACTTTGGAGCTAGCCGGAACCGCACAGAAAGAATCTCGGGGATCGCACAAAACCATCAAAAAACACTAGGTTCGAGGTTTGATTGAGACATAAAGAGATTACCATCCGAAATAAGATAGCTATCCTCCTTTCAATTCATAATTGGTTTTGAGGAGTTGACCATCATATTTTTTAGAAGCTTTGAGATGGAGAAAGAGGTGTTCAACCATGTAATGTCATGATGGTTCAAAACCTATGGATTCCAATGACTTAGGCTCTATAAATGCCCGTTCATCCGTCCGAACCGAAAACGTCTATTAACATCCCCATCTCTTCTCGGTGATCATCTTCTTGGTCTTAGATTTGACCTTGGCGTCTTGTATCTCTCAAACTAGGACTTAAAAATGATCATCCCTCAAGCCGTTATGTTTAATTGTGCTCTTTCTTATTTTGATGATGACACTTTGGAGCTAACCGGAATTTCACACGAAAGAGTCTCGTGGAGTGCACAAAACCATCCAAAAACAAATGGCTCGAGGTTAGATCGAGAGAGAAAGAGAATACTTTCTAAAATAAGATAGCTATCCTCTTCTCGCTCATAATTGGTTTTGAGGAGTTGGCCATCAAACATTTTAAGAAGTTTTGAGTTGGAGAAGGTGGTGTACAACCATGTAATTTCATTATGGTTCCAAACCTATGGATTCCAAATACCGAAGACTCTATAAAGGCCCGTTCCTTTGTCCGAACCGAAAACATCTATTAACGTCCCCATCTATTCTTGTCGTCTTCTTATTAGTATTAGAGAGGACGTTGGTGTCTTGTATCTCTCACACTAGTACCGAAAAATAGGCGTCCTTCAAGTCGTTCTTATTTTTCATTTTGCTCTTCCATATTTTTATTTCGACACTTTGGAGCTAGCCGGAACCGCACACGAAAGAATCTCGGGGATCGCACAAAACCATCAAAAAACACTAGGTTCGAGGTTTGATTGAGACATAAAGAGATTACCATCCGAAATAAGATAGCTATCCTCCTTTCAATTCATAATTGGTTTTGAGGAGTTGACCATCATATTTTTTAGCAAGTTTTGAGATGGAGAAAGAGGTGTTCAACCATGTAATGTCATGATGGTTCAAAACCTATGGATTCCAATGACTTAGGCTCTATAAATGCCTCGTTCATCCGTCCGAACCGAAAACGTCTATTAACATCCCCATCTCTTCTCGGTGATCATCTTCTTGGTCTTAGATTTGACCTTGGCGTCTTGTATCTCTCAAACTAGGACTTAAAAATGATCATCCCTCAAGCCGTTATGTTTAATTGTGCTCTTTCTTATTTTGATGATGACACTTTGGAGCTAACTGGAATTTCACACGAAAGAGTCTCGTGGAGTGCACAAAACCATCCAAAAACAAATGGCTCGAGGTTAGATCGAGAGAGAAAGAGAATACTTTCTAAAATAAGATAGCTATCCTCTTCTCAGTTCATAATTGGTTTTGAGGAGTTGGCCATCAAACATTTTAAGAAGTTTTGAGTTGGAGAAGGTGGTGTACAACCATGTAATTTCATTATGGTTCCAAACCTATGGATTCCAAATACCGAAGACTCTATAAAGGCCCGTTCCTTTGTCCGAACCGAAAACATCTATTAACGTCCCCATCTATTCTTGTCGTCTTCTTATTAGTATTAGAGAGGACGTTGGTGTCTTGTATCTCTCACACTAGTACCGAAAAATAGGCGTCCTTCAAGTCGTTCTTATTTTTCATTTTGCTCTTCCATATTTTGATTTCGACACTTTGGAGCTAGCCGGAACCGCACACGAAAGAATCTCGGGGATCGCACAAAACCATCAAAAAACAATAGGTTCGAGGTTTGATTGAGACATAAAGAGATTACCATCTGAAATAAGATAGCTATCCTCCTTTCAATTCATAATTGGTTTTGAGGAGTTGACCATCATATTTTTTAGCAGTTTTGAGATGGAGAAAGAGGTGTTCAACCATGTAATGTCATGATGGTTCCAAACCTATGGATTCCAATGACTTAGGCTCTATAAATGCCTCGTTCATCCGTCCGAACCGAAAACTTCTATTAACATCCCCATCTCTTTCCGGTGATCATCTTCTTGGTCTTAGATTTGACCTTGGCGTCTTGTATCTCTCAAACTAGGACTTAAAAATGATCATCCCTCAAGCCGTTATGTTTAATTGTGCTCTTTCTTATTTTGATGATAACACTTTGGAGCTAACTGGAATTTCACACGAAAGAATCTCGGGGAGTGCACAAAACCATCAAAAAACAAATGGCTCGAGGTTAGATCGAGAGAGAAAGAGAATACTTTCTAAAATAAGATAGCTATCCTCTTCTCAGTTCATAATTGGTTTTGAGGAGTTGGCCATCAAACATTTTAAGAAGTTTTGAGTTGGAGAAGGTGGTGTACAACCATGTAATTTCATTATGGTTCCAAACCTATGGATTCCAAATACCGAAGACTCTATAAAGGCCTCGTTCCTTTGTCCGAACCGAAAACATCTATTAACGTCCCCATCTATTCTTGTCGTCTTCTTATTAGTATTAGAGAGGACGTTGGTGTCTTGTATCTCTCACACTAGTACCGAAAAATAGGCGTCCTTCAAGTCGTTCTTATTTTTCATTTTGCTCTTCCATATTTTGATTTCGACACTTTGGAGCTAGCCGGAACCGCACACGAAAGAATCTCGGGGACCGCACAAAACCATCAAAAAACACTAGGTTCGAGGTTTGATTGAGACATAAAGAGATTACCATCCGAAATAAGATAGCTATCCTCCTTTCAATTCATAATTGGTTTTGAGGAGTTGACCATCATATTTTTTAGAAGCTTTTGAGATGGAGAAAGAGGTGTTCAACCATGTAATTTCATGATGGTTCCAAACCTATGGATTCCAATGACTTAGGCTCTATAAATGCCTGTTCATCTGTCCGAACCGAAAACTTCTATTAACATCCCCATCTCTTCTGGTGATCATCTTCTTGGTCTTAGATTTGACCTTGGCGTCTTGTATCTCTCAAACTAGGACTTAAAAATGATCATCCCTCAAGCCGTTATGTTTAATTGTGCTCTTTCTTATTTTGATGATGACACTTTGGAGCTAATCGGAATTTCACACGAAAGAGTCTCGGGGAGTGCACAAAACCATCCAAAAACAAATGGCTCGAGGTTAGATCGAGAGAGAAAGAGAATACTTTCTAAAATAAGATAGCTATCCTCTTCTCAGTTCATAATTGGTTTTGAGGAGTTGGCCATCAAACATTTTAAGAAGTTTTGAGTTGGAGAAGGTGGTGTACAACCATGTAATTTCATTATGGTTCCAAACCTATGGATTCCAAATACTGAAGACTCTATAAAGGCCTCGTTCCTTTGTCCGAACCGAAAACATCTATTAACGTCCCCATCTATTCTTGTCGTCTTCTTATTAGTATTAGAGAGGACGTTGGTGTCTTGTATCTCTCACACTAGTACCGAAAAATAGGCGTCCTTCAAGTCGATCTTATTTTTCATTTTGCTCTTCCATATTTTGATTTCGACACTTTGGAGCTAGCTGGAACTGCACACGAAAGAATCTCGGGGACGGCACAAAACCATCAAAAAACAGTAGGTTCGAGGTTTGATTGAGACATAAAGAGATTACCATCTGAAATAAGATAGCTATCCTCCTATCAATTCATAATTGGTTTTGAGGAGTTGACCATCATATTTTTTAGCAGTTTTCAGATGGAAAAAGAGGTGTTCAACCATGTAATTTCATGATGGTTCCAAACCTATGGATTCCAATGACTTAGGCTCTATAAATGCCTGTTCATCTGTCCGAACCGAAAACTTCTATTAACATCCCCATCTCTTCTGGTGATCATCTTCTTGGTCTTAGATTTGACCTTGGCGTCTTGTATCTCTCAAACTAGGACTTAAAAATGATCATCCCTCAAGCCGTTATGTTTAATTGTGCTCTTTCTTATTTTGATGATGACACTTTGGAGCTAACCGGAATTTCACACGAAAGAGTCTCGGGGAGTGCACAAAACCATCCAAAAACAAATGGCTCGAGGTTAGATCGAGAGAGAAAGAGAATACTTTCTAAAATAAGATAGCTATCCTCTTCTCGTTCATAATTGGTTTTGAGGAGTTGGCCATCAAACATTTTAAGAAGTTTTGAGTTGGAGAAGGTGGTGTTCAACCATGTAATTTCATTATGGTTCCAAACCTATGGATTCCAAATACTGAAGACTCTATAAAAGCCTGTTCCTTTGTCCGAACCGAAAACATCTATTAACGTCCCCACCTATTCTTGTCGTCTTCTTATTAGTATTAGAGAGGACGTTGGTGTCTTGTATCTCTCACACTAGTACCGAAAAATAGACGTCCTTCAAGTCGTTCTTATTTTTCATTTTGCTCTTCCATATTTTGATTTCGACACTTTGGAGCTAGCTGGAACTGCACACGAAAGAATCTCGGGGATTGCACAAAACCATCAAAAAACAGTAGGTTCGAGGTTTGATTGAGACATAAAGAGATTACCATCTGAAATAAGATAGCTATCCTCCTATCAATTCATAATTGGTTTTGAGGAGTTGACCATCATATTTTTTAGAAGTTTTCAGATGGAGAAAGAGGTGTTCAACCATGTAATTTCATGATGGTTCCAAACCTATGGATTCCAATGACTTAGGCTCTATAAATGCCTGTTCATCTGTCCGAACCGAAAACTTCTATTAACATCCCCATCTCTTCTGGTGATCATCTTCTTGGTCTTAGATTTGACCTTGGCGTCTTGTATCTCTCAAACTAGGACTTAAAAATGATCATCCCTCAAGCCGTTATGTTTAATTGTGCTCTTTCTTATTTTGATGATGACACTTTGGAGCTAACTGGAATTTCACACGAAAGAGTCTCGGGGAGTGCACAAAACCATCCAAAAACAAATGGGTCGAGGTTAGATCGAGAGAGAAAGAGAATACTTTCTAAAATAAGATAGCTATCCTCTTCTCAGTTCATAATTTGTTTTGAGGAGTTGGCCATCAAACATTTTAAGAAGTTTTGAGTTGGAGAAGGTGGTGTACAACCATGTAATTTCATTATGGTTCCAAACCTATGGATTCCAAATACCGAAGACTCTATAAAGGCCTGTTCCTTTGTCCGAACCGAAAACATCTATTAATGTCCCCATCTATTCTTGTCGTCTTCTTATTAGTATTAGAGAGGATGTTGGTGTCTTGTATCTCTCACACTAGTACCGAAAAATAGACGTCCTTCAAGTCGATCTTTTTTTTCATTTTGCTCTTCCATATTTTGATTTCGACACTTTGGAGCTAGCTGGAACTGCACACGAAAGAATCTCGGGGATTGCACAAAACCATTAAAAAACAGTAGGTTCGAGGTTTGATTGAGACATAAAGAGATTACCATCTGTAATAAGATAGCTATCCTCCTATCAATTCATAATTGGTTTTGAGGAGTTGACCATCATATTTTTTAGCAGTTTTCAGATGGAAAAAGAGGTGTTCAACCATGTAATTTCATGATGGTTCCAAACCTATGGATTCCAATGACTTAGGCTCTATAAATGCCTGTTCATCTGTCCGAACCGAAAACTTCTATTAACATCCCCATCTCTTCTGGTGATCATCTTCTTGGTCTTAGATGTGACCTTGGCGTCTTGTATCTCTCAAACTAGGACTTAAAAATGATCATCCCTCAAGCCGTTATGTTTAATTGTGCTCTTTCTTATTTTGATGATGACACTTTGGAGCTAACTGGAATTTCACACGAAAGAGTCTCGGGGAGTGCACAAAACCATCCAAAAACAAATGGCTCGAGGTTAGATCGAGAGAGAAAGAGAATACTTTCTGAAATAAGATAGCTATCCTCTTCTCAGTTCATAATTGGTTTTGAGGAGTTGGCCATCAAACATTTTAAGAAGTTTTGAGTTGGAGAAGGTGGTGTTCAACCATGTAATTTCATGATGGTTCCAAACCTATGGATTCCAAATACTAAAGACTCTATAAAGGCCTGTTCCTTTGTCCGAACAGAAAACATCTATTAACGTCCCCATTTATTCTTGTCGTGTTCTTATTAGTATTAGAGAGGACGTTGGCGTCTTGTATCTCTCACACTAGTAACGAAAAATAGGCGTCGTTCAAGTCGTTCTTATTTTTCATTTTGCTCTTCCATATTTTGATTTCGACACTTTGGAGCTAGCTGGAACTGCACACGAAAGAATCTCGGGGACTACACAAAACCATCAAAAAACACTAGGTTCTAGGTTTGATTGAGACATAAAGAGATTACCATCTGAAATAAGATAGCTATCCTCCTATAAATTCATAATTCGTTTTGAGGAGTTGACCATCATATTTTTTAGCAGTTTTGAGATGGAGAAAGAGGTGTTCAACCATGTAATTTCATGATGGTTCCAAACCTATGGATTCCAATGACATAGGCTCTACAAATGCCTGTTCATCTGTCCGAACCGAAAACTTTTATTAACATCTCCATCTCTTCTGGTGATCATCTTCTTGGTCTTAGATGTGACCTTGGCATCTTGTATCTCTCAAACTAGGACTTAAAAATGATCATCCCTCAAGCCGTTATGTTTAATTGTGCTCTTTCTTATTTTAATGGTGACAATTTGGAGCTAACTGGAATTTCACACGAAAGAGTCTCGGGGAGTGCACAAAACCATCCAAAAACAAATGGGTCGAGGTTAGATCGAGAGAGAAAGAGAATACTTTCTAAAATAATATAGCTATCCTCTTCTCCGTTCATAATTGGTTTTGAGGAGTTGGCCATCAAACATTTTAAGAAGTTTTGAGTTGGAGAAGGTGGTGTTCAACCATGTAATTTCATGATGGTTCCAAACCTATGGATTCCAAATACTGAAGACTCTATAAAGGCATGTTCCTTTGTCAGAACCGAAAACATCTATTAACGTCCCCATCTCTTCTTGTCGTCTTCTGATTAGTATTAGAGAGGATGTTGGTGTCTTGTATCTCTCACACTAGTACCGAAAAATAGGCGTCCTTCAAGTCGTTCTTAGTTTTCATTTTGCTCTTCATATTTTGATTTCGACACTTTGGAGCTAGCTGGAACTGCACACGAAAGAATCTCGGGGACTGCACAAAACCATCAAAAAACACTAGGTTCGAGGTTTGATTGAGACATAAAGATATTACCATCTGAAATAAGATAGCTATCCTCCTATCAATTCATAATTGGTTTTGAGGAGTTCACCATCATATTTTTTAGCAGTTTTGAGATGGAGAAAGAGGTGTTCAACCATGTAATTGCATGATGGTTCCAAACCTATGGGTTCCAATGACACAGGCTCTATAAATGCCTGTTCATCTGTCCGAACCGAAAACTTCTGTTAACATCCCCATCTTTTCTGGTGATCATCTTCTTGGTCTTAGATGTGACCTTGGCGTCTTATATCTCTCAAACTAGGACTTAAAAATGATCATCCCTCAAGCCGTTATGTTTAATTGTGCTCTTTCTTATTTTGATGATGACACTTTGGAGCTAACTGGAATTTCACACGAAAGAGTCTCGGGTAGTGCACAAAACCATCCAAAAACAAATGGGTCGAGGTTAGATCGAGAGAGAAAGAGAATACTTTCTGAAATAATATAGCTATCCTCTTCTCAGTTCATAATCGGTTTTGAGGAGTTGGCCATCAAACATTTTAAGAAGTTTTGAGTTGGAGAAGGTGGTGTTCAACCATGTAATTTCATGATGGTTCCAAACCTATGGATTCCAAATACTGAAGACTCTATAAAGGCCAGTTCCTTTGTCCGAACCGAAAACATCTATTAACGTCCCCATCTCTTCTTGTCGTCTTCTTATTAGTATTAGAGAGGATGTTGGTGTCTTGTATCTCTCACACTAGTACCGAAAAATAGGCGTCCTTCAAGTCGTTCTTATTTTTCATTTTGCTCTTCCATATTTTAATTTCGACACTTTGGAGCTAGCTGGAACTGGACACGAAAGAATCTCGGGGACTGCACAAATCCATCAAAAAACACTTGGTTCGAGGTTTGATTGAGACATAGAGAGATTACATTCTGAAATAAGATAGCTATCCTCCTATCAATTCATAATTGGTTTCGAGGAGTTGACCATCATATTTTTTAGCAGTTTTGAGATGGAGAAATCGGTGATCAACCATGTAATTTCATGATGGTTCCAAACCTATGGATTCCAAATACTCAAGACTCTATAAAGGCCTGTTCCTTTGTCCGAACCGAAAACATCTATTGATGTCCCCATGTCTTCTTGTCGTCTTCTTCTTAGTATTAGATATGACGTTGGCGTCTTGTATCTCTCACACTAGTACCAAAAAAACGGCGTCCTTCAAGTCATTCTTATTTTTCATTATGCTCTTTCATATTTTGATTTCGACACTTTGGAGCTAGCTGGTACTGCACACGAAAGAATCTCGGGGACTGCACAAAACCATCAAAAAACACTAGGTTCGAGGTTTGATTGAGACATAAAGAGATACATTCTAAAATAAGATAGCTATCCTCTTATCAATTCATAATTGGTTTTGAGGAGTGGACAATCATATTTTTTAGCAGTGTTGAGATGGAGAAAGAGGTGTTCAACCATGTAATGTCAAGATGGTTCCAAACCTATGGATTCCAATGACTTAGGCTCTATAAAGGCATGTTCATCTGTCCGAACCGAAAACTTCTGTTAACATCCCCATCTCTTCTGGTGATCATCTTCTTCGTCTTAGATGTGACGTTGGCATCTTGTATCTCTCAAACTAGGACTTAAAAATGATCATCCCTCAAGCCGTTATGTTTAGTTGTGCTCGTTCTTATTTTGATTATGACACTTTGGAGCTAACTGGAATTTCACACGAAGAGTCTCGGGGAGTGCACAAAACCATCCAAAAAGAAATGGCTCGAGGTTAGATCGAGGGAGAAAGAGAATACTTTCTGAAATAAGATAGCTATCCTCTTCTCAGTTCATAATTGGTTTTGAGGAGTTGACCATCAAACATTTTAAGAAGTTTTGAGTTGGAGAAGGTGGTGTTCAACCATGTAATTTCATGATGGTTCTAAACCTATGGATTCCAAATACTGAAAAATCTATAAAAGCCTGTTCCTTTGTCCAAACCGAAAACATCTATTAACGTCCCCATCTATTCTTGTCGTCTTCCTCTTAGCATTATAGAGGACGTTGGCGTCTTGTATCTCTCACACTAGTACCGAAAAATTAGCGTCCTTCAAGTCGTTCTTATTTTTCATTATGCTCTTTCATATTTTGATTTCGAGACTTTGGAGCTAGCTGGAACTGCACATGAAAGAATCTCAGGGACTGCACAAAACCATCAAAAAACACTAGGTTCGAGGTTTGATTGAGACATAAAGAGATTACATTCTGAAATAAGATAGCTATCCTCCTATCAATTCATAATTGGTTTTGAGGAGTTGACCATCATATTTTTTAGCAATTTTGAGATGGGGAAAGAGGTTTTCAACCGTGTAATTTCATGATGGTTCCAAACCTATGGATTCCAATGACTTAGGCTCTATAAAGGCCTGTTCATCTGTCCGAACCGAAACCTTCTGTTAAAATCCCCATATCTTCTAGTGATCATCTTCTTGGTCTTAGATGTGACGTTGGCGTCTTGTATCTCTCAAACTAGGACTTAAAAATGATCATCCCTCAAGCCGTTATGTTTAATTGTGCTCTTTCTTATTTTCATTATGACACTTTGGAGCTAACTAGAATTTCACACGAAAGAGTCTCGGGGAGTGCACAAAACCATCAAAAAACAAATGGCTCGAGGTTAGATCGAGAGAGAAAGAGAATACTTTCTGAAATAAGATGGCTATCCTCTTCTCAGTTCATAATTTGTTTTGAGGAGTTGACCATTAAACATTTTAAGAAGTTTTGAGTTGGAGAAGGTGGTGTTCAACCATGTAATTTCATGATGGTTCCAAACCTATGGATTCCAAATACTGAAGACTCTATAAAGGCCTGTTCCTTTGTCCGAACCAAAAACATCTATTAACGTCCCCATCTCTTCTTGTCGTCTTCTTCTTAGTATTAGAGAGGACGTTGGCGTCTTGTATCTCTCACACTAGTACCGAAAAATCGGCGTCCTTCAAATCGTTCTTATATTTCAATATGCTCTTTCATATTTTGATTTCGACACTTTGGAGCTAGCTGGAACTGCACACGAAAGAATCTAGGGGACCGCACAAAACCATCAAAAAACACTAGGTTCGAGGTTTGATTGAGACATAAAGAGATTACATTCTGAAATAGGATAGCTATCCTCTTATCAATTCATAACTGGTTTTGAGGAGTTGACCATTATATTTTTTAGCAGTGTTGAGATGGAGAAAGAGGTGTTCAAGCATGTAATGTCAAGATGGTTCCAAACCTATGGATTCCAATGACTTAGGCTCTATAAAGGCATGTTCATCTGTCCGAACCGAAAACTTCTGTTAACATCCCCATCTCTTCTGGTGATCATCTTCTTCGTCTTAGATGTGACGTTGGCATCTTGTATCTCTCAAACTAGGACTTAAAAATGATCATCCCTCAAGCCGTTATGTTTAATTGTCCTCTTTCTTATTTTGATTATGACACTTTGGAGCTAACTGGAATTTCACACGAAAGAGTCTCGGGGAGTGCACAAAACCATCCAAAAAGAAATGGCTCGAGGTTAGATCGAGAGAGAAAGAGAATACTTTCTAAAATAAGATAGCTATCCTCTTCTCAGTTCATAATTGGTTTTGAGGAGTTGACCATCAAACATTTTAAGTAGTTTTGAATTGGAGAAGGTGGTGTTCAACCATGTAATTTCATGATGGTTCCAAACCAATGGATTCCACATACTGAAGACTCTATAAAGGCATGTTCCTTTGTCCGAACCGAAAACATCTATTAACATCCCCATCTCTTCTTGTTGTCTTCTTCTTAGTATTAGAGAGGACGTTGGCGTATTGTATCTCTCACACTAGTACCGAAAAATCGACGTCCTTCAAATCGTTCTTATATTTCAATATGCTCTTTCATATTTTGATTTCGACACTTTGGAGCTAGCTGGAACTGCACACGAAAGAATTTAGGGGACTGCACAAAACCATCAAAAAACCACTAGGTTCGAGGTTTGATTGAGACATAAAGAGATTACATTCTGAAATAAGATAGCTATCCTCCTATCAATTCATAATTGGTTTTGAGAAGTTGACCATCATATTTTTTAGCAATTTTGAGATGGAGAAAGAGGTGTTCAACCATGTAATTTCATGATGGTTCTAAACCGATGCACTCCAATGACTTAGGCTCTATAATGGCCTGTTCATCTGTCCGAACCGAAAACTTCTACTAACATCCCCATCTCTTCTGGTGATCATCTTCTGGGTCTTAGATGTGACGTTGGCGTCTTGTATCTCTCAAACTAGGACTTAAAAATGATCATCCCTCAAGCCGTTATGTTTAATTGTGCTCTTTCTTATTTTCATTATGACACTTTGGAGCTAACTAGAATTTCACACGAAAGAGTCTCGGGGAGTGCACAAAACCATCCAAAAACAAATGGCTCGAGGTTAGATCGAGAGAGAAAGAGAATACTTTCTGAAATAAGATGGCTATCCTCTTCTCAGTTCATAATTTGTTTTGAGGAGTTGACCATTAAACATTTTAAGAAGTTTTGAGTTGGAGAAGGTGGTGTTCAACCATGTAATTTCATGATGGTTCCAAACCTATGGATTCCAAATACTGAAGACTCTATAAAGGCCTGTTCCTTTGTCCGAACCAAAAACATCTATTAACGTCCCCATCTCTTCTTGTCGTCTTCTTCTTAGTATTAGAGAGGACGTTGGCGTCTTGTATCTCTCACACTAGTACCGAAAAATCGGCGTCCTTCAAATCGTTCTTATATTTCAATATGCTCTTTCATATTTTGATTTTGACACTTTGGAGCTAGCTGGAACTGCACACGAAAGAATCTAGGGGACTGCACAAAACCATCGAAAAACACTAGGTTCGAGGTTTGATTGAGACATAAAGAGATTACATTCTGAAATAGGATATCTATCCTCTTATCAATTCATAACTGGTTTTGAGGAGTTGACCATTATATTTTTTAGCAGTGTTGAGATGGAGAAAGAGGTGTTCAACCATGTAATGTCAAGATGGTTCCAAACCTATGGATTCCAATGACTTAGGCTCTATAAAGGCATGTTCATCTGTCCGAACCGAAAACTTCTGTTAACATCCCCATCTCTTCTGGTGATCATCTTCTTCGTCTTAGATGTGACGTTGGCATCTTGTATCTCTCAAACTAGGACTTAAAAATGATCATCCCTCAAGCCGTTATGTTTAATTGTCCTCTTTCTTATTTTGAGTATGACACTTTGGAGCTAACTGGAATTTCACACGAAAGAGTCTCGGGGAGTGCACAAAACCATCCAAAAAGAAATGGCTCGAGGTTAGATCGAGAGAGAAAGAGAATACTTTCTGAAATAAGATAGCTATCCTCTTCTCAGCTCATAATTGGTTTTGAGGAGTTGACCATCAAACATTTTAAGTAGTTTTGAATTGGAGAAGGTGGTGTTCAACCATGTAATTTCATGATGGTTCCAAACCAATGGATTCCACATACTGAAGACTCTATAAAGGCCTGTTCCTTTGTCCGAACCGAAAACATCTATTAACATCCCCATCTCTTCTTGTTGTCTTCTTCTTAGTATTAGAGAGGACGTTGGCGTATTGTATCTCTCACACTAGTACCGAAAAATCGACGTCCTTCAAATCGTTCTTATATTTCAATATGCTCTTTCATATTTTGATTTCGACACTTTGGAGCTAGCTGGAACTGCACACGAAAGAATTTAGGGGACTGCACAAAACCATCAAAAAACACTAGGTTCGAGGTTTGATTTAGACATAAAGAGATTACATTCTGAAATAAGATAGCTATCCTCCTATCAATTCATAATTGGTTTTGAGTAGTTGACCATCATATTTTTTAGCAATTTTGAGATGGAGAAAGAGGCGTTCAACCATGTAATTTCATGATGTTTCTAAACCTATGCACTCCAATGACTTAGGCTCTATAATGGCCTATTCATCTGTCCGAACCGAAAACTTCTATTAACATCCCCATCTCTTCTGGTGATCATCTTCTGGGTCTTAGATGTGATGTTGGCGTCTTGTATCTCTCAAACTAGGACTTAAAAATCATCATCCCTCAAGCCGTTATGTTTAATTGTGCTCTTTCTTATTTTCATTATGACACTTTGGAGCTAACTAGAATTTCACACGAAAGAGTCTCGGGGAGTGCACAAAACCATCCAAAAACAAATGGCTCGAGGTTAGATCGAGAGAGAAAGAGAATACTTTCTGAAATAAGATGGCTATCCTCTTCTCGGTTCATAATTTGTTTTGAGGAGTTGACCATTAAACATTTTAAGAAGTTTTGAGTTGGAGAAGGTGGTGTTCAACCATGTAATTTCATGATGGTTCCAAACCTATGGATTCCAAATACTGAAGACTCTATAAAGGCCTGTTCCTTTGTCCGAACCAAAAACATCTATTAACGTCCCCATCTCTTCTTGTCGTCTTCTTCTTAGTATTAGAGAGGACGTTGGCGTCTTGTATCTCTCACACTAGTACCGAAAAATCGGCGTCCTTCAAATCGTTCTTATATTTCAATATGCTCTTTCATATTTTGATTTCGACACTTTGGAGCTAGCTGGAACTGCACACGAAAGAATCTAGGGGACTGCACAAAACCATCAAAAAACACTAGGTTCGAGGTTTGATTGAGACATAAAGAGATTACATTCTGAAATAGGATAGCTATCCTCTTATCAATTCATAACTGGTTTTGAGGAGTTGACCATTATATTTTTTAGCAATTTTGAGATGGAGAAAGAGGTGTTCAACCATGTAATTTCATGATGGTTCCAAACCTATGCATTCCAATGACTTAGGCTCTATAATGGCCTATTCATCTGTCCGAACCGAAAACTTCTGTTAACATCCCCATCTCTTCTGGTGATCATCTTCTTGGTCTTAGATGTGACGTTGGCGTCTTGTATCTCTCAAACTAGGACTTAAAAATGATCATCCCTCAAGCCGTTATGTTTAATTGTGCTCTTTCTTATTTTGATTATGACACTTTGGAGCTAATTGGAATTTCACACGAAAGACTCTCGGGGAGTGCACAAAACAATCCAAAAACAAATGGCTTAAGGTTAGATCGACAGAGGAAGAGAATACTTTCTGAAATAAGATAGCTATCCTCTTCTCAGTTCATAATTGGTTTTGAGGAGTTGAACATCAAACATTTGAAGAAGTTTTGAGTTGGAGAAGGTGGTGTTCAACCATGTAATTTCATGATGGTTCCAAACCTATGGATTCCAAATACTGAAGACTCTATAAAGGCCTGTTCCTTTGTCCGAACCAAAAACATCTATTAACGTCCCCATCTCTTATTGTCGTCTTCTTCTTAGTATTAGAGAGGACGTTGGCGTCTTGTATCTCTCACACTAGTAACGAAAAATCGGCGTCCTTCAAGTCGTTCTTATTTTTCATTATGCTCTTTCATATTTTGACTTCGACACTTTGGAGATAGATGGAATTTCACACGAAAGAATCTCGAGGACTGCACAAAACCATCCAAAAATAAATGGCTCGAGGTTAGATCGAGAGAGAAAGAGAATACTTTCTGAAATAAGATAGCTATCCTCTTCTCAATTCATAATTTGTTTTGAGGAGTTGACCATAAAACATTTTAAGTAGTTTTGAGTTGGAGAAGGTGGTGTTCAACCATGTGATTTCATGATGGTTCCAAACCTATAGATTCCAAATACTGAAGACTCTATAAAGGCCTGTTCCTTTGTCCGAACCGAAAACATCTATTAACGTCCCCATCTATTCTTGTCGTCTTCTTATTAGTATTAGAGAGGACGTTGGTCTGTTGTATCTCTCACACTAGTACCGAAAATAGGCGTCCTTCAAATCGTTCTTATTTTTCATATTGCTCTTCCATATTTTGATTTCGACACTTTGGAGCTAGCTGGAACTGCACGCGAAAGAATCTCGGGGACTGCACAAAACCATCAAAAAACACTAGGTTCGAGGTTTGATTGAGACAAAAAGAGATTACCATCTGAAATACGATAGCTATCCTCCTATCAATTCATAATTGGTTTTGAGGAGTTGACCATCATATTTTTTAGCAGTTTTGAGATGGAGAAAGAGGTGTTCAACCATGTAATTTCATGATGGTTCCAAACCTATGGGTTCCAATGACTTATGCTCTATAAATGCCTGTTCATCTGTCCGAACCGAAAACTTCTATTAACATCCCCATCTCTTCTGGTGATCATCTTTTTGGTTTTAGATGTGACCTTGGCGTCTTGTATCTCTTAAACTAGGACTTAAAAATGATCATCCCTCAAGCTGTTATGTTTAATTGTGCTTTTTCTTATTTTGATGATTACACTTTGGAGCTAACTGGAATTTCACACGAAAGAGTCTCGGGGAGTGCACAAAACCATCCAAAAACAAATGGCTCGAGGTTAGATCGAGAGAGAAAGAGAATACTTTCTGAAATAAGATAGCTATCCTCTTCTCAGTTCATAATTGGTTTTGAGGAGTTGGCCATCAAACATTTTAACAAGTTTTGAGTTGGAGAAGGTGGTGTTCAACCATGTAATTTCATGATGGTTCCAAACCTATGGATTCCAAATACTGAAGACTCTATAAAGGCCTGTTCCGTTGTCCGAACCGAAAACATCTATTAACGTCCCCATCTATTCTTGTCGTCTTCTTATTAGTATTAGAGAGGACGTTGGTGTCTTGTATCTCTCACACTAGTACCGAAAAATAGGCGTCCTTCAAGTCGTTCTTATTTTTCATTTTGCTCTTCCATATTTTGATTTTGACACTTTGGAGCTAGCTGGAACTGCAAACGAAAGAATCTCGGGGACTGCACAAATCCATCAAAAGACACTAGGTTTGAGGTTTGATTGAGACATGGAGAGATTACATTCTGAAATAAGATAGCTATCCTCCTATCAATTCATAATTGGTTTTGAGGAGTTGACCATCATATTTTTTAGCAGTTTTGAGATGGAGAAATCGGTGATCAACCATGTAATTTCATGATGGTTCCAAACCTATGGATTCCAAATACTCAAGACTCTATAAAGGCCTGTTCCTTTGTCCGAACCGAAAACATCTATTAACGTCCCCATCTATTCTTGTCGTCTCCGTTATTTTTAGTTATGCTCATTCTTATTTTGATTACAACACTTTGGAGCTAGCTGGAATTTCACACGAAAGAGTCTCAGGGAGTGCACAAAACCATCCAAAAACAAATGGCTCCAGGTTAGATCGAGAGAGAAAGAGAATACTTTCTGAAATAAGATAGCTATCCTGTTCGCAGTTCATAATTGGTTTTGAGGAGTTGACCATCAAACATTTGGAGAAGTTTTGAGTTGGAGAAGGTGGTGTTCACCATGTAATTTCATAATGGTTCCAAACCTATGGATTCCAAATACTCAAGACTCTATAAAGGACTGTTCCTTTGTTCGAACCGAAAACATCTATTAATGTCCCCATCTCTTCTTTTCGTCTTCTTCTTAGTATTAGAGAGGACATTGGCGTCTTCTATCTCTCACACTAGTACTGAAAAATCGGCATCCTTCAAGTCATTCTTATATTTTATTATGCTCTTTCATATTTTGATTTTTACACTTTGGAGCTAGCTGGAACTACACACAAAAGAATCTCGGGGACTGCAGAAAACCATCCAAAAACACTAGGTTCGAGGTTTGATTGAGAGATAAAGAGATTACATTCTGAAATAAGATAGCTATCATCCTATCAATTCATAATTTATTTTGCCCATTCCAGCAGTGATGGCTAAACTAACCAGACTCCCCAGATGCCCTTCCCTCCTCTATTATGGATTGGTTGAGCTACTTCGTAGGTTTAAATTTAGGAGTTGACCATCATATTTTTAGCAGTTTTGAGATGGAGAAAGAGGTGTTCAACCATGTAATTTCATGATTTTTCCAAACCTATGGATTCCACAGACTTAGGCTCTATAAAGGCCTGTTCATCTGTCCGAACCGAAAACTTCTGTTAACATCCCCATCTCTTTTGGTCGTCATCTTCTTGGTATTAGATATGACGTTGGCGTCTTGTATCTCTCAAACTAGAACTGAAAAATCATCATCCCTCAAGCCGTTAATTTTAGTTATGCTCTTTCTTATTTTGATTACGACACTTTGGAGCTAGCTGGAATTTCACACGAAAGAGTCTCAGGGAGTGCACAAAACCATCCAAAAACAAATGGCTCCAGGTTAGATAGAGAGAGAAAGAGAATACTTTCTGAAATAAGATAGCTATCCTTTTCGCAGTTCATAATTGGTTTTGAGGAGTTGACCATCAAACATTTGAAGAAGTTTTGAGTTGGAGAAGGTAGTGTTCAACCATGTAATTTCATGATGGTTCCAAACCTATGGATTCCAAATACTGAAGACTCTATAAAGGCCTATTCCTTTGTCCGAACCGAAAACATCTACTAACGTCCCAATCTCTTCGGTCGTCTTCTTATTGGTATTAGAGACTACATTGGCGTCTTGTATCTCTCACACTAGTACCGGAAAATCGGCATCCTTCAAGTCGTTCTTATATTTCGTTATGATCTTTCATATTTTTATTTCGACACTTTGGAGCTAGCTAGAACTGCACACAAAAGAATCTCGGGGACTGCACAAAACCATCCAAAAACACTAGATTCGAGGTTTGATTGAGACATAAAGAGATTACATTCTGAAATAAGATAGCTATCCTCCTATCAATTCATAATTGGTTTTCCCCATTCCAGCAGTGATAGCTAAACTAACCAGACTCCCCAGATGCCCTTCCCTCCTCTATTATGGATTGGGTGAGCTACGTCGTAGGTTTAAATTCAGGAGTTGACCATCATATTTTTTAGCAGTTTTGAGATGGAGAAAGAGGTGTTCAACCATGTAATTTCATGATGGTTCCAAACCTATGGATTCCAAAGACATAGGCTCTATAAAGCCCTGTTCATCTATCCGAACCGAAAACTTCTGCTAACATCCCCATCTCTTTTCGTCGTCATCATCTTGGTATTAGATATGACGTTGGCGTCTTGTATATCTCAAACTAGGACTGAAAAATCATCATCCCTCAAGCCGTTATTTTTAGTTATGCTCTTTCTTATTTTGATTACGACACTTTGGAGCTAACTGGAATTTCACACGAAAGAGTCTCGGGGAGTGCACAAAACCATCCAAAAACAAATGGCTCGAGGTTAGATCGAGAGAGAAAGAGAATACTTTCTGAAATAAGATAGCTATCCTGTTCTCAGTTCATAATTGGTTTTGAGGAGTTGACCATCAAACATTTTAAGAAGTTTTGAGTTGGAGAAGGTGGTGTTCAACCATGTAATTTCATGATGGTTCCAAACCTATGGATTCCAAATACTGAAGACTCTATAAAGGCCTGTTCCTTTGTCCGATCCGAAAACATCTACTAACGTCCCAATCTCTTCTTGTCGTCTTCTTCTTAGTATTAGAGAGGACATTGGCGTCTTCTATCTCTCACACTAGTACCAAAAATCGGCATCCCTCAAGTCGTTCTTATATTTCGTTATGATCTTTCATATTCTTTGGAGCTAGCTGGAACTGCACACGAAAGAATCTCGGGGACTGCATAAAACCATCAAAAAACACAAGGTTCGAGGTTTGATTGAGACATAAAGAGATTACATTCTGAAATAAGATAGCTATCCTCCTATCAATTCATAATTGGTTTTGAGGAGTTGACCATCATATGTTTTAGCAGTTTTGAGATGGAGAAAGAGGTGTTCAACCATGTAATTTCATGATGGTTCCAAACCTATGGATTCCAAAGACTTAGGCTCTATAAAGGCCTGTTCATCTGTCCGAACCGAAAACTTCTGTTAACATCCCCATCTCTTCTAGTGATCATCTTCTTGGTCTTAGATGTGACGTTGGCGTTTTGTATCTCTCAAACTAGGACTTAAAACGATCATCCATCAAGCCGTTATGTTTAATTGTGCTCTTTCTTATTTTGATTATGACACTTCGGAGCTAACTGGAATTTCACACGAAAGAGTCTCAGGGAGTGCAAAAAACCATCCAAAAACAATTGGCTCGAGGTTAGATCGAGAGAGAAAGAGAATACTTTCTGAAATAAGATATCTATCCTCTTCTCAGTTCATAATTGGTTTTGAGGAGTTGACCATCAAACATTTGAAGAAGTTTTGAATTGGAGAAGGTAGTGTTCAACCATGTAATTTCATGATGGTTCCAAACCTATGGATTCCAAATACTGAAGACTCTATAAAGGCCTGTTCCTTTGTCCGAACAGAAAACATCTATTAACGTCCCCATCTCTTCTTGTCGTCTTCTTCTTAGTATTAGAGAGGATGTTGGCGTCTTGTATTTCTCACACTAGTACCGAAAAATCGGCATCCTTCAAGTCGTTCTTATATTTCATTATGCTGTTTCATATTTTGATTTCGACACTTTGGAGCTAGCTAGAACTGCACACAAAAGAATCTCGGGGACTGCACAAAACCATCCAAAAACACTAGATTTGAGGTTTGATTGAGACATAAAGAGATTACATTCTGAAATAAGATAGCTATCCTCCTATCAATTCATAATTGGTTTTCCCCATTCCAGCAGTGATAGCTAAACCAACCAGACTCCCCAGATGCCCTTCCCTCCTCTATTATGGATTGGGTGAGCTACTTCGTAGGTTTATATTCATGAGTTGACCATCATATTTTTTAGCTGTTTTGAGATGGAGAAAGAGATGTTCAACCATGTAATTTCATGATGGTTCCAAACCTATGGATTCCAAAGACTTAGGCTCTATAAAGCCATGTTCATCTATCCGAACCGAAAACTTCTGTTAACATCCCCATCTCTTTTCGTCGTCATCATCTTGGTATTAGATATGACGTTGGCGTCTTGTATCTCTCAAACTAGGACTGAAAAATCATCATCCCTCAAGCCGTTATTTTTAGTTATGCTCTTTCTTATTTTGATTACGACACTTTGGAGCTAACTGGAATTTCACACGAAAGAGTCTCGGGGAGTGCACAAAACCATCCAAAAACAAATGGCTCGAGGTTAGATCGAGAGAGAAAGAGAATACTTTTCGAAATAAGATAGCTATCCCGTTCTCGAGTTCATAATTGGTTTTGAGGAGTTGACCATCAAACATTTTAAGAAGTTTTGAGTTGGAGAAGGTGGTGTTCAACCATGTAATTTCATGATGGTTCCAAACCTATGGATTCCAAATACTGAAGACTCTATAAAGGCCTGTTCCTTTGTCCGAACCGAAAACATCTACTAAAGTCCCAATCTCTTATGGTCGTCTTCTTATTGGTATTAGAGACTGCATTGGCGTCTTGTATCTCTCACACTAGTACCAAAAAATCGGCATCCCTCAAGTCGTTCTTATATTTCATTATGCTCTTTCATATTTTGATTTCGACACTTTGGAGCTAGCTAGAACTGCACACAAAAGAATCTCGGGGACTGCACAAAACCATCCAAAAACACTAGATTCGAGGTTTGATTGAGACATAAAGAGATTACATTCTGAAATAAGATAGCTATCCTCCTATCAATTCATAATTGGTTTTCCCCATTCCAGCAGTGATAGCTAAACTAACCAGACTTCCCAGATGCCCTTCCCTCCTCTATTATGGATTGGGTGAGCTACTTCGTAGGTTTAAATTCAGGAGTTGACCATCATATTTTTTAGCAGTTTTGAGATGGAGAAAGAGGTGTTCAACCATGTAATTTCATGATGGTTCCAAACATATGGATTCCAAAGACTTAGGCTCTATAAAGCCATGTTCATTTATCCGAACCGAAAACTTCTGTTAACATCCCCATCTCTTTTCGTGGTCATCATCTTGGTATTAGATATGACGTTGGCGTCTTGTATCTCTCAAACTAGAACTGAAAAATCATCATCCCTCAAGCCGTTAATTTTAGTTATGCTCTTTCTTATTTTGATTACGACACTTTGGAGCTAACTGGAATTTCACAGGAAAGAGTCTCGGGGAGTGCACAAAACCATCCAAAAACAAATGGCTCGAGGTTAGATCGAGAGAGAAAGAGAATACTTTCTGAAATAAGATAGCTATCCTGTTCTCAGTTCATAATTGGTTTTGAGGAGTTGACCATCAAACATTTTAAGAAGTTTTGAGTTGGAGAAGGTGGTGTTCAACCATGTAATTTCATGATGGTTCCAAACCTATGGATTCCAAATACTGAAGACTCTATAAAGGCCTGTTCCTTTGTCCGAACCGATAACATCTACTAACGTCCCAATCTCTTCTGGTCGTCTTCTTACTGGTATGAGAGACTACATTGGCGTCTTGTATCTCTCACACTAGTACCAAAAAATCGGCATCCCTCAAGTCGTTCTTATTTTTCGTTATGATCTTTCATATTTTTAGTTCGACAGTTTCGAGGTAGCTGGAACTGCACACGAAAGAATCTCGGGGACTGCACAAAACCTTCAAAAACACTAGGTTCGAGGTTTGATTGAGACATAAAGAGATTACATTGTGAAATAAGATAGCTATCCTCCTATCAATTCATAATTGGTTTTGAGGAGTTGACCATCATATGTTTTAGCAGTTTTGAGATGGAGAAAGAGGTGTTCAACCATGTAATTTCATGATGGTTCCAAACCTATGGATTCCAAAGACTTAGGCTCTATAAAGGCCTGTTCATCTGTCCGAACCGAAAACTTCTGTTAACATCCCTATCTCTTCTGGTGATCATCTTCTTGGTCTTAGATGTGACGTTGGCGTTTTGTATCTCTCAAACTAAGACTTAAAAACGATCATCCCTCAAGCCGTTATGTTTAATTGTTCTCTTTCTTATTTTGATTATGACACTTCGGAGCTAACTGGAATTTCACTCGAAAAAGTCTCGGGGAGTGCACAAACCCATCCAAAAACAAGTGGCTCGAGGTTAGATCGAGAGAGAAAGAGAATTCTTTCTGAAATAAGGTAGCTATCCTCTTCTCAGTTCATAATTGGTTTTCAGGAGTTGACCATTAAACATTTTTAAAAGTTTTGAGTTGGAGAAGGTGGTGTTCAACCATGTAATTTCATGATGGTTCCAAACCTATGGATTCCAAATACTGAAGACTCTATAAAGGCCTATTCCTTTGTCCGAACCGAAAACATCTACTAACGTCCCAATCTCTTCTGGTCGTCTTCTTATTGGTATTAGAGACTACATTGGCGTCTTGTATCTCTCACACTAGTACCGGAAAATCGGCATCCTTCAAGTCGTTCTTATATTTCGTTATGATCTTTCATATTTTTATTTCGACACTTTGGAGCTAGCTAGAACTGCACACAAAAGAATCTCGGGGACTGCACAAAACCATCCAAAAACACTAGATTCGAGGTTTGATTGAGACATAAAGAGATTACATTCTCGAAATAAGATAGCTATCCTCCTATCAATTCATAATTGGTTTTCCCCATTCCAAGCAGTTGATAGCTAAACTAACCGGACTCCCCGGATGCCCTTCCCTCCTCTATTATGGATTGGGTGAGCTACGTCGTAGGTTTAAATTCAGGAGTTGACCATCATATTTTTTAGCAGTTTTGAGATGGAGAAAGAGGTGTTCAACCATGTAATTTCATGATGGTTCCAAACCTATGGATTCCAAAGACATAGGCTCTATAAAGCCCTGTTCATCTATCCGAACCGAAAACTTCTCGCTAACATCCCCATCTCTTTTCGTCGTCATCATCTTGGTATTAGATATGACGTTGGCGTCTTGTATATCTCAAACTAGGACTCGAAAAATCATCATCCCTCAAGCCGTTATTTTTAGTTATGCTCTTTCTTATTTTGATTACGACACTTTGGAGCTAACTGGAATTTCACACGAAAGAGTCTCGGGGAGTGCACAAAACCATCCAAAAACAAATGGCTCGAGGTTAGATCGAGAGAGAAACAGAATACTTTCTGAAATAAGATAGCTATCCTGTTCTCAGTTCATAATTGGTTTTGAGGAGTTGACCATCAAACATTTTAAGAAGTTTTGAGTTGGAGAAGGTGGTGTTCAACCATGTAATTTCATGATGGTTCCAAACCTATGGATTCCAAATACTGAAGACTCTATAAAGGCCTGTTCCTTTGTCCGAACCGAAAACATCTACTAACGTCCCAATCTCTTCTGGCCGTCTTCTTATTGGTATTAGAGACTACATTGGCATCTTGTATCTCTCACACTAGTACCAAAAAATCGGCATCCCTCAAGTCGTTCTTATTTTTCGTTATGATCTTTCATATTTTTATTTCGACACTTTGGAGCTAGTCGGAACCGCACACGAAAGAATCTCGGGGACTGCACAAAACCATCAAAAACACTAGGTTCGAGGTTTGATTGAGACATAAAGAGATTACATTCTGAAATAAGATAGCTATCCTCCTATCAATTCATAATTGGTTTTGAGGAGTTGACCATCATATGTTTTAGCAGTTTTGAGATGGAGAAAGAGGTGTTCAACCATGTAATTTCATGATTGTTCCAAACCTATGGATTCCAAAGACTTAGGCTCGATAAAGGCCTGTTCATCTGTCCGAACCGAAAACTTCTGTTAACATCCCTATCTCTTCTGGTGATCATCTTCTTGGTCATAGATGTGACGTTGGCGTTTTGTATCTCTCAAACTAGGACTTAAAAACGATCATCCCTCAAGCCGTTATGTTTAATTGTGCTCTTTCTAATTTTGATTATGACACTTCGGAGCTAACTAGAATTTCACACGAAAGAGTCTCGGGGAGTGCACAAAACAATCCAAAAACAAATGGCTCGAGGTTAGATCGAGAGAGAAACAGAATTCTTTTCGAAATAAGGTAGCTATCCTCTTCTAAGTTCATAATTGGTTTTCAGGAGTTGACCATCAAACATTTTTAAAAGTTTTGAGTTGGAGAAGGTGATGTTCAACCATGTAATTTCATGATGGTTCCAAACCTATGGATTCCAAATACTCAAGACTCTATAAAGGCTTGTTCCTTTGTCCGAACCAAAAACATCTATTAACGTCCCAATCTCTTCTGGTCGTCTTCTTATTGGTATTAGAGACTACATTGGCGTCTTGTATCTCTCACACTAGTACAAAAAAATTGGCATCCCTCAAGTCGTTCTTATTTTTCGTTATGATCTTTCATATTTTTATTTCGACACTTTGGAGCTAGCTGGAACTGCACACGAAAGAATCTCGGGGACTGCACAACACCATCAAAAGACACTAGGTTCGAGATTTGATTGAGACATAAAGAGATTTCATTCTGAAATAAGATAGCTATCCTCCTTTCAATTCATAATTGGTTTTGAGGAGTTGACCATTATATGTTTTAGCAAATTTGAGATGGAGAAAGAGGTGTTCAACCATGTAATTTCATGATGGTTCCAAACCTATGGATTCCAAAGACTTAGGCTCTATAAAGCCCTGTTCATCTGTCCGAACCGAAAACTTCTGTTAACATCCCTATCTCTTCTGGTGATCATCTTCTTGGTCATAGATGTGACGTTGGCGTTTTGTATCTCTCAAACTAGGACTTAAAAACGATCATCCCTCAAGCCGTTATGTTTAATTGTGCTCTTTCTAATTTTGATTATGACACTTCGGAGCTAACTGGAATTTCACACGAAAGTGTCTCGGGGAGTGCACAAAACCATCCAAAAACAAATGGCTCGACGTTAGATCGAGAGAGAAAGAGAATTCTTTCTGAAATAAGGTAGCTATCCTCTTCTAAGTTCATAATTGGTTTTCAGGAGTTGACCATCAAACATTTTTAAAAGTTTTGAGTTGGAGAAGGTGATGTTCAACCATGTAATTTCATGATGGTTCCAAACCTATGGATTCCAATTACTCAAGACTCTATAAAGGCTTGTTCCTTTGTCCGAACCAAAAACATCTATTAACGTCCCAATCTCTTCTAGTCGTCTTCTTATTGGTATTAGAGACTACATTGGCGTCTTGTATCTCTCATACTAGTACCAAAAAATCGGCATCCCTCAAGTCGTTCTTATTTTTCGTTATGATCTTTCATATTTTTAGTTCGACAGTTTCGAGGTAGCTGGAACTGCACACGAAAGAATCTCGGGGACTGCACAAAACCTTCAAAAACACTAGGTTCGAGGTTTGATTGAGACATAAAGAGATTACATTGTGAAATAAGATAGCTATCCTCCTATCAATTCATAATTGGTTTTGAGGAGTTGACCATCATATGTTTTAGCAGCTTTGAGATGGAGAAAGAGGTGTTCAACCATGTAATTTCATGATGGTTCCAAACCTATGGATTCCAAAGACTTAGGCTCTATAAAGGCCTCGTTCATCTGTCCGAACCGAAAACTTCTGTTAACATCCCTATCTCTTCGGTGATCATCTTCTTGGTCTTAGATGTGACGTTGGCGTTTTGTATCTCTCAAACTAGGACTTAAAAACGATCATCCCTCAAGCCGTTATGTTTAATTGTGCTCTTTCTTATTTTGATTATGACACTTCGGAGCTAACTAGAATTTCACACGAAAGAGTCTCGGGGAGTGCACAAAACAATCCAAAAACAAATGGCTCGAGGTTAGATCGAGAGAGAAACGAGAATTCTTTTCGAAATAAGGTAGCTATCCTCTTCTAAGTTCATAATTGGTTTTCGGGAGTTGACCATCAAACATTTTTAAAAGTTTTGAGTTGGAGAAGGTGATGTTCAACCATGTAATTTCATGATGGTTCCAAACCTATGGATTCCAATTACTCAAGACTCTATAAAGGCTTGTTCCTTTGTCCGAACCAAAAACATCTATTAACGTCCCAATCTCTTCTGGTCGTCTTCTTATTGGTATTAAAGACTACATTGGCGTCTTGTATCTCTCACACTAGTACAAAAAAATTGGCATCCCTCAAGTCGTTCTTATTTTTCGTTATGATCTTTCATATTTTTATTTCGACACTTTGGAGCTAGCTGGAACTGCACACGAAAGAATCTCGGGATCGCACAACACCATCAAAAAACACTAGGTTCGAGATTTGATTGAGACATAAAGAGATTTCATTCTCGAAATAAGATAGCTATCCTCCTTTCAATTCATAATTGGTTTTGAGGAGTTGACCATTATATGTTTTAGCAAGTTTTGAGATGGAGAAAGAGGTGTTCAACCATGTAATTTCATGATGGTTCCAAACCTATGGATTCCAAAGACTTAGGCTCTATAAAGCCTCGTTCATCCGTCCGAACCGAAAACTTCGTTAACATCCCTATCTCTTTCGCCGATCATCTTCTTGGTCTTAGATGTGACGTTGGCGTTTTGTATCTCTCAAACTAGGACTTAAAAACGATCATCCCTCAAGCCGTTATGTTTAATTGTGCTCTTTCTTATTTTGATTATGACACTTCGGAGCTAACTAGAATTTCACACGAAAGAGTCTCGGGGAGTGCACAAAACAATCCAAAAACAAATGGCTCGAGGTTAGATCGAGAGAGAAACAGAATTCTTTCTGAAATAAGGTAGCT
This sequence comes from Linum usitatissimum, assembly GCA_030674075.2. Classification (NCBI taxonomy): domain Eukaryota; kingdom Viridiplantae; phylum Streptophyta; class Magnoliopsida; order Malpighiales; family Linaceae; genus Linum; species Linum usitatissimum. Next base: position 151,207 of record JAUJYP020000728.1, read on the forward strand.
ATCCTCTTCTCAGTTCATAATTGGTTTTCAGGAGTTGACCATTAAACATTTTTAAAAGTTTTGAGTTGGAGAAGGTGGTGTTCAACCATGTAATTTCATGATGGTTTCAAACCTATGGATTCCAAATACTGAAGACTCTATAAAGGCCCGTTCCTTTGTCCGAACCGAAAACATCTACTAACGTCCGAATCTCTTCTGGTCATCTTCTTATTGGTATTAGAGACTACATTGGCGTCTTGTATCTCTCACACTAGTACCAAAAAATCGGCATCCCTCAAGTCGTTCTTATTTTTCGTTATGATCTTTCATATTTTTATTTCGACACTTTGGAGCTAGCCGGAACTGCACACGAAAGAATCTCGGGGACTGCAGAAAACCATCAAAAACACTAGGTTCGAGGTTTGATTGAGACATAAAGAGATTACATTGTGAAATAAGATAGCTATCCTCCTATCAATTCATAATTGGTTTTGAGGAGTTGACCATCATATGTTTTAGCAGTTTTGAGATGGAGAAAGAGGTGTTCAACCATGTAATTTCATGATGGTTCCAAACCTATGGATTCCAAAGACTTAGGCTCTATAAAGGCCTCGTTCATCCGTCCGAACCGAAAACTTCTGTTAACATCCCTATCTCTTCGGTGATCATCTTCTTGGTCTTAGATGTGACGTTGGCGTTTTGTATCTCTCAAACTAGGACTTAAAAACGATCATCCCTCAAGCCGTTATGTTTAATTGTGCTCTTTCTTATTTTGATTATGACACTTCGGAGCTAACTAGAATTTCACACGAAAGAGTCTCGGGGAGTGCACAAAACAATCCAAAAACAAATGGCTCGAGGTTAGATCGAGAGAGAAACAGAATTCTTTCTGAAATAAGGTAGCTATCCTCTTCTAAGTTCATAATTGGTTTTCAGGAGTTGACCATCAAACATTTTTAAAAGTTTTGAGTTGGAGAAGGTGATGTTCAACCATGTAATTTCATGATGGTTCCAAACCTATGGATTCCAATTACTCAAGACTCTATAAAGGCTTGTTCCTTTGTCCGAACCAAAAACATCTATTAACGTCCCAATCTCTTTCCGGTCGTCTTCTTATTGGTATTAAAGACTACATTGGCGTCTTGTATCTCTCACACTAGTACAAAAAAATTGGCATCCCTCAAGTCGTTCTTATTTTTCGTTATGATCTTTCATATTTTTATTTCGACACTTTGGAGCTAGCCGGAACTCGCACACGAAAGAATCTCGGGATCGCACAACACCATCAAAAAACACTAGGTTCGAGATTTGATTGAGACATAAAGAGATTTCATTCTGAAATAAGATAGCTATCCTCCTTTCAATTCATAATTGGTTTTGAGGAGTTGACCATTATATGTTTTAGCAGTTTTGAGATGGAGAAAGAGGTGTTCAACCATGTAATTTCATGATGGTTCCAAACCTATGGATTCCAAAGACTTAGGCTCTATAAAGCCCTGTTCATCTGTCCGAACCGAAAACTTCTGTTAACATCCCTATCTCTTCGTCGATCATCTTCTTGGTCTTAGATGTGACGTTGGCGTTTTGTATCTCTCAAACTAGGACTTAAAAACGATCATCCCTCAAGCCGTTATGTTTAATTGTGCTCTTTCTTATTTTGATTATGACACTTCGGAGCTAACTAGAATTTCACACGAAAGAGTCTCGGGGAGTGCACAAAACAATCCAAAAACAAATGGCTCGAGGTTAGATCGAGAGAGAAACGAGAATTCTTTTCCGAAATAAGGTAGCTATCCTCTTCTCAGTTCATAATTGGTTTTCAGGAGTTGACCATTAAACATTTTTAAAAGTTTTGAGTTGGAGAAGGTGGTGTTCAACCATGTAATTTCATGATGGTTTCAAACCTATGGATTCCAAATACTGAAGACTCTATAAAGGCCTGTTCCTTTGTCCGAACCGAAAACATCTACTAACGTCCGAATCTCTTCTGGTCATCTTCTTATTGGTATTAGAGACTACATTGGCGTCTTGTATCTCTCACACTAGTACCAAAAAATCGGCATCCCTCAAGTCGTTCTTATTTTTCGTTATGATCTTTCATATTTTTATTTCGACACTTTGGAGCTAGCTGGAACTGCACACGAAAGAATCTCGGGGACTGCAGAAAACCATCAAAAACACTAGGTTCGAGGTTTGATTGAGACATAAAGAGATTACATTCTGAAATAAGATAGCTATCCTCCTATCAATTCATAATTGGTTTTGAGGAGTTGACCATCATATGTTTTAGCAGTTTTGAGATGGAGAAAGAGGTGTTCAACCATGTAATTTCATGATGGTTCCAAACCTATGGATTCCAAAGACTTAGGATCGATAAAGGCCTGTTCATCTGTCCGAACCAAAAACTTCTGTTAACATCCCTATCTCTTCTGGTGATCATCTTCTTGGTCATAGATGTGACGTTGGCGTTTTGTATCTCTCAAACTAGGACTTAAAAACGATCATCCCTCAAGCCGTTATGTTTAATTGTGCTCTTTCTAATTTTGATTATGACACTTCGGAGCTAACTGGAATTTCACACGAAAGAGTCTCGGGGAGTGCACAAAACCTTCCAAAAACAAATGGCTCGAGGTTAGATCGAGAGAGAAAGAGAATTCTTTCTGAAATAAGGTAGCTATCCTCTTCTCAGTTCATAATTGGTTTTCAGGAGTTGACCATTAAACATTTTTAAAAGTTTTGAGTTGGAGAAGGTGGTGTTCAACCATGTAATTTCATGATGGTTCCAAACCTATGGATTCCAAATACTAAAGACTCTATAAAGGCTTGTTCCTTTGTCCGAACCAAAAACATCTATTAACGTCCCCATCTCTTCGTGTCATCTTTTTATTGGTATTAGAGACGACATTGGCGTCTTGTATCTCTCACACTAGTACTAAAAAATCGGCATCCCTCAAGTCGTTCTTATTTTTCGTTATGCTCTTTCATATTTTTATTTCGACACTTTGGAGCTAGCTGGAACTGCACACGAAAGAATCTCGGGGACTGCACAACACCATCAAAAAACACTAGGTTCGAGGTTTGATTGAGACATAAAGAGATTTCATTCTGAAATAAGATAGCTATCCTCCTATCAATTCATAATTGGTTTTGAGGAGTTGACCATCATATGTTTTAGCAGTTTTGAGATGGAGAAAGAGGTGTTCAACCATGTAATTTCATGATGGTTCCAAACCTATGGATTCCAAAGACTTAGGCTCTATAAAGCCCCGTTCATCCGTCCGAACCGAAAACTTCTGTTAACATCCCTATGTCTTCTGGTGATCATCTTCTTGGTCTTAGATGTGACGTTGGCATTTTGTATCTCTCAAACTAGGCCTTAAAAACGATCATCCCTCAAGCCGTTATGTTTAATTGTTCTCTTTCTTATTTTGATTATGACACTTCGGAGCTAACTAGAATTTCACACGAAAGAGTCTCGGGGAGTGCACAAAACAATCCAAAAACAAATGGCTCGAGGTTAGATCGAGAGAGAAACAGAATTCTTTATGAAATAAGGTAGCTATCCTCTTCTCAGTTCATAATTGGTTTTCAGGAGTTGACCATTAAACATTTTTAAAAGTTTTGAGTTGGAGAAGGTGGTGTTCAACCATGTAATTTCATGATGGTTCCAAACCTATGGATTCCAAATACTGAAGACTCTATAAAGGCCTGTTCCTTTGTCCGAACCGAAAACATCTACTAACGTCCCAATCTCTTTTGGTCGTCTTCTTATTGGTATTAGAGACTACATTGGCGTCTTGTATCTCTCACACTAGTACCAAAAAATCGGCATCCCTCAAGTCGTTCTTATTTTTCGTTATGATCTTTCATATTTTTATTTCGACACTTTGGAGCTAGCCGGAATCGCACACGAAAGAATCTCGGGGACTGCACAAAACCATCAAAAAACACTAGGTTCGAGGTTTGATTGAGACATAAAGAGATTTCATTCTGAAATAATATAACTATCCTCCTATCAATTCATAATTGGTTTTGAGGAGTTGACCATCATATGTTTTAGCAGTTTTGAGATGGAGAAAGAGGTGTTCAACCATGTAATTTCATGATGGTTCCAAACCTATGGATTCCAAAGACTTAGGCTCTATAAAGCCCTGTTCATCTGTCCGAACCGAAAACTTCTGTTAACATCCCTATGTCTTCTGGTGATCATCTTCTTGGTCTTAGATGTGACGTTGGCATTTTGTATCTCTCAAACTAGGCCTTAAAAACGATCATCCCTCAAGCCGTTATGTTTAATTGTTCTCTTTCTTATTTTGATTATGACACTTCGGAGCTAACTAGAATTTCACACGAAAGAGTCTCGGGGAGTGCACAAAACAATCCAAAAACAAATGGCTCGAGGTTAGATCGAGAGAGAAACAGAATTCTTTATGAAATAAGGTAGCTATCCTCTTCTCAGTTCATAATTGGTTTTCAGGAGTTGACCATTAAACATTTTTAAAAGTTTTGAGTTGGAGAAGGTGGTGTTCAACCATGTAATTTCATGATGGTTCCAAACCTATGGATTCCAAATGCGAAGACTCTATAAAGGCTCGTTCCTTTGTCCGAACCGAAAACATCTACTAACGTCCCAATCTCTTTTGGTCGTCTTCTTATTGGTATTAGAGACTACATTGGCGTCTTGTATCTCTCACACTAGTACCAAAAAATCGGCATCCCTCAAGTCGTTCTTATTTTTCGTTATGATCTTTCATATTTTTATTTCGACACTTTGGAGCTAGCTGCAACTGCACACGAAAGAATCTCGGGGACTGCACAAAACCATCAAAAAACACTAGGTTCGAGGTTTGATTGAGACATAAAGAGATTTCATTCTGAAATAATATAACTATCCTCCTATCAATTCATAATTGGTTTTGAGGAGTTGACCATCATATGTTTTAGCAGTTTTGAGATGGAGAAAGAGGTGTTCAACCATGTAATTTCATGATGGTTCCAAACCTATGGATTCCAAAGACTTAGGCTCTATAAAGCCCTGTTCATCTGTCCGAACCGAAAACTTCTGTTAACATCCCTATCTCTTCTGCTGATCATCTTCTTGGTCTTAGATGTGACGTTGGCGTTTTGTATCTCTCAAACTAGGACTTAAAAACGATCATCCCTCAAGCCGTTATGTTTAATTGTTCTCTTTCTTATTTTGATTATGACACTTCGGAGCTAACTAGAATTTCACACGAAAGAGTCTCGGGGAGTGCACAAAACAATCCAAAAACAAATGGCTCGAGGTTAGATCGAGAGAGAAACGAGAATTCTTTCGAAATAAGGTAGCTATCCTCTTCCAGTTCATAATTGGTTTTCGGGAGTTGACCATTAAACATTTTTAAAAGTTTTGAGTTGGAGAAGGTGGTGTTCAACCATGTAATTTCATGATGGTTCCAAACCTATGGATTCCAAATGCGAAGACTCTATAAAGGCTTGTTCCTTTGTCCGAACCAAAAACATCTATTAACGTCCCAATCTCTTCTGGTCGTCTTCTTATTGGTATTAAAGACTACATTGGCGTCTTGTATCTCTCACACTAGTACAAAAAAATTGGCATCCCTCAAGTCGTTCTTATTTTTCGTTATGATCTTTCATATTTTTATTTCGACACTTTGGAGCTAGCTGGAACTGCACACGAAAGAATCTCGGGGACTGCACAACACCATCAAAAAACACTAGGTTCGAGGTTTGATTGAGACATAAAGAGATTTCATTCGAAATAAGATAGCTATCCTCCTATCAATTCATAATTGGTTTTGAGGAGTTGACCATCATATGTTTTAGCGAGTTTTGAGATGGAGAAAGAGGTGTTCAACCATGTAATTTCATGATGGTTCCAAACCTATGGATTCCAAAGACTTAGGCTCTATAAAGCCCTGTTCATCTGTCCGAACCGAAAACTTCTGTTAACATCCCTATGTCTTCTGGTGATCATCTTCTTGGTCTTAGATGTGACGTTGGCGTTTTGTATCTCTCAAACTAGGACTTAAAAACGATCATCCCTCAAGCCGTTATGTTTAATTGTTCTCTTTCTTATTTTGATTATGACACTTCGGAGCTAACTAGAATTTCACACGAAAGAGTCTCGGGGAGTGCACAAAACAATCCAAAAACAAATGGCTCGAGGTTAGATCGAGAGAGAAACAGAATTCTTTCTGAAATAAGGTAGCTATCCTCTTCTCAGTTCATAATTGGTTTTCAGGAGTTGACCATTAAACATTAATAAAAGTTTTGAGTTGGAGAAGGTGGTGTTCAACCATGTAATTTCATGATGGTTCCAAACCTATGGATTCCAAATACTGAAGACTCTATAAAGGCCTGTTCCTTTGTCCGAACCGAAAACATCTACTAACGTCCCAATCTCTTTTGGTCGTCTTCTTATTGGTATTAGAGACTACATTGGCGTCTTGTATCTCTCACACTAGTACCAAAAAATCGGCATCCCTCAAGTCGTTCTTATTTTTCGTTATGATCTTTCATATTTTTATTTCGACACTTTGGAGCTAGCTGGAACTGCACACGAAAGAATCTCGGGGACTACACAAAACCATCAAAAAGACTAGGTTCGAGGTTTGATTGAGACATAAAGAGATTACATTCTGAAATAAGATAGCTATCCTCCTATCAATTCATAATTGGTTTTTAGGAGTTGACCATCATATGTTTTAGCAGTTTTGAGATGGAGAAAGAGGTGTTCAACCATGTAATTTCATGATGGTTCCAAACCTATGGATTCCAAAGACTTAGGCTCTATAAAGGCATGTTCATCTGTCCGAACCGAAAACTTCTGTTAACATCCCTATCTCTTCTGGTGATCATCTTCTTGGTCTTAGATGTGATGTTGGCGTTTTGTATCTCTCAAACTAGGACTTAAAAACGATCATCCCTCAAGCCGTTATGTTTAATTGTGCTCTTTCTTATTTTGATTATGACACTTCGGAGCTAACTGGAATTTCACACGAAAGAGTCTCGGGGAGTGCACAAAACCATCCAAAAACAAATGGCTCGAGGTTAGATCGAGAGAGAAAGAGAATTCTTTCTGAAATAAGGTAGCTATCCTCTTCTCAGTTCGTAATTGGTTTTCAGGAGTTGACCATTAAACATTTTTATAAGTTTTGAGTTGGAGAAGGTGGTGTTCAACCATGTAATTTCATGATGGTTCCAAACCTATGGATTCCAAATGCGAAGACTCTATAAAGGCACGTTCCTTTGTCGAACCGAAAACATCTACTAACGTCCCAATCTCTTTACGGTCGTCTTCTTATTGGTATTAGAGACTACATTGGCGTCTTGTATCTCTCACACTAGTACCAAAAAATCGGCATCCCTCAAGTCGTTCTTATTTTTCGTTATGATCTTTCATATTTTTATTTCGACACTTTGGAGCTAGCTGGAACTGCACACGAAAGAATCTCGGGGACTGCACAAAACCATCAAAAAACACTAGGTTCGAGGTTTGATTGAGACATAAAGAGATTACATTCTGAAATAAGATAGCTATCCTCCTATCAATTCATAATTGGTTTTGAGGAGTTGACCATCATATGTTTTAGCAAGCTTTGAGATGGAGAAAGAGGTGTTCAACCATGTAATTTCGTGATGGTTCCAAACCTATGGATTCCAAAGACTTAGGCTCTATAAAGGCCTGTTCATCTGTCCGAACCGAAAACTTCTGTTAACATCCCCATCTCTTCTGGTGATCATCTTCTTGGTCTTAGATGTGACGTTGGCGTTTTGTATCTCTCAAACTAGGACTTAAAAACGATCATCCCTCAAGCCGTTATGTTTAATTGTGCTCTTTCTTATTTTGATTATGACACTTTGGAGCTAACTGGAATTTCACACGAAAGAGTCTCGGGGAGTGCACAAAACCATCCAAAAACAAATGGCTCGAGGTTAGATCGAGAGAGAAAGAGAATTCTTTCTGAAATAAGGTAGCTATCCTCTTTTAAGTTCATAATTGGTTTTCAGGAGTTGACCATTAAACATTTATAAAAGTTTTGAGTTGGAGAAGGTGGTGTTCAACCATGTAATTTCATGATGGTTCCAAACCTATGGATTCCAAATACTCAAGACTCTATAAAGGCTTGTTCCTTTGTCCGAAACAAAAACATCTATTAACATCCCCATCTCTTCTAGTAATCTTCTTATTGGTATTAGAGACGACATTGGCGTCTTGTATCTCTTACACTAGTACCAAAAAGTCGGCATCCCTCAAGTCGTTCTTATTTTTCGTTATGCTCTTTCATATTTTGATTTCGACACTTTGGACCTAGCTGGAATGCACACGAAAGAATCTCCAGGACTGCACAACACCGTAAAAAAACACTAGGTTTGAGGTTTGGTTGAGAGATAAAGAGATTTCATTCTGAAATAATATAACTATCCTCCTATCAATTCATAATTTGTTTTGAGGAGTTGACCATCATATGTTTTAGCAGTTTTGAGATGGAGAAAGAGGTGTTCAACCATGTAATTTCAGGATGGTTCCAAACCTATGAATTCCAAAGACTTAGGCTCTATAAAGGCCTGTTCATCTGTCCGAACCGAAAACTTCTGTTAACATCCCCATCTCTTCTGGTGATCATCTTCTTGGTCTTAGATGTGACGTTGGCATTTTGTATCTCTCAAACTAGGACTTAAAAACGATCATCCCTCAAGCCGTTATGTTTAATTGTGCTCTTTCTTATTTTGATTATGACACTTTGGAGCTAACTGGAATTTCACACGAAAGAGTCTCGGGGAGTGGACAAAACCATCCAAAAACAAATGGCTCGAGGTTAGATCGAGAGAGAAAGAGAATTCTTTCTGAAATAAGGTAGCTATCCTCATCTAAGTTCATAATTGGTTTTCAGGAGTTGACCATTAAACATTTTTAAAAGTTTTGAGTTGGAGAAGGTGGTGTTCAACCATGTAATTTCATGATGGTTCCAAACCTATGGATTCCAAATACTCAAGACTCTATAAAGGCTTGTTCCTTTATTCGAACCAAAAACATCTATTAACGTCCCCATCTCTTCTAGTCATCTTCTTATTGGTATTAGAGACGACATTGGCGTCTTGTATCTCTTACACTAGTCCCAAATAGTCGGCATCCCTCAAGTCGTTCTTATTTTTCGTTATGCTCTTTCATATTTTGATTTCGACACTTTGGACCTAGCTGGAATGCACACGAAAGAATCTCCGGGGATCGCACAACACCGTAAAAAAACACTAGGTTTGAGGTTTGGTTGAGAGATAAAGAGATTTCATTCTCGAAATAATATAACTATCCTCCTATCAATTCATAATTTGTTTTGAGGAGTTGACCATCATATGTTTTAGCAGTTTTGAGATGGAGAAAGAGGTGTTCAACCATGTAATTTCAGGATGGTTCCAAACCTATGAATTCCAAAGACTTAGGCTCTATAAAGGCCTGTTCATCTGTCCGAACCGAAAACTTCTGTTAACATCCCCATCTCTTCTGGTGATCATCTTCTTGGTCTTAGATGTGACGTTGGCATTTTGTATCTCTCAAACTAGGACTTAAAAACGATCATCCCTCAAGCCGTTATGTTTAATTGTGCTCTTTCTTATTTTGATTATGACACTTTGGAGCTAACTGGAATTTCACACGAAAGAGTCTCGGGGAGTGGACAAAACCATCCAAAAACAAATGGCTCGAGGTTAGATCGAGAGAGAAAGAGAATTCTTTCTGAAATAAGGTTGCTATCCTCATCTAAGTTCATAATTGGTTTTCAGGAGTTGACCATTAAACATTTTTAAAAGTTTTGAGTTGGAGAAGGTGGTGTTCAACCATGTAATTTCATGATGGTTCCAAACCTATGGATTCCAAATACTCAAGACTCTATAAAGGCTTGTTCCTTTGTTCGAACCAAAAACATCTATTAACGTCCCCATCTCTTCTAGTCATCTTCTTATTGGTATTAGAGACGACATTGGCGTCTTGTATCTCTTACACTAGTCCCAAATAGTCGGCATCCCTCAAGTCGTTCTTATTTTTCGTTATGCTCTTTCATATTTTGATTTCGACACTTTGGAGCTAGCTGGAATGCACACGAAAGAATCTCCAGGACTGCACAACACCATCAAAATACACTAGGTTTGAGGTTTGGTTGAGAGATAAAGAGATTTCATTCTGAAATAATATAACTATCCTCCTATCAATTCATAATTGGTTTTGAGGAGTTGACCATCATATGTTTTAGCAGTTTTGAGATGGAGAAAGAGGTGTTCAACCATGTAATTTCAGGATGGTTCCAAACCTATGAATTCCAAAGACTTAGGCTCTATAAAGGCATGTTCATGTGTCCGAACCGAAAACTTCTATTAACGTCCCCATCTCTTTTGGTCGTCATCTTCTTGGTATTAGATATGACATTGGCGTCTTGTATCTCTCAAACTAGGACTGAAAAATCATCATCCCTCAAGCCGTTATTTTTAGTTATGCTCTTTCTTATTTTCATTACGACACTTTGGAGCTAACTGGAATTTCACACGAAAGAGTCTCGGGGAGTGCACAAAACCATCCAAAAACAAATGGCTCGAGGTTAGATCGAGAGAGAGAGAATTCTTTCCGAAATAAGGTAGCTATCCTCTTCTCATTTCATAATTGGTTTTCAGGAGTTGACCATAAAACAATTTTAAAAGTTTTGAGTTGGAGAAGGTGGTGTTCAACCATGTAATTTCATGATGGTTCCAAACCTATGGATTCCAAATACTAAAGGCTCTATAAAGGCTTGTTCCTTTGTCCGAACCAAAAACATCTATTAACATCCCCATCTCTTCTGGTCATCTTTTTATTGGTATTAAAGACGACATTGGCGTCTTGTATCTCTCACACTAGTACCAAAAAATAGGCATCCCTCAAGTCGTTCTTATTTTTCGTTATGCTCTTTCATATTTTTATTTCGACAATTTGGAGCTAGCTGGAACTGCACACGAAAGAATCTCGGGGACTGCACAAAACCATCAAAAAACACTAGGTTCGAGGTTTGATTGAGACATAAAGAGATTACATTCTGAAATAAGATAGCTATCCTCCTATCAATTCATAATTGGTTTTGAGGAGTTGACCATCATATGTTTTAGTAGTTTTGAGATGGAGAAAGAGGTGTTGAACCATGTAATTTCATGATGGTTCCAAACCTATGGATTCCAAAGACTTAGGCTCTATAAAGGCCTGTTCATCTGTCCGAACCAAAAAACTTCTGTTAACATCCCCATCTCTTCTGGTGATCATCTTCTTGGTCTTAGATGTGACGTTGGCGTTTTGTATCTCTCAAACTAGGACTAAAAAACGATCATCCCTCAAGCCGTTATGTTTAATTGTGCTCTTTCTTATTTTGATTATGACACTTCGGAGCTAACTGGAATTTCACACGAAAGAGTCTCGGGGAGTGCACAAAACCATCCAAAAACAAATGACTCGAGGTTAGATCGAGAGAAAAAGAGAATTCTTTCTGAAATAAGGTAGCTATCCTCTTCTCAGTTCATAAATGGTTTTCAGGAGTTGACCATTAAACATTAATAAAAGTTTTGAGTTGGAGAAGGTGGTGTTCAACCATGTAATTTCATGATGGTTCCAAACCTATGGATTCCAAATACTCAAGACTCTATAAAGGCTTGTTCCTTTGTCCGAACCAAAAACATCTATTAACGTCCCCATCTCTTCTAGTCATCTTCTTATTGGTATTAGAGACGACATTGGCGTCTTGCATCTCTCACACTAGTACCAAAAAATCGGCATCCCTCAAGTCGTTCTTATTTTTCGTTATGCTCTTTCATATTTTTATTTCGACACTTTGGAGCTAGCTGGAACTGCACACGAAAGAATCTCGGGGACTGCACAAAACCATCAAAAACACTAGGTTCGAGGTTTGATTGAGACATAAAGATATTATATTCTGAAATAAGATAGCTATCCTCCTATCAATTCATAATTGGTTTTGAGGAGTTGACCATCATATATTTAGCGGTTTTGAGATGGAGAAAGAGGTGTTCAACCATGTAATTTCATGATGGTTCCAAACCTATGGATTCCAAAGACTTAGGCTCTATAAAGGCCTGTTCATCTGTACGAACCGAAAACTTCTGTTAACGTCCCCATCTCTTTTGGTCGTCATCTTCTTGGTATTAGATATGACGTTGGCGTCTTGTATCTCTCAAACTAGGACTGAAAAATCATCATCCCTCAAGCCGTTATTTTTAGTTATGCTCTTTCTTATTTTGATTACGACACTTTGGAGGTAAATGCAATTTCACAAGAAAGAGTCTCAGGGAGTGCAGAAAACCATCCAATAACAAATGGTTCGAGGTTAGATCGAGAGAGAAAGAGAATACTTTCTGAAATAAGATAGCTATCCTCTTCTCAGTTCATAATTGGGTTTGAGGAGTTGACCATAAAACATTTGAAGAAGTTTCGAGTTGGAGAAGGTGGTGTTCAACCATGTAATTTCATGATGGTTCCAAACCTATGGATTCCAAATACTGAAGACTCTATAAAGGCCTGTTCCTTTGTCCGAACCAAAAATATCTACTAACGTCCCAATCTCTTCTGGTCGTCTACTTATTGGTATTAGAGACTACATTGGCGTCTTGTATCTCTCACACTAGTACCAAAAAATCGGCATCCCTCAAGTCGTTCTTATTTTTCGTTATGATCATTCATATTTTTATTTCGACACTTTGGAGCTAGCTGGAACTGCACACAAAAGAATCTCGGGGACTGCACAAAACCATCGAAAAACACTAGGTTCGAGGTTTGATTGAGACATAAAGAGATTACATTCTGAAATAAGATAGCTATCCTCTTATCAATTCATAATTGGTTTTGAGGAGTTGACCATCATATGTTTTAGCAGTTTTGAGATGAAGAAAGAGGTGTTGAACCATGTAATTTCATGATGGTTCCAAACCTATGGATTCCAAAGACTTAGGCTCTGTAAAGGCCTGTTCATCTGTCCGAACCGAAAACTTTTGTTAACATCCCTATCTCTTCTGGTGATCATGTTCTTGGTCTTAGATGTGACGTTGGCGTTTTGTATCTCTCAAACTAGGACTTAAAAACGATCATCCCTCAAGCCGTTATGTTTAATTGTGCTCTTTCTTATTTTGATTATGACACTTCGGAGCTAACTGGAATTTCACACGAAAGAGTCTCGGGGAGTGCACAAAACCATCCAAAAACAAATGGCTCGAGGGTAGATCGAGAGAGAAAGAGAATTCTTTCTGATATGAGGTAGCTATCCTCTTCTCAGTTCATAATTGGTTTTCAGGAGTTGACCATAAAACATTTTTAAAAGTTTTGAGTTGGAGAAGGTGGTGTTCAACCATGTAATTTCATGATGGTTCCAAACCTATGGATTCCAAATACTAAAGACTCTATAAAGGCTTGTTCCTTTGTCCGAACCAAAAACATCTATTAACGTCCCCATCTCTTCTGGTCATCTTTTTATCTGTATTAGAGACGACATTGGCGTCTTGTATCTCTCACACTAGTACTAAAAAATCGGCATCCCTCAAGTCGTTCTTATTGTTCGTTATGCTCTTTCATATTTTTATTTCGACACTTTGGAGCTAGCTGGAATGCACACGAAAGAATCTCCAGGACTGCACAACACCATCGAAAAACACTAGGTTTGAGGTCTGATTGAGACATAAAGAGATTTCATTCTGAAATAATATAACTATCCTCCTATCAATTCATAATTGGTTTTGAGGAGTTGACCATCATATGTTTTAGCAGTTTTGAGATGGAGAAAGAGGTGTTCAACCATGTAATTTCATGATGGTTCCAAACCTATGGATTCCAAAGACTTAGGCTCTATAAAGGCATGTTCATCTGTCCGAACCGAAAACTTCTGTTAACGTCCCCATCTCTTTTGGTCGTCATCTTCTTGGTATTAGATATGACGTTGGCGTCTTGTATCTCTCAAACTAGGACATAAAAATCATCATCCCTCAAGCCGTTATTTTTAGTTATGCTCTTTCTTATTTTGATTACGACACTTTGGAGCTAACTGGAATTTCAGACGAAAGAGTCTCGGGGAGTGCACAAAACCATCAAAAAACAAATGGTTCGAGGTTAGATCGAGAGAGAAAGAGAATACTTTCTGAAATAAGATAGCTATCCTATTCTCAGTTCATAATTGGTTTTGAGGAGTTGACCATCAAACATTTGATGAAGTTTTGAGTTGGAGAAGGTGGTGTTCAACCATGTAATTTCATGATGGTTCCAAACCTATGGATTCCAAATACTGAAGACTCTATAAAGGCATGTTCCTTTGTCCGAACCGAAAACATCTACTAACGTCCCAATCTCTTTTGGTCGTCTTCTTATTGGTATTAAAGACTACATTGGCGTCTTGTATCTCTTACACTAGTACCAAAAAATCGGCATCCCTCAAGTCGTTCTTATTTTTCGTTATGATCTTTCATATTTTTATTTCGACACTTTGAAGCTAGTTGGAACTGCAAACGAAAGAATCTCGGGGACTGTACAAAACCATCAAAAAACACTAGGTTCGAGGTTTGATTGAGACTTAAAGAGATTACATTCTGAAATAATATAGCTATCCTCCTATCAATTCATAATTGGTTTTGAGGAGTTGACCATGATATGTTTTAGCAGTTTTGAGATGGAGAAAGAGGTGTTCAACCATGTAATTTCATGATGGTTCCAAACCTATGGATTCCAATGATTTAGGCTCTATAAAGGCCTGTTCATCTGTCCGAACCGAAAACTTCTGTTAACATCCCTATCTCTCCTGGTGATCATCTTCTTGGTCTTAGATGTAACGTTGGCGTTTTGTATCTCTCAAACTAGGACTTAAAAACGATCATCCCTCAAGCCGTTATGTTTAATTGTGCTCTTTCTTATTTTGATTATGACACTTCGGAGCTAACTGGAATTTCACAAGAAAGAGTCTCGAGGAGTGCACAAAACCATCCAAAAACAAATGACTCGAGGTTAGATCGAGAGAGAAAGAGAATTCTTTCTAAAATAAGGTAGCTATCCTCTTCTCAGTTCATAAATGGTTTTCAGGAGTTGACCATTAAACATTTTTAAAAGTTTTGAGTTGGAGAAGGTGGTGTTCAACCATGTAATTTCATGATGGTTCCAAACCTATGGATTCCAAATACTCAAGACTCTATAAAGGCTTGTTCCTTTGTCCGAACCAAAAACATCTATTAACGTCCCCATCTCTTCTAGTCATCTTCTTATTGGTATTAGAGACGACATTGGCGTCTTGTATCTCTTACACTAGTACCAAAAAGTCGGCATCCCTCAAGTCGTTCTTATTTTTCGTTATGCTCTTTCATATTTTGATTTCGACACTTTGGAGCTAGCTGGAATGCACACGAAAGAATCTCCAAGACTGCACAACACCATCGAAAAACACTAGGTTTGAGGTCTGATTGAGACATAAAGAGATTTCATTCTGAAATAATATAACTATCCTCCTATCAATTCATAATTGGTTTTGAGGAGTTGACCATCATATGTTTTAGCAGTTTTGAGATGCGAAAAGAGGTGTTCAACCATGTAATTTCATGATGGTTCCAAACCTATGGATTCCAAAGACTTAGGCTCTATAAAGGCATGTTCATCTGTCCGAACCGAAAACTTCTGTTAACGTCCCCATCTCTTTTGGTCGTCATCTTCTTGGTATTAGATATGACGTTGGCGTCTTGTATCTCTCAAACTAGGACTTAAAAATCATCATCCCTCAAGCCGTTATTTTTAGTTATGCTCTTTCTTATTTTGATTACGACACTTTGGAGCTAACTGGAATTTCAGACGAAAGAGTCTCGGGGAGTGCACAAAACCATCAAAAAACAAATGGTTCGAGGTTAGATCGAGAGAGAAAGAGAATACTTTCTGAAATAAGATAGCTATCCTATTCTCAGTTCATAATTGGTTTTGAGGAGTTGACCATCAAACATTTGATGAAGTTTTGAGTTGGAGAAGGTGGTGTTCAACCATGTAATTTCATGATGCTTCCAAACCTATGGATTCCAAATACTGAAGACTCTATAAAGGCCTGTTCCTTTGTCCGAACCGAAAACATCTACTAACGTCCCAATCTCTTTTGGTCGTCTTCTTATTGGTATTAAAGACTACATTGGCGTCTTGTATCTCTTACACTAGTACCAAAAAATCGGCATCCCTCAAGTCCTTCTTATTTTTCGTTATGATCTTTCATATTTTTATTTCGACACTTTGGAGCTAGTTGGAACTGCACACGAAAGAATCTCGGGGACTGCACAAAACCATCAAAAAACACTAGGTTCGAGGTTTGATTGAGACATAAAGAGATTACATTCTGAAATAAGATAGCTATCCTCCTATCAATTCATAATTGGTTTTGAGGAGTTGACCATCATATGTTTTAGCAGTTTTGAGATGGAGAAAGAGGTGTTCAACCATGTAATTTCATGATGGTTCCAAACCTATGGATTCCAAAGACTTAGGCTCTATAAAGGTCTTTTCATCTGTCCGAACCAAAAAACTTCTGTTAACATCCCCCATCTCTTCTGGTGATCATCTTCTTGGTCTTAGATGTGACGTTGGCGTTTTGTATCTCTCAAACTAGGACTTAAAAACGATCATCCCTCAAGCCGTTATGTTTAATTGTGCTCTTTCTTATTTTGATTATGACAGTTCGGAGCTAACTGGAATTTCACACGAAAGAGTCTCGGGGAGTGCACAAAACCATCCAAAAACAAATGACTCGAGGTTAGATCGAGAGAAAAAGAGAATTCTTTCTGAAATAAGGTAGCTATCCTCTTCTCAGTTCATAAATGGTTTTCAGGAGTTGACCATTAAACATTAATAAAAGTTTTGAGTTGGAGAAGGTGGTGTTCAACCATGTAATTTCATGATGGTTCCAAACCTATGGATTCCAAATACTCAAGACTCTATAAAGGCTTGTTCCTTTGTCCGAACCAAAAACATCTATTAACGTCCCCATCTCTTCTAGTCATCTTCTTATTGGTATTAGAGACGACATTGGCGTCTTGTATCTCTTACACTAGTACCAAAAAGTCGGCATCCCTCAAGTCGTTCTTATTTTTCGTTATGCTCTTTCATATTTTGATTTCGACACTTTGGAGCTAGCTGGAATGCACACGAAAGAATCTCCAGGACTGCACAACACCATCAAAAAACACTAGGTTTGAGGTTTGGTTGAGAGATAAAGAGATTTCATTCTGAAATAATATAACTATCCTCCTATCAATTCATAATTGGTTTTGAGGAGTTGACCATCATATGTTTTAGCAGTTTTGAGATGGAGAAAGAGGTGTTCAACCATGTAATTTCAGGATGGTTCCAAACCTATGAATTCCAAAGACTTAGGCTCTATAAAGGCATGTTCATCTGTCCGAACCGAAAACTTCTAATAACGTCCCCATCTCTTTTGGTCGTCATCTTCTTGGTATTAGATATGACGTTGGCGTCTTGTATCTCTCAAACTAGGACTGAAAAATCATCATCCCTCAAGCCGTTATTTTTAGTTATGCTCTTTCTTATTTTGCTTACGACACTTTGGAGCTAACTGGAATTTCACACGAAAGAGTCTCGGGGAGTGCACAAAACCATCCAAAAACAAATGGCTCGAGGTTAGATCGAGAGAGAGAGAATTCTTTCTGAAATAAGGTAGCTATCCTCTTCTCAGTTCATAATTGGTTTTCAAGAGTTGACCATAAAACATTTGATAAAGTTTTGAGTTGGAGAAGGTGGTGTTCAACCATGTAATTTCATGATGGTTCCAAACCTATGGATTCCAAATACTGAAGACTCTATAAAGGCCTGTTCCTTTGTCCGAACCAAAAACATCTGTTAACGTCCCCATCTCTTCTTGTCGTCTTCTTCTTAGTATTAGGGATGACGTTGGCGTCTTGTATCTCTCACACTAGTACCGAAAAATCGGCGTCCTTCAAGTCGTTCTTATTTTTCGTTATGCTCTTTCATATTTTGATTTTGACACTTTGGAGCTAGCTGGAATGCACACGAAAGAATCTCCGGGACTGCACAAGACCAACAAAAAACACTAGGCTTGAGGTTAGATTGAGAGATAAATAGATTACATTCTGAAATAAGATAGCTATCCTCCTATCAATTCATAATTGGTTTTGAGGAGTTGACCATCATATTTTTTAGCAGTTTTGAGATGGAGAAAGTGGTCTTCAACCATGTAATTTCATGATGGTTCCAAACCAATGGATTCTAAAGACTTAGGCACTTTAAAGGCCTGTTCATCTGTCCGAACCGAAAACTTCTGTTAACATCCCCATCTCTATTGGTGATCATCTTCTTGGTCTTAGATGTGACGTTGGCGTCTTGTATCTCTCAAACTAGGACTTAAAAATGATCATCCCTCAAGCCGTTATGTTTAATTGTGCTCTTTCTTATTTTGATTATGACACTTTGGAGCTAACTGGAATTTCACACTAAAGAGTCTCAGGGAGTGCACAAAACCAACAAAAAACACATGGTTCGAGGTTAGATTGAGAGAGAAAGAGAATTCTTTCTGAAATAAGATAGCTATCCTCTTCTCAGTTCATAATTGGTTATGAGGAGTTGACCATAAAACATTTTGAGAAGTTTTGAGTTGGAGAAGGTGGTGTTCAACCATGTAGTTTCATGACGGTTCCAAACCTCTGGATTCCAAATACTCAAGACTCTATAAAGGCCTGTTCCTTTGTCCGAACCAAAAACATGTATTAACGTCCCCATCTCTTCTGGTAGTCTTCTTATTGGTATTAGAGACGACGTTGGCGTCTTGTATCTCTCACACTAGTACCAAAAAATCGGCATCCCTCAAGTCATTCTTATTTTTCGTTATGCTCTTTCATATTTTGATTTCGACACTTTGGAGCTAGCTGGAATGCACACGAAAGTATCTCGGGGACTGCCCAAAACCATCAAAAAACACTAGGTTCGAGGTTTGATTGAGACATGAAGAGATTACATTCTGAAATAATATAGCTATCCTCCTATCAATTCATAATTGGTTTTGAGGAGTTGACCATCATATGTTTTAGCAGTTTTGAGATGGAGAAAGAGGTGTTCAACCATGTCATTTCATGACGGTTCCAAACCTATGGATTCCAAAGACTTAGGCTCTATAAAGGTCTATTCATCTGTCTGAACCGAAAACTTCTGTTAACATCCCCATCTCTTCTGGCGATCATCTTCTTGGTCTTAGAAGTGACGTTGGCGTCTTGTATCTCTCAAAGTAGTACTGTAAAATGATCATCCCTCAAGCCGTTATGTTTAATTTTGCTCTTTCTTATTTTGATTATGACACTTCGGAGCTAGCTGGAATTTCACACGAAAGAGTCTCGGGGAGTGCACAAAACCATCCAAAAACACATTGTTCGAGGTTAGATCGAGAGAGAAAGAGAATTCTTTCTGAAATAAGATAGCTATCCTCTTCTCAGTTCATAATTGGTTTTGAGGAGTTGACCATAAAACATTTTGAGAAGTTTTGAGTTGGAGAAGGTGGTGTTCAACCATGTAATTCCATGATGGTTCCAATCCTATGGATTCCTAATACTCAAGACTCTATAAAGGCCTGTTTGTTTGTCCGAACCAAAAATTTGTATTAACGTCCCCATTTCTTATGGTCGTCTTCTTATTGGTATTAGAGACGACGTTGGCGTCTTGTACCTCTCACACTAGTACCAAAAAATCGGCATCCCTCAAGGCGTTCTTATTTTTCGTTATGCTCTTTCATATTTTGATTTCGACACTTTGGAGCTAGCTGGAATGCACACGAAAGTATCACGGGGACTGCACAAAACCATCGAAAAACACTAGGTTAGAGGTTTGATTGGGACAAAAAGAGATTACATTCTGAAATAATATAGCTAACTTCCTATCAATTCATAATTGGTTTTGAGGAGTTGACCATCATATGTTTTAGCAGTTTTGAGATGGAGAAAGAGGTGTTCAACCATGTAATTTCATGATGGTTCCAAACCTATGGATTCCAAAGACTTAGGCTCTATAAAGGCCTGTTCATCTGTTCAAACCGAAAAATTCTGCTAACATCCCCATCTCTTCTAGTGATCATCTTCTTGGTCTTAGATATGACGTTGGCGTCTTGTATCTGTCAAACTAGGACTGAAAAATGATCATCCCTCAAGCCGTTATGTTTAAGTTTGCTCTTTCTTATTTTTATTATGACACCTTGGAGCTAGTTGGAATTTCACACGAAAGAGTTTCGGGAGTGCACCAAACCATCCAAAACCACATGGTTCAAGGTTAGATCGAGAGAGAGAGAGAATACTTTCTCAAATAAGATAGCTATCCTCTTCTCAATTCGTAATTGGTTTTGAGGAGTTGACCATAAAACATTTTGAGAAGTTTTTAGTTGGAGAAGGTGGTGTTCAACCATGTAATTTCATGATGGTTCCAAACCTATGGATTCCAATTACTCAAGACTCTATAAAGGCCTGTTCCTTTGTCTGAACCGAAAACTTCTATTAACGTCCCCATCTCTTATGGTCGTCTTCTTCTTGGTATTAGAGATGACGTTGGTGTCTTGTATCTCTCACACTAGCACCAAAATATTGGCATCCATCAAGTCGTTTTTATTTTTCATTATACTCTTTCATACTTTGATTTCGACACATTGGAGCTCGCTGGAACTGCACAAGAAAGAAACTCGGGGACTGCACAAAACCATAAAAAACACTAGGTTCGAGGTTAGATTGAGAGATAAAGATATTACATTCTGAAATAAGATAGCTATCCTCCTATCATTTCATAATTGGTTTTGAGGATTTGACCATCATATTTTTGAGCAGTTTTGAGATGGAGAAAGAGGTGTTCAACCATGTAATTTCATGATGGTTCCAAACCTATGGATTCCGAATACATAGGCTCTATAAAGGCCCGTTCATCTGTCCGAACCGAAAAACTTCTGTTAACATCCCCATCTCTTCTAGTCGACGTCTTCTTGGTATTAGATATGACGTTGGCGTCTTGTATCTCTCACACAAGGACAGAAAAATCATCATCCCTCAAGCCCTTATTTCTAATTATGCTCTTTCTTATTTTGATTACGACACTTTGGAGCTAGCTGGAACTTCACACGAAAGAGTCTCAGGGACTGCACAAAACCATCCAAAAACACATGGTTCGAGGTTAGATCGAGAGAGAAAGAGAATACTTTCTGAAATAAGATAGCTATCTTCTTCTCAATTCATAATTGGTATTGCGGAGTTGACCATAAAACATTTTGAGAAGTTTTGAGTTGGGGAAGGTGGTGTTCAACCATGTAATTTCATGATGGTTCCAAACCTATGGATTCCAAATACTGAAGACTCTATAAAGGCATGTTCCTTTGTCTGAACCGAAAACATCTATTAACATTCCCATCTCTTCTGGTCATCTTCTTCTTCATATTAGAGATGACGTTGGCGTCTTGTATGTCTCACACTAGTACCGAAAAATTGGCATCCCTCAAGTCGTTCTTGTTTTTCATTATGCTCTTTCATACTTTGATTTTGACACTTTGGAGCTAGCTGGAACTGCACACAAAAGAAACTCGGGGACTGCACAAAGCCATAAAAAACACTAGGTTCGAGGTTTGATTGAGACATAAAGAGATTACATTCTGAAATAAGATAGCTATCCTCCTATCATTTCATAATTGGTTGTGTGGAGTTGACCATCATATTTTTGAGAAGTTTTGAGTTGGAGAAAGAGGTGTTCAACCATGTAATTTTATGATGGTTCCAATCCTATGGATTCCAAATACTTAGGCTCCATAAAGGCCCGTTCATCTATCCGAACCGAATACTTCTGTTAACATCCCCATCTCTTCTGGTCGACATCTTTTTGGTATTAGATATGACGTTGGCATCTTGTATCTCCAACACTATAACTGAAAAATCAACATCCCTCAAGCCGTTATTTTTCATTATGCTCTTTCATACTTTGATTTTGACACTTTGGACCTAGCTGGAATTGCACACGAAAGAATCTCGGGGACTGCACAAAACCATAAAAAAAACTAGGTTCGAGGTTAGATTGAGAGATAAAGAGATTACATTCTGAAATAAGATAGCTATCCTCCTATCATTTCATATTTCGTTTTGAAGAGTTGACCATCATATTTTTTAGCAGTTTTGAGTTGGAGAAAGAGGTGTTCAACCATGTAATTTCATGATGGTTCCAAACCTATGGATTCCAACTACATAGGCTCTATAAAGGCCCGTTCATCTGTCCGAACCGAAAACTTTTGTTAACATCCCCATCTCTTCGGGTCGATGTCTTCTTTGTATTAGATATGACGTTGGCGTCTTGTATCTCTCACACTAGGACAGAAAAATCAACATCCCTCAAGCCGTTATTCGTAATTATGCCGTTTCTGATTTTTATTTCGACAATTTGGAGCTAGCCGAAACTTCACATGAAAGAGTCTCGGGGACTGCACAAAACCATCCAATAACATTTGGTTCGAGGTTAGATCGAGAGAGAAAGAGAATACTTTCTGAAATAAGATACCTATCCTCTTCTCAATTCATAATTGGTTTTGAGGAGTTGACCATAAAACATTTTGAGAAGTTTTGAGTTGGAGAAGGTGGTGTTGGACCATGTAATTTCATGTCGGTTCCAAACCTATGGATTCCAAATATTCAAGACTCTATAAAGACATATTCCTTTGTTCGAACCGAAAACATCTATTAACGTCCCCTTCTCTTCCTGTCATCTTCTTCTTTGTATTAGATATGACGTTGGCGTCTTGTATCTCGCATACTAGTACCAAAAAATCGGCATCCTTCAACTCGTTCTTCTTTTTCATTATGCTCATTCATATATTGATTTAGTCACTTTGGAGCCAGATGGAACTTCACACGAACGAATCACGGGGACTTCAGAAAACCATAAAAAACACTAGGTTCGAGGTTATATTTAGAGAGAGAGAGATTACATTTTGAAATAAGATAGCTATCCTCCTATCAATTCATAATGTGTTTTGAGGAGTTGACCATCATATTTTTGAGCAGTTTTGAGTTAAAGAAAGAGGTGTTCAACCATGTAATTTCATGATGGTTCCAAACGTATGGATTCCAAATACAAAGGCTCTATAAAGGCCCATTCATCTGTCCGAACAAAAAACTTCTGTTAACTTCCCAATCTCTTCTGGTCGTCGTCTTCTTGGTATTAGATATGATGTTGGCGTCTTGTATCTCTCACACTAGGACTGACAAATCATCATCCCTCAAGCCCTTATTTTTAATTATGCTCTTTCTGATTTTTATTTCGACAATTTGGAGCTAGCCGAAACTTCACATGAAAGAGTCTCGGGGACTGCACAAAACCATCCAATAACATTTGGTTCGAGGTTAGATCGAGAGAGAAAGAGAATACTTTCTGAAATAAGATAGCTATCCTCTTCTCAATTCATAATTGGTTTTGAGGGTTTGACCATGAAACATTTTGAGAAGTTTTGAGTTGGAGAAGGTGGTGTTCAACCATGTAATTTCATGATGGTTCCAAACCTATGGATTCCAAATAGCGAAGACTCTATAAAGGCTCCGTTCCTTTGTTCGAACCGAAAACTTCTATTAACGTCCCCTTCTCTTCCCCGTCATCTTCTTCTTTGTATTAGATATGACGTTGGCGTCTTGTATCTCGCATACTAGTACCAAAAAATCGGCATCCTTCAACTCGTTCTTCTTTTTCATTATGCTCATTCATACATTGATTTAGTCACTTTGGAGCCAGATGGAACTTCACACGAACGAATCACGGGGACTTCAGAAAACCATAAAAAACACTAGGTTCGAGGTTATATTGAGAGAGAGAGAGATTACTTTTTGAAATAAGATAGCTATCCTCCTATCAATTCATAATGTGTTTTGAGGAGTTGACCATCATATTTTTGAGCAGTTTTGAGTTGGAGAAAGAGGTGTTCAACCATGTAATTTCATGATGGTTCCAAACGTATGGATTCCAAATACAAAGGCTCTATAAAGGCCCATTCATCTGTCCGAACAAAAAACTTCTGTTAACTTCCCAATCTCTTCTGGTCGTCGTCTTCTTGGTATTAGATATGATGTTGGCGTCTTGTATCTCTCACACTAGGACTGACAAATCATCATCCCTCAAACCCATATTTTTAATTATGCTCTTTCTGATTTTTATTTCGACAATTTGGAGCTAGCCGAAACTTCACATGAAAGAGTCTCGGGGACTGCACAAAACCATCCAATAACATTTGGTTCGAGGTTAGATCGAGAGAGAAAGAGAATACTTTCTGAAATAAGATAGCTATCCTCTTCTCAATTCATAATTGGTTTTGAGGGTTTGACCATGAAACATTTTGAGAAGTTTTGAGCTGGAGAAGGTGGTGTTCAACCATGTAATTTCATGATGGTTCCAAACCTATGGATTCCAAATACTGAAGACTCTATAAAGGCTCGTTCCTTTGTCCGAACCGAAAACATCTATTAACGTCCCCTTCTCTTCTTGTCATCTTCTTCTTTGTATTAGATATGACGTTGGCGTCTTGTATCTCTCATACTAGTACCAAAAAATCGGCATCCCTCAACTCGTTCTTCTTTTTCATTATGCTCTTTCATATATTGATTTAGACAGTTTGGAGCCAGATGGAACATCACACGAACGAATCTCGGGGACTTCAGAAAACCATAAAAAACACTAGGTTCGAGGTTATATTGAGAGAGAGAGAGATTACATTTTGAAATAAGATAGCTATCCTCCTATCAATTCATAATGTGTTTTGAGGAGTTGACCATCATATTTTTGAGCAGTTTTGAGTTGGAGAAAGAGGTGTTCAACCATGTAATTTTATGATGGTTCCAAACGTATGGATTCCAAATTCAAAGGCTATAAAGGCTCATTCATCTGTCCGAACCAAAAACTTCTGTTAACTTCCCAATCTCTTCTGGTCATCGTCTTCTTGGTATTAGATATGATGTTGGCATCTTGTATCTCTCACACTAGGACTGACAAATCATCATCCCTCAAGCCCTTATTTTTAATTATGCTCTATCTGATTTTTATTTCGACAATTTGGAGCTAGCCGAAACTTCACATGAACGAGTCTTGGGGACTGCACAAAACCATCCAATAACATTTGGTTCGAGGTTAGATCGAGAGAGAAAGAGAATACTTTCTGAAATAAGATAGCTATCCTCTTCTCAATTCATAATTGGTTTTCAGGGTTTGACAATGACACATTTTGAGAAGTTTTCAGTTGGAGAAGGTGGTGTTCAACCATGTAATTTCATGATGGTTCCAAACCTATGGATTCCAAATACTGAAGACTCTATAAAGGCCTGTTCCTTTGTTCGAACCGAAAACTACTATTAACGTCCCCTTCTCTTCTTGTCATCTTCTTCTTTGTATTAGATATGACGTTGGCGTCTTGTATCTCGCATACTAGTACCAAAAATCGGCATCCTTCAACTCGTTCTTCTTTTTCATTATGCTCATTCATATATTGATTTAGTCACTTTGGAGCCAGATGAAACTTCACACGAACGAATCACGGGGACTTCAGAAAACCATAAAAAATAGTAGGTTCAAGGTTATATTGAGGGAGAAAGAGATTACATTTTGAAATAAGATAGCTATCCTCCTATCAATTCATAATGTGTTTTGAGGAGTTGACCATCATATTTTTGAGCAGTTTTGAGTTGGAGAAAGAGGTGTTCAACCATGTAATTTCATGATGGTTCCAAATGTATGGATTCCAAATACAAAGGCTCTATAAAGGCCCATTCATCTGTCCGAACCAAAAACTTCTGTTAACTTCCCCATCTCTTCTGGTCGTCGTCTTCTTGGTATTAGATATGATGTTGGCGTCTTGTATCTCTCACACTAAGACTGAAAAATCATCATCCCTCAAGCCTTTGTTTTTAATTATGCCCTTTCTTATTTTTATTTCGACAATTTGGAGCTAGCCGAAACTTCACATGAAAGAGTCTCAGGGAGTGCACAAAACCATCCAATAACATTTGGTTCGAGGTTAGATCGAGTGAGAAAGAGAATACTTTCTGAAATAAGATAGCTATCCTCTTCTAAATTCATAATTGGTTTTGAGGGTTTGACCATGAAACATTTTGAGAAGTTTTGAGTTGGAGAAGGTGGTGTTCAACCATGTAATTTCATGATGGTTCCAAACCTATGGATTCCAAATGCGAAGACTCTATAAAGGCCTGTTCCTTTGTCTGAACCGAAAACATCTATTAACGTCCCCTTCTCTTCTTGTCATCTTCTTCTTTGTATTAGATATGATGTTGGCGTCTTGTATCTCTCATACTAGTACCAAAAAATCGGTATCCCTCAACTCGTTCTTCTTTTTCATTATGCTCTTTCATATATTTATTTAGACACTTTGGAGCCAGATGGAACTTCACACGAACAAATCTCGGGGACTTTAGAAAACCATAAAAAACACTAGGTTCGAGGTTATATTGAGAGAGAAAGAGATTACATTTTGAAATAAGATAGCTATCCTCCTATCAATTCATAATGTGTTTTGAGGAGTTGACCATCATATTTTTGAGCGGTTTGAGTTCGAGAAAGAGGTGTTCAACCATGTAATTTCATGATGGTTCCAAACGTATGGATTCCAAATACAAAGGCTCTATAAAGGCCCATTCATCTGTCCGAACAAAAAACTTCTGTTAACTTCCCAATCTCTTCTGGTCGTCGTCTTCTTGGTATTAGATATGATGTTGGCGTCTTGTATCTCTCACACTAGGACTGAAAAATCATCATCCCTCAAGCCTTTATTTTTAATTATGCCCTTTCTTATTTTTATTTCGACAATTTGGAGCTAGGCGAAACTTCACATGAAAGAGTCTCAGGGAGTGCACAAAACCATCCAATAACATTTGGTTCGAGGTTCGATCGAGTGAGAAAGAGAATACTTTCTGAAATAAGATAGCTATCCTCTTCTCAATTCATAATTGGTTTTGAGGGTTTGACCATGAAACATTTTGAGAAGTTTTGAGTTGGAGAAGGTGGTGTTCAACCATGTAATTTCATGATGGTTCCAAACCTATGGATTCCAAATACTGAAGACTCTATAAAGGCTGTTCCTTTGTCCGAACCGAAAACATCTATTAACGTCCCCTTCTCTTCTTGTCATCTTCTTCTTTGTATTAGATATGACGTTGGCGTCTTGTATCTCTCATACTAGTACCAAAAAATCGGCATCCCTCAATTCGTTCTTCTTTTTCATTATGCTCTTTCATATATTTATTTAGACACTTTGGAGCCAGATGGAACTTCACACGAACAAATCTCGGGGACTTCAGAAAACCATAAAAAACACTAGGTTCGAGTTTATATTGAGAGAGAAAGAGATTACATTTTGAAATAAGATAGCTATCCTCCTATCAATTCATAATGTGTTTTGAGGAGTTGACCATCATATTTTTGAGCGAGTTTTGAGTTGGAGAAAGAGGTGTTCAACCATGTAATTTCATGATGGTTCCAAACGTATGGATTCCAAATACAAAGGCTCTATAAAGGCCCATTCATCTGTCCGAACCAAAAACTTCTGTTAACTTCCCCATCTCTTCTGGTCGTCGTCTTCTTGGTATTAGATATGATGTTGGCGTCTTGTATCTCTCACACTAGGACTGAAAAATCATCATCCCTCAAGCCTTTATTTTTAATTATGCCCTTTCTTATTTTTATTTCGACAATTTGGAGCTAGCCGAAACTTCACATGAAAGAGTCTCAGGGAGTGCACAAAACCATCCAATAACATTTGGTTCGAGGTTAGATCGAGTGAGAAAGAGAATACTATCTGAAATAAGATAGCTATCCTCTTCTCAATTCATAATTGGTTTTGAGGGTTTGACCATGAAACATTTTGAGAAGTTTTGAGTTGGAGAAGGTGGTGTTAACCATGTAATTTCATGATGGTTCCAAACCTATGGATTCCAAATACTGAAGACTCTATAAAGGCCTGTTCCTTTGTCCGAACCGAAAACATCTATTAACGTTCCCTTCTATTTTTGTCATCTTCTTCTTTGTATTAGATATGACGTTGGCGTCTTGGATCTCGCATACTAGTACCAAAAAGTCGGCATCCTTCAACTCGTTCTTCTTTTTCATTATGCTCTTTCATATATTGATTTAGTCACTTTGGAGCCGGATGGAACTTCACACGAACGAATCACGGGGACTTCATAAAACCATAAAAAACACTAGGTTCGAGGTTATATTGAGGGAGAAAGAGATTACATTTTGAAATAAGATAGCTATCCTCCTATCAATTCATAATGTGTTTTGAGGAGTTGACCATCATATTTTTTAGTAGTTTTGAGTTGGAGAAAGAGGTGTTCAACCATGTAATTTCATGATGGTTCCAAACGTATGGATTCCAAATACAAAGGCTCTATAAAGGCCCATTCATCTGTCCGAACCAAAAACTTCTGTTAACTTCCCCATCTCTTTCGGTCGTCGTCTTCTTGGTATTAGATATGATGTTGGCGTCTTGTATCTCTCACACTAGGACTGAAAAATCATCATCCCTCAAGCCTTTATTTTTATTTATACCCTTTCGATTTTTATTTCGACAATTTGGAGCTAGCCGAAACTTCACATGAAAGAGTCTCGGGACCGCACAAAACAATCCAATAACATTTGGTTCGAGGTTAGATAGAGTGAGAAAGAGAATACTTTCGAAATAAGATAGCTATCCTCTTCTCAATTCATAATTGGTTTTGAGGGTTTGACCATGAAACATTTTGAGAAGTTTTGAGTTGGAGAAGGTGGTGTTCAACCATGTAATTTCATGATGGTTCCAAACCTATTGATTCCAAATCCGAAGACTCTATAAAGGCCTGTTCCTTTGTCCGAACCGAAAACATCTATTAACGTCCCCTTCTCTTCTTGTCATCTTCTTCTTTGTATTAGATATGACGTTGGCGTCTTGTATCTCTCATACTAGTACCAAAAAATCGGCATCCCTCAACTCGTTCTTCTTTTTCATTATGCTCTTTCATATATTGATTTAGACACTTTGGAGCCGGATGGAACTTCACACGAACGAATCTTGAGGACTTCAGAAAACCATAAAAAACACTAGGTTCGAGGTTATATTGAGAGAGAAAGAGATTACATTTTGAAATAAGATAGCTATCCTCCTATCAATTCATAATGTGTTTTGAGGAGTTGACCATCATATTTTTGAGCAGTTTTGAGTTGGAGAAAGAGGTGTTCAACCATGTAATTTCATGATGGTTCCAAACGTATCGATTCCAAATACAAAGGCTCTATAAAGGCCCATTCATCCGTCCGAACCAAAAACTTCGTTAACTTCCCCATCTCTTCGGTCGTCGTCTTCTTGGTATTAGATATGATGTTGGCGTCTTGTATCTCTCACACTAGGACTGAAAAATCATCATCCCTCAAGCCTTTATTTTTATTTATACCCTTTCGATTTTTATTTCGACAATTTGGAGCTAGCCGAAACTTCACATGAAAGAGTCTCGGGACCGCACAAAACAATCCAATAACATTTGGTTCGAGGTTAGATCGAGTGAGAAAGAGAATACTTTCCGAAATAAGATAGCTATCCTCTTCTCAATTCATAATTGGTTTTGAGGGTTTGACCATGAAACATTTTGAGAAGTTTTGAGTTGGAGAAGGTGGTGTTCAACCATGTAATTTCATGATGGTTCCAAACCTATTGATTCCAAATACTGAAGACTCTATAAAGGCCTGTTCCTTTGTCCGAACCGAAAACATTTATTAACCTCCCCTTCTCTTCTTGTCATCTTCTTCTTTGTATTAGATATGACGTTAGCGTCTTGTATCTCTCATACTAGTATCAAAAAATCGGCATCCCTCAACTCGTTCTTCTTTTTCATTATTGATTTAGACACTTTGGAGCCAGATGGAACGTCACACGAACGAATCTCGGGGACTTCAGAAAACCATAAAAAACACTAGGTTCGAGGTTATATTGAGAGAGAAAGAGATTACATTTTGAAATAAGATTGCTATCCTCCTATCAATTCATAATGTGTTTTGAGGAGTTGACCATCATATTTTTGAGCAGTTTTGAGTTGGAGAAAGAGGTGTTCAACCATGTAATTTCATGATGGTTCCAAACGTATCGATTCCAAATACAAAGGCTCTATAAAGGCCCATTCATCCGTCCGAACCAAAAACTTCGTTAACTTCCCAATCTCTTCGGTCGTCGTCTTCTTGGTATTAGATATGATGTTGGCGTCTTGTATCTCTCACACTAGGGACCGAAAAATCATCATCCCTCAAGCCTTTATTTTTATTTATACCCTTTCGATTTTTATTTCGACAATTTGGAGCTAGCCGAAACTTCACATGAAAGAGTCTCGGGATCGCACAAAACCATCCAATAACATTTGGTTCGAGGTTAGATCGAGTGAGAAAGAGAATACTTTCGAAATAAGATAGCTATCCTCTTCTCAATTCATAATTGGTTTTGAGGGTTTGACCATGAAACATTTTGAGAAGTTTTGAGTTGGAGAAGGTGGTGTTCAACCATGTAATTTCATGATGGTTCCAAACCTATTGATTCCAAATACTGAAGACTCTATAAAGGCTCGTTCCTTTGTCCGAACCGAAAACATCTATTAACGTCCCCTTCTCTTCTTGTCATCTTCTTCTTTGTATTAGATATGACGTTGGCGTCTTGTATCTCTCATACTAGTACCAAAAAATCGGCATCCCTCAACTCGTTCTTCTTTTTCATTATGCTCTTTCATATATTGATTTAGACACTTTGGAGCCGGATGGAACTTCACACGAACGAATATCGAGGACTTCGAGAAAACCATAAAAAACACTAGGTTCGAGGTTATATTGAGAGAGAAAGAGATTACATTTTGAAATAAGATAGCTATCCTCCTATCAATTCATAATGTGTTTTGAGGAGTTGACCATCATATTTTTTAGCAAAGTTTTGAGTTGGAGAAAGAGGTGTTCAACCATGTAATTTCATGATGGTTCCAAACGTATCGATTCCAAATACAAAGGCTCTATAAAGGCCCATTCATCTGTCCGAACCAAAAACTTCTGTTAACTTCCCCATCTCTTCTGGTCGTCGTCTTCTTGGTATTAGATATGATGTTGGCGTCTTGTATCTCTCACACTAGGACTGAAAAATCATCATCCCTCAAGCCTTTATTTTTATTTATACCCTTTCTGATTTTTATTTCGACAATTTGGAGCTAGCCGAAACTTCACATGAAAGAGTCTCAGGGACTGCACAAAACAATCCAATAACATTTGGTTCGAGGTTAGATCGAGTGAGAAAGAGAATACTTTCTAAATAAGATAGCTATCCTCTTCTCAATTCATAATATGTTTTGAGGGTTTGACCATGAAACATTTTGAGTAGTTTTGAGTTGGAGAAGGTGGTGTTCAACCATGTAATTTCATGATGGTTCCAAACCTATTGATTCCAAATAGCGAAGACTCTATAAAGGCCGTTCCTTTGTCCGAACCGAAAACATTTATTAACCTCCCCTTCTCTTCTTGTCATCTTCTTCTTTGTATTAGATATGACGTTAGCGTCTTGTATCTCTCATACTAGTACCAAAAAATCGGCATCCCTCAACTCGTTCTTCTTTTTCATTATTGATTTAGACACTTTGGAGCCAGATGGAACGTCACACGAACGAATCTCGGGGACTTCGAGAAAACCATAAAAAACACTAGGTTCGAGGTTATATTGAGAGAGAAAGAGATTACATTTTGAAATAAGATAGCTATCCTCCTATCAATTCATAATGTGTTTTGAGGAGTTGACCATCATATTTTTGAGCAGTTTTGAGTTGGAGAAAGAGGTGTTCAACCATGTAATTTCATGATGGTTCCAAACGTATCGATTCCAAATACAAAGGCTCTATAAAGGCCCATTCATCTGTCCGAACCAAAAACTTCTGTTAACTTCCCCATCTCTTCGGTCGTCGTCTTCTTGGTATTAGATATGATGTTGGCGTCTTGTATCTCTCACACTAGGACTGAAAAATCATCATCCCTCAAGCCTTTATTTTTATTTATACCCTTTCGATTTTTATTTCGACAATTTGGAGCTAGCCGAAACTTCACATGAAAGAGTCTCGGGGACCGCACAAAACCATCCAATAACATTTGGTTCGAGGTTAGATCGAGTGAGAAAGAGAATACTTTCGAAATAAGATAGCTATCCTCTTCTCAATTCATAATTGGTTTTGAGGGTTTGACCATGAAACATTTTGAGAAGTTTTGAGTTGGAGAAGGTGGTGTTCAACCATGTAATTTCATGATGGTTCCAAACCTATTGATTCCAAATACTGAAGACTCTATAAAGGCCTGTTCCTTTGTCCGAACCGAAAACATCTATTAACGTCCCCTTCTCTTCTTGTCATCTTCTTCTTTGTATTAGATATGACGTTGGCGTCTTGTATCTCTCATACTAGTACCAAAAAATCGGCATCCCTCAACTCGTTCTTCTTTTTCATTATGCTCTTTCATATATTGATTTAGACACTTTGGAGCGGATGGAACTTCACACGAACGAATATCGAGGACTTCAGAAAACCATAAAAAACACTAGGTTCGAGGTTATATTGAGAGAGAAAGAGATTACATTTTGAAATAAGATAGCTATCCTCCTATCAATTCATAATGTGTTTTGAGGAGTTGACCATCATATTTTTTAGCAGTTTTGAGTTGGAGAAAGAGGTGTTCAACCATGTAATTTCATGATGGTTCCAAACGTATCGATTCCAAATACAAAGGCTCTATAAAGGCCCATTCATCTGTCCGAACCAAAAACTTCTGTTAACTTCCCCATCTCTTCTGGTCGTCGTCTTCTTGGTATTAGATATGATGTTGGCGTCTTGTATCTCTCACACTAGGACGAAAAATCATCATCCCTCAAGCCTTTATTTTTATTTATACCCTTTCGATTTTTATTTCGACAATTTGGAGCTAGCCGAAACTTCACATGAAAGAGTCTCAGGGACTGCACAAAACAATCCAATAACATTTGGTTCGAGGTTAGATCGAGTGAGAAAGAGAATACTTTCTGAAATAAGATAGCTATCCTCTTCTCAATTCATAATATGTTTTGAGGGTTTGACCATGAAACATTTTGAGTAGTTTTGAGTTGGAGAAGGTGGTGTTCAACCATGTAATTTCATGATGGTTCCAAACCTATTGATTCCAAATACTGAAGACTCTATAAAGGCCTGTTCCTTTGTCCGAACCGAAAACATTTATTAACCTCCCCTTCTCTTCTTGTCATCTTCTTCTTTGTATTAGATATGACGTTAGCGTCTTGTATCTCTCATACTAGTACCAAAAAATCGGCATCCCTCAACTCGTTCTTCTTTTTCATTATTGATTTAGACACTTTGGAGCCAGATGGAACGTCACACGAACGAATCTCGGGGACTTCAGAAAACCATAAAAAACACTAGGTTCGAGGTTATATTGAGAGAGAAAGAGATTACATTTTGAAATAAGATAGCTATCCTCCTATCAATTCATAATGTGTTTTGAGGAGTTGACCATCATATTTTTGAGTTTTGAGTTGGAGAAAGAGGTGTTCAACCATGTAATTTCATGATGGTTCCAAACGTATCGATTCCAAATACAAAGGCTCTATAAAGGCCCATTCATCCGTCCGAACCAAAAACTTCGGTTAACTTCCCCATCTCTTTGGTCGTCGTCTTCTTGGTATTAGATATGATGTTGGCGTCTTGTATCTCTCACACTAGGACTCGAAAAATCATCATCCCTCAAGCCTTTATTTTTATTTATACCCTTTTCTGATTTTTATTTCGACAATTTGGAGCTAGCCGAAACTTCACATGAAAGAGTCTCAGGGACTGCACAAAACCATCCAATAACATTTGGTTCGAGGTTAGATCGAGTGAGAAAGAGAATACTTTCTGAAATAAGATAGCTATCCTCTTCTCAATTCATAATTGGTTTTGAGGGTTTGACCATGAAACATTTTGAGAAGTTTTGAGTTGGAGAAGGTGGTGTTCAACCATGTAATTTCATGATGGTTCCAAACCTATTGATTCCAAATGCGAAGACTCTATAAAGGCACTGTTCCTTTGTCCGAACCGAAAACATCTATTAACGTCCCCTTCTCTTCTTGTCATCTTCTTCTTTGTATTAGATATGACGTTGGCGTCTTGTATCTCTCATACTAGTACCAAAAAATCGGCATCCCTCAACTCGTTCTTCTTTTTCATTATTGATTTAGACACTTTGGAGCCAGATGGAACTTCACACGAACGAATCTCGGGGACTTCAGAAAACCATAAAAAACACTAGGTTCGAGGTTATATTGAGAGAGAAAGAGATTACATTTTGAAATAAGATAGCTATCCTCCTATCAATTCATCATGTGTTTTGAGGAG
Source organism: Linum usitatissimum (assembly GCA_030674075.2). Classification (NCBI taxonomy): domain Eukaryota; kingdom Viridiplantae; phylum Streptophyta; class Magnoliopsida; order Malpighiales; family Linaceae; genus Linum; species Linum usitatissimum. Next base: position 185,647 of record JAUJYP020000728.1, read on the forward strand.
TTGACCATCATATTTTTGAGCAGTTTTGAGTTGGAGAAAGAGGTGTTCAACCATGTAATTTCATGATGGTTCCAAACGTATGGATTCCAAATACAAAGGCTCTATAAAGGCCCATTCATCTGTCCGAACCAAAAACTTCGTTAACTTCCCCATCTCTTCTGGTCGTCATCTTCTTGGTATTAGATATGATGTTGGCGTCTTGTATCTCTCACACTAGGACTGAAAAATCATCATCCCTCAAGCCTTTATTTTTATTTATACCCTTTCGATTTTTATTTTGACAATTTGGAGCTAGCCGAAACTTCACATGAAAGAGTCTTAGGAATGCACAAAACAATCCAATAACATTTGGTTCGAGGTTAGATCGAGTGAGAAAGAGAATACTTTCTGAAATAAGATAGCTATCCTCTTCTCAATTAATAATTGGTTTTGAGGGTTTGACCATGAAACATTTTGAGAAGTTTGAGTTGGAGAAGGTGGTGTTCAACCATGTAATTTCATGATGGTTCCAAACCTATTGATTCCAAATACTGAAGACTCTATAAAGGCCTGTTCCTTTGTCCGAACCGAAAACATTTATTAACCTCCCCTTCTCTTCTTGTAATCTTCTTCTTTGTATTAGATATGACGTTAGCGTCTTGTATCTCTCATACTAGTACCAAAAAATCGGCATCCCTCAACTCGTTCTTCTTTTTCATTATTGATTTAGACACTTTGGAGCCAGATGGAACGTCACACGAACGAATCTCGGGGACTTTAGAAAACCATAAAAAACACTAGGTTCGAGATTATATTGAGAGAGAAAGAGATTACATTTTGAAATAAGATAGCTATCCTCCTATCAATTCATAATGTGTTTTGAGGAGTTGACCATCATATTTTTGAGCAGTTTTGAGTTGGAGAAAGAGGTGTTCAACCATGTATTTTCATGATGGTTCCAAACGTAGCGATTCCAAATACAAAGGCTCTATAAAGGCCCATTCATATGTCCGAACCAAAAACTTCTGTTAACTTCCCCATCTCTTCTGGTCGTCGTCTTCTTGGTATTAGATATGATGTTGGCGTCTTGTATCTCTCACACTAGGACTGAAAAATCATCATCCCTCAAGCCTTTATTTTTATTTATACCCTTTCTGATTTTTATTTCGACAATTTGGAGCTAGCCGAAACTTCACATGAAAGAGTCTCAGGGACTGCACAAAACCATCCAATAACATTTGGTTCGAGGTTAGATCGAGTGAGAAAGAGAATACTTTCTGAAATAAGATAGCTATCCTCTTCTCAATTCATAATTGGTTTTGAGGGTTTGACCATGAAACATTTTGAGAAGTTTTGAGTTGGAGAAGGTGGTGTTCAACCATGTAATTTCATGATGGTTCCAAACCTATTGATTCCAAATGCGAAGACTCTATAAAGGCCTGTTCCTTTGTCCGAACCGAAAACATCTATTAACGTCCCCTTCTCTTCTTGTCATCTTCTTCTTTGTATTAGATATGACGTTGGCGTCTTGTATCTCTCATACTAGTACCAAAAAATCGGCATCCCTCAACTCGTTCTTCTTTTTCATTATGCTCTTTCATATATTGATTTAGACACTTTGGAGCCGGATGGAACTTCACACGAACGAATCTCGGGGACTTCAGAAAACCATAAAAAACACTAGGTTCGAGGTTATATTGAGAGAGAAAGAGATTACATTTTGAAATAAGATAGCTATCCTCCTATCAATTCATCATGTGTTTTGAGGAGTTGACCATCATATTTTTGAGCAGTTTTGAGTTGGAGAAAGAGGTGTTCAACCATGTAATTTCATGATGGTTCCAAACGTATGGATTCCAAATACAAAGGCTCTATAAAGGCCCATTCATCTGTCCGAACCAAAAACTTCTGTTAACTTCCCCATCTCTTCTCGGTCGTCATCTTCTTGGTATTAGATATGATGTTGGCGTCTTGTATCTCTCACACTAGGATCGAAAAATCATCATCCCTCAAGCCTTTATTTTTATTTATACCCTTTCGATTTTTATTTTGACAATTTGGAGCTAGCCGAAACTTCACATGAAAGAGTCTTAGGGATCGCACAAAACAATCCAATAACATTTGGTTCGAGGTTAGATCGAGTGAGAAAGAGAATACTTTCGAAATAAGATAGCTATCCTCTTCTCAATTAATAATTGGTTTTGAGGGTTTGACCATGAAACATTTTGAGAAGTTTGAGTTGGAGAAGGTGGTGTTCGACCATGTAATTTCATGATGGTTCCAAACTTATTGATTCCAAATGCGAAGACTCTATAAAGGCACTCGTTCCTTTGTCCGAACCGAAAACATTTATTAACCTCCCCTTCTCTTCTTGTCATCTTCTTCTTTGTATTAGATATGACGTTAGCGTCTTGTATCTCTCATACTAGTACCAAAAAATCGGCATCCCTCAACTCGTTCTTCTTTTTCATTATTGATTTAGACACTTTGGAGCCAGATGGAACGTCACACGAACGAATCTCGGGGACTTTAGAAAACCATAAAAAACACTAGGTTCGAGATTATATTGAGAGAGAAAGAGATTACATTTTGAAATAAGATAGCTATCCTCCTATCAATTCATAATGTGTTTTGAGGAGTTGACCATCATATTTTTGAGCGAGTTTTGAGTTGGAGAAAGAGGTGTTCAACCATGTAATTTCATGATGGTTCCAAACGTAGCGATTCCAAATACAAAGGCTCTATAAAGGCCCATTCATATGTCCGAACCAAAAACTTCGTTAACTTCCCCATCTCTTCGGTCGTCGTCTTCTTGGTATTAGATATGATGTTGGCGTCTTGTATCTCTCACACTAGGATCGAAAAATCATCATCCCTCAAGCCTTTATTTTTATTTATACCCTTTCGATTTTTATTTCGACAATTTGGAGCTAGCCGAAACTTCACATGAAAGAGTCTCGTGGACCGCACAAAACCATCCAATAACATTTGGTTCGAGGTTAGATCGAGTGAGAAAGAGAATACTTTCTGAAATAAGATAGCTATCCTCTTCTCAATTCATAATTGGTTTTGAGGGTTTGACCATGAAACATTTTGAGAAGTTTTGAGTTGGAGAAGGTGGTGTTCAACCATGTAATTTCATGATGGTTCCAAACCTATTGATTCCAAATACTGAAGACTCTATAAAGGCCGTTCCTTTGTCCGAACCGAAAACATCTATTAACGTCCCCTTCTCTTCTTGTCATCTTCTTCTTTGTATTAGATATGACGTTGGCGTCTTGTATCTCTCATACTAGTACCAAAAAATCGGCATCCCTCAACTCGTTCTTCTTTTTCATTATGCTCTTTCATATATTGATTTAGACACTTTGGAGCCGATGGAACTTCACACGAACGAATCTCGGGGACTTCAGAAAACCATAAAAAACACTAGGTTCGAGGTTATATTGAGAGAGAAAGAGATTACATTTTGAAATAAGATAGCTATCCTCCTATCAATTCATCATGTGTTTTGAGGAGTTGACCATCATATTTTTGAGCAGCTTTGAGTTGGAGAAAGAGGTGTTCAACCATGTAATTTCATGATGGTTCCAAACGTATGGATTCCAAATACAAAGGCTCTATAAAGGCCCATTCATCCGTCCGAACCAAAAACTTCGTTAACTTCCCCATCTCTTCTGGTCGTCATCTTCTTGGTATTAGATATGATGTTGGCGTCTTGTATCTCTCACACTAGGACTGAAAAATCATCATCCCTCAAGCCTTTATTTTTATTTATACCCTTTCTGATTTTTATTTTGACAATTTGGAGCTAGCCGAAACTTCACATGAAAGAGTCTTAGGGACTGCACAAAACAATCCAATAACATTTGGTTCGAGGTTAGATCGAGTGAGAAAGAGAATACTTTCTGAAATAAGATAGCTATCCTCTTCTCAATTAATAATTGGTTTTGAGGGTTTGACCATGAAACATTTTGAGAAGTTTGAGTTGGAGAAGGTGGTGTTCGACCATGTAATTTCATGATGGTTCCAAACTTATTGATTCCAAATACTGAAGACTCTATAAAGGCCTGTTCCTTTGTCCGAACCGAAAACATTTATTAACCTCCCCTTCTCTTCTTGTCATCTTCTTCTTTGTATTAGATATGACGTTAGCGTCTTGTATCTCTCATACTAGTACCAAAAAATCGGCATCCCTCAACTCGTTCTTCTTTTTCATTATTGATTTAGACACTTTGGAGCCAGATGGAACGTCACACGAACGAATCTCGGGGACTTTAGAAAACCATAAAAAACACTAGGTTCGAGATTATATTGAGAGAGAAAGAGATTACATTTTGAAATAAGATAGCTATCCTCCTATCAATTCATAATGTGTTTTGAGGAGTTGACCATCATATTTTTGAGCGCTTTGAGTTGGAGAAAGAGGTGTTCAACCATGTAATTTCATGATGGTTCCAAACGTAGCGATTCCAAATACAAAGGCTCTATAAAGGCCCATTCATCTGTCCGAACCAAAAACTTCTGTTAACTTCCCCATCTCTTCTGGTCGTCGTCTTCTTGGTATTAGATATGATGTTGGCGTCTTGTATCTCTCACACTAGGACTGAAAAATCATCATCCCTCAAGCCTTTATTTTTATTTATACCCTTTCGATTTTTATTTCGACAATTTGGAGCTAGCCGAAACTTCACATGAAAGAGTCTCGTGGACCGCACAAAACCATCCAATAACATTTGGTTCGAGGTTAGATCGAGTGAGAAAGAGAATACTTTTTCGAAATAAGATAGCTATCCTCTTCTCAATTCATAATTGGTTTTGAGGGTTTGACCATGAAACATTTTGAGAAGTTTTGAGTTGGAGAAGGTGGTGTTCAACCATGTAATTTCATGATGGTTCCAAACCTATTGATTCCAAATACTGAAGACTCTATAAAGGCTCGTTCCTTTGTCCGAACCGAAAACATTTATTAACCTCCCCTTCTCTTCTTGTCATCTTCTTCTTTGTATTAGATATGACGTTAGCGTCTTGTATCTCTCATACTAGTACCAAAAAATCGGCATCCCTCAACTCGTTCTTCTTTTTTCATTATTGATTTAGACACTTTGGAGCCGGATGGAACGTCACACGAACGAATCTCGGGGACTTTAGAAAACCATAAAAAACACTAGGTTCGAGATTATATTGAGAGAGAAAGAGATTACATTTTGAAATAAGATAGCTATCCTCCTATCAATTCATAATGTGTTTTGAGGAGTTGACCATCATATTTTTGAGCAGTTTTGAGTTGGAGAAAGAGGTGTTCAACCATGTATTTTCATGATGGTTCCAAACGTAGCGATTCCAAATACAAAGGCTCTATAAAGGCCCATTCATATGTCCGAACCAAAAACTTCTGTTAACTTCCCCATCTCTTTCCGGTCGTCGTCTTCTTGGTATTAGATATGATGTTGGCGTCTTGTATCTCTCACACTAGGACTGAAAAATCATCATCCCTCAAGCCTTTATTTTTATTTATACCCTTTCGATTTTTATTTCGACAATTTGGAGCTAGCCGAAACTTCACATGAAAGAGTCTCGGGACCGCACAAAACCATCCAATAACATTTGGTTCGAGGTTAGATCGAGTGAGAAAGAGAATACTTTCGAAATAAGATAGCTATCCTCTTCTCAATTCATAATTGGTTTTGAGGGTTTGACCATGAAACATTTTGAGAAGTTTTGAGTTGGAGAAGGTGGTGTTCAACCATGTAATTTCATGATGGTTCCAAACCTATTGATTCCAAATACTGAAGACTCTATAAAGGCTCGTTCCTTTGTCCGAACCGAAAACATCTATTAACGTCCCCTTCTCTTCTTGTCATCTTCTTCTTTGTATTAGATATGACGTTGGCGTCTTGTATCTCTCATACTAGTACCAAAAAATCGGCATCCCTCAACTCGTTCTTCTTTTTCATTATGCTCTTTCATATATTGATTTAGACACTTTGGAGCCGATGGAACTTCACACGAACGAATCTCGGGGACTTCAGAAAACCATAAAAAACACTAGGTTCGAGGTTATATTGAGAGAGAAAGAGATTACATTTTGAAATAAGATAGCTATCCTCCTATCAATTCATCATGTGTTTTGAGGAGTTGACCATCATATTTTTGAGCAGTTTTGAGTTGGAGAAAGAGGTGTTCAACCATGTAATTTCATGATGGTTCCAAACGTATGGATTCCAAATACAAAGGCTCTATAAAGGCCCATTCATCTGTCCGAACCAAAAACTTCTGTTAACTTCCCCATCTCTTCGGTCGTCATCTTCTTGGTATTAGATATGATGTTGGCGTCTTGTATCTCTCACACTAGGACTGAAAAATCATCATCCCTCAAGCCTTTATTTTTATTTATACCCTTTTCGATTTTTATTTCGACAATTTGGAGCTAGCCGAAACTTCACATGAAAGAGTCTCGGGACTGCACAAAACAATCCAATAACATTTGGTTCGAGGTTAGATCGAGTGAGAAAGAGAATACTTTCTGAAATAAGATAGCTATCCTCTTCTCAATTAATAATTGGTTTTGAGGGTTTGACCATGAAACATTTTGAGAAGTTTGAGTTGGAGAAGGTGGTGTTCAACCATGTAATTTCATGATGGTTCCAAACTTATTGATTCCAAATACCGAAGACTCTATAAAGGCCTCGTTCCTTTGTCCGAACCGAAAACATTTATTAACGTCCCCTTCTCTTCTTGTCATCTTCTTCTTTGTATTAGATATGACGTTGGCGTCTTGTATCTCTCATACTAGTACCAAAAAATCGGCATCCCTCAACTCGTTCTTCTTTTTCATTATGCTCTTTCATATATTGATTTAGACACTTTGGAGCCGGATGGAACTTCACACGAACGAATCTCGGGGACTTCAGAAAACCATAAAAAACACTAGGTTCGAGGTTATATTGAGAGAGAAAGAGATTACATTTTGAAATAAGATAGCTATCCTCCTATCAATTCATAATGTGTTTTGAGGAGTTGACCATCATATTTTTGAGCAGTTTTGAGTTGGAGAAAGAGGTGTTCAACCATGTAATTTCATGATGGTTCCAAACGTAGCGATTCCAAATACAAAGGCTCTATAAAGGCCCATTCATCTGTCCGAACCAAAAACTTCTGTTAACTTCCCCATCTCTTCGGTCGTCGTCTTCTTGGTATTAGATATGATGTTGGCGTCTTGTATCTCTCACACTAGGACCGAAAAATCATCATCCCTCAAGCCTTTATTTTTATTTATACCCTTTCGATTTTTATTTCGACAATTTGGAGCTAGCCGAAACTTCACATGAAAGAGTCTCGTGGACCGCACAAAACCATCCAATAACATTTGGTTCGAGGTTAGATCGAGTGAGAAAGAGAATACTTTCGAAATAAGATAGCTATCCTCTTCTCAATTCATAATTGGTTTTGAGGGTTTGACCATGAAACATTTTGAGAAGTTTTGAGTTGGAGAAGGTGGTGTTCAACCATGTAATTTCATGATGGTTCCAAACCTATTGATTCCAAATACTGAAGACTCTATAAAGGCCTGTTCCTTTGTCCGAACCGAAAACATTTATTAACCTCCCCTTCTCTTCTTGTCATCTTCTTCTTTGTATTAGATATGACGTTAGCGTCTTGTATCTCTCATACTAGTACCAAAAAATCGGCATCCCTCAACTCGTTCTTCTTTTTTTTTCATTATTGATTTAGACACTTTGGAGCCAGATGGAACGTCACACGAACGAATCTCGGGGACTTTAGAAAACCATAAAAAACACTAGGTTCGAGATTATATTAAGAGAGAAAGAGATTACATTTTGAAATAAGATAGCTATCCTCCTATCAATTCATAATGTGTTTTGAGGAGTTGACCATCATATTTTTGAGCAGTTTTGAGTTGGAGAAAGAGGTGTTCAACCATGTAATTTCATGATGGTTCCAAACGTATGGATTCCAAATACAAAGGCTCTATAAAGGCCCATTCATCCGTCCGAACCAAAAACTTCGTTAACTTCCCCATCTCTTTCGGTCGTCGTCTTCTTGGTATTAGATATGATGTTGGCGTCTTGTATCTCTCACACTAGGATCGAAAAATCATCATCCCTCAAGCCTTTATTTTTATTTATACCCTTTCGATTTTTATTTCGACAATTTGGAGCTAGCCGAAACTTCACATGAAAGAGTCTCGGGACTGCACAAAACCATCCAATAACATTTGGTTCGAGGTTAGATCGAGTGAGAAAGAGAATACTTTTTCGAAATAAGATAGCTATCCTCTTCTCAATTCATAATTGGTTTTGAGGGTTTGACCATGAAACATTTTGAGAAGTTTTGAGTTGGAGAAGGTGGTGTTCAACCATGTAATTTCATGATGGTTCCAAACCTATTGATTCCAAATACTGAAGACTCTATAAAGGCCCGTTCCTTTGTCCGAACCGAAAACATCTATTAACGTCCCCTTCTCTTCTTGTCATCTTCTTCTTTGTATTAGATATGACGTTGGCGTCTTGTATCTCTCATACTAGTACCAAAAAATCGGCATCGCTCAACTCGTTCTTCTTTGTCATTATGCTCTTTCATATATTGATTTAGACACTTTGGAGCCAGATGGAACTTCACACGAACGAATCTCGGGGACTTCAGAAAACCATAAAAAACACTAGGTTCGAGGTTATATTGAGAGAGAAAGAGATTACATTTTGAAATAAGATAGCTATCCTCCTATCAATTCATCATGTGTTTTGAGGAGTTGACCATCATATTTTTGAGCAGTTTTGAGTTGGAGAAAGAGGTGTTCAACCATGTAATTTCATGATGGTTCCAAACGTATGGATTCCAAATACAAAGGCTCTATAAAGGCCCATTCATCTGTCCGAACCAAAAACTTTCGTTAACTTCCCCATCTCTTCTGGTCGTCGTCTTCTTGGTATTAGATATGATGTTGGCATCTTGTATCTCTCACACTAGGACTGAAAAATCATCATCCCTCAAGCCTTTATTTTTAATTATGCCCTTTCTTATTTTTATTTCGACAATTTGGAGCTAGCCAAAACTTCACATGAAAGAGTCTCAGGGACTGCACAAAACCATCCAATAACATTTGGTTCGAGGTTAGATGGAGTGAGAAAGAGAATACTTTATGAAATAAGATAGCTATCCTCTTCTCAATTCATAATTGGTTTTGAGGGTTTGACCATGAAACATTTTGAGAAGTTTTGAGTTGGAGAAGGTGGTGTTCAACCATGTAATTTCATGATGGTTCCAAACCTATTGATTCCAAATACTGAAGACTCTATAAAGGCTCGTTCCTTTGTCCGAACCGAAAACATCTATTAACGTTCCCTTCTATTCTTGTCATCTTCTTCTTTGTATTAGATATGACGTTGGCGTCTTGGATCTCGCATACTAGTACCAAAAAATCGGCATCCTTCAACTCGTTCTTCTTTTTCATTATGCTCTTTCATATATTGATTTAGTCACTTTGGAGCCAGATGGAACTTCACACGAACGAATCACGGGGACTTCATAAAACCATAAAAAACACTAGGTTCGAGGTTATATTGAGAGAGAAAGAGATTACATTTTGAAATAAGATAGCTATCCTCCTATCAATTCATAATGTGTTTTGAGGAGTTGACCATCATATTTTTGAGCGAGTTTTGAGTTGGAGAAAGAGGTGTTCAACCATGTAATTTCATGATGGTTCCAAACGTATGGATTCCAAATACAAAGGCTCTATAAAGGCCCATTCATCCGTCCGAACCAAAAACTTCGTTAACTTCCCCATCTCTTCGGTCGTCGTCTTCTTGGTATTAGATATGATGTTGGCGTCTTGTATCTCTCACACTAGGACCGAAAAATCATCATCCCTCAAGCCTTTATTTTTAATTATGCCCTTTTCTATTTTTATTTCGACAATTTGGAGCTAGCCGAAACTTCACATGAAAGAGTCTCGGGAGTGCACAAAACCATCCAATAACATTTGGTTCGAGGTTAGATCGAGTGAGAAAGAGAATACTTTCGAAATAAGATAGCTATCCTCTTCTCAATTCATAATTGGTTTTGAGGGTTTGACCATGAAACATTTTGAGAAGTTTTGAGTTGGAGAAGGTGGTGTTCAACCATGTAATTTCATGATGGTTCCAAACCTATTGATTCCAAATACTGAAGACTCTATAAAGGCCTCGTTCCTTTGTCCGAACCGAAAACATCTATTAACGTCCCCTTCTCTTCTTGTCATCTTCTTCTTTGTATTAGATATGACGTTGGCGTCTTGGATCTCTCATACTAGTACCAAAAAATCGGCATCCCTCAACTCGTTCTTCTTTTTCATTATGCTCTTTCATATATTGATTTAGACACTTTGGAGCCGGATGGAACTTCACACGAACGAATCACGGGGACTTTAGAAAACCATAAAAAACACTAGGTTCGAGGTTATATTGAGAGAGAAAGAGATTACATTTTGAAATAAGATAGCTATCCTCCTATCAATTCATAATGTGTTTTGAGGAGTTGACCATCATATTTTTGAGCAGCTTTGAGTTGGAGAAAGAGGTGTTCAACCATGTAATTTCATGATGGTTCCAAACGTATGGATTCCAAATACAAAGGCTCTATAAAGGCCCATTCATCCGTCCGAACCAAAAACTTCGTTAACTTCCCCATCTCTTTCGGTCGTCGTCTTCTTGGTATTAGATATGATGTTGGCGTCTTGTATCTCTCACACTAGGACTGAAAAATCATCATCCCTCAAGCCTTTATTTTTAATTATACCCTTTCTTATTTTTATTTCGACAATTTGGAGCTAGCCGAAACTTCACATGAAAGAGTCTCGTGGAGTGCACAAAACCATCCAATAACATTTGGTTCGAGGTTAGATCGAGTGAGAAAGAGAATACTTTTCGAAATAAGATAGCTATCCTCTTCTCAATTCATAATTGGTTTTGAGGGTTTGACCATGAAACATTTTGAGAAGTTTTGAGTTGGAGAAGGTGGTGTTCAACCATGTAATTTCATGATGGTTCCAAACCTATTGATTCCAAATACTGAAGACTCTATAAAGGCCCTCGTTCCTTTGTCCGAACCGAAAACATCTATTAACGTCCCCTTCTCTTCTTGTCATCTTCTTCTTTGTATTAGATATGACGTTGGCGTCTTGGATCTCTCATACTAGTACCAAAAAATCGGCATCCCTCAACTCGTTCTTCTTTTTCATTATGCTCTTTCATATATTGATTTAGTCACTTTGGAGCCGGATGGAACTTCACACGAACGAATCACGGGGACTTTCGAAAACCATAAAAAACACTAGGTTCGAGGTTATATTGAGGGAGAAAGAGATTACATTTTGAAATAAGATAGCTATCCTCCTATCAATTCATCATGTGTTTTGAGGAGTTGACCATCATATTTTTGAGCGCTTTGAGTTGGAGAAAGAGGTGTTCAACCATGTAATTTCATGATGGTTCCAAACGTATGGATTCCAAATACAAAGGCTCTATAAAGGCCCATTCATCCGTCCGAACCAAAAACTTCGTTAACTTCCCCATCTCTTTCGGTCGTCGTCTTCTTGGTATTAGATATGATGTTGGCGTCTTGTATCTCTCACACTAGGATCGAAAAATCATCATCCCTCAAGCCTTTATTTTTAATTATACCCTTTCTTATTTTTATTTCGACAATTTGGAGCTAGCCGAAACTTCACATGAAAGAGTCTCGGGGAGTGCACAAAACCATCCAATAACATTTGGTTCGAGGTTAGATCGAGTGAGAAAGAGAATACTTTCGAAATAAGATAGCTATCCTCTTCTCAATTCATAATTGGTTTTGAGGGTTTGACCATGAAACATTTTGAGAAGTTTTGAGTTGGAGAAGGTGGTGTTAACCATGTAATTTCATGATGGTTCCAAACCTATGGATTCCAAATACTGAAGACTCTATAAAGGCCTGTTCCTTTGTCCGAACCGAAAACATCTATTAACGTCCCCTTCTCTTCTTGTCATCTTCTTCTTTGTATTAGATATGACGTTGGCGTCTTGTATCTCTCATACTAGTACCAAAAAATCGGCATCCCTCAACTCGTTCTTCTTTTTCATTATGCTCTTTCATATATTGATTTAGACACTTTGGAGCCGGATGGAACTTCACACGAACGAATCTCGGGGACTTCAGAAAACCATAAAAAACACTAGGTTCGAGGTTATATTGAGAGAGAAAGAGATTACATTTTGAAATAAGATAGCTATCCTCCTATCAATTCATAATGTGTTTTGAGGAGTTGACCATCATATTTTTGAGCAGTTTTGAGTTGGAGAAAGAGGTGTTCAACCATGTAATTTCATGATGGTTCCAAACGTATGGATTCCAAATACAAAGGCTCTATAAAGGCCCATTCATCTGTCCGAACCAAAAACTTCTGTTAACTTCCCCATCTCTTTCGGTCGTCGTCTTCTTGGTATTAGATATGATGTTGGCGTCTTGTATCTCTCACACTAGGACCGAAAAATCATCATCCCTCAAGCCTTTATTTTTATTTATACCCTTTCGATTTTTATTTCGACAATTTGGAGCTAGCCGAAACTTCACATGAAAGAGTCTCGTGGACTGCACAAAACCATCCAATAACATTTGGTTCGAGGTTAGATCGAGTGAGAAAGAGAATACTTTCGAAATAAGATAGCTATCCTCTTCTCAATTCATAATTGGTTTTGAGGGTTTGACCATGAAACATTTTGAGAAGTTTTGAGTTGGAGAAGGTGGTGTTCAACCATGTAATTTCATGATGGTTCCAAACCTATTGATTCCAAATACTGAAGACTCTATAAAGGCCTCGTTCCTTTGTCCGAACCGAAAACATCTATTAACGTCCCCTTCTCTTCTTGTCATCTTCTTCTTTGTATTTGATATGACGTTGGCGTCTTGTATCTCTCATACTAGTACCAAAAAATCGGCATCCCTCAACTCGTTCTTCTTTTTCATTATCCTCTTTCATATATTGATTTAGACACTTTGGAGCCAGATGGAACTTCACACGAACGAATCTCGGGGACTTCAGAAAACCATAAAAAACACTAGGTTCGAGGTTATATTGAGAGAGAAAGAGATTACATTTTGAAATAAGATAGCTATCCTCCTATCAATTCATAATGTGTTTTGAGGAGTTGACCATCATATTTTTGAGCAGCGTTTTGAGTTGGAGAAAGAGGTGTTCAACCATGTAATTTCATGATGGTTCCAAACGTATGGATTCCAAATACAAAGGCTCTATAAAGGCCCATTCATCCGTCCGAACCAAAAACTTCGTTAACTTCCCCATCTCTTCGGTCGTCGTCTTCTTGGTATTAGATATGATGTTGGCGTCTTGTATCTCTCACACTAGGACGAAAAATCATCATCCCTCAAGCCTTTATTTTTATTTATACCCTTTCGATTTTTATTTCGACAATTTGGAGCTAGCCGAAACTTCACATGAAAGAGTCTCGTGGACTGCACAAAACCATCCAATAACATTTGGTTCGAGGTTAGATCGAGTGAGAAAGAGAATACTTTCTCGAAATAAGATAGCTATCCTCTTCTCAATTCATAATTGGTTTTGAGGGTTTGACCATGAAACATTTTGAGAAGTTTTGAGTTGGAGAAGGTGGTGTTCAACCATGTAATTTCATGATGGTTCCAAACCTATTGATTCCAAATACTGAAGACTCTATAAAGGCCTCGTTCCTTTGTCCGAACCGAAAACATCTATTAACGTCCCCTTCTCTTCTTGTCATCTTCTTCTTTGTATTAGATATGACGTTGGCGTCTTGTATCTCTCATACTAGTACCAAAAAATCGGCATCCCTCAACTCGTTCTTCTTTTTCATTATGCTCTTTCATATATTGATTTAGACACTTTGGAGCCGATGGAACTTCACACGAACGAATCTCGGGGACTTCAGAAAACCATAAAAAACACTAGGTTCGAGGTTATATTGAGAGAGAAAGAGATTACATTTTGAAATAAGATAGCTATCCTCCTATCAATTCATAATGTGTTTTGAGGAGTTGACCATCATATTTTTGAGCAGTTTTGAGTTGGAGAAAGAGGTGTTCAACCATGTAATTTCATGATGGTTCCAAACGTATGGATTCCAAATACAAAGGCTCTATAAAGGCCCATTCATCTGTCCGAACCAAAAACTTCTGTTAACTTCCCCATCTCTTCTGGTCGCCGTCTTCTTGGTATTAGATATGATGTTGGCGTCTTGTATCTCTCACACTAGGACTGAAAAATCATCATCCCTCAAGCCTTTATTTTTAATTATGCCCTTTCTTATTTTTATTTCGACAATTTGGAGCTAGCCGAAACTTCACATGAAAGAGTCTCAGGGAGTGCACAAAACCATCCAATAACATTTGGTTCGAGGTTAGATCGAGTGAGAAAGAGAATACTTTCTGAAATAAGATAGCTATCCTCTTCTCAATTCATAATTGGTTTTGAGGGTTTGACCATGAAACATTTTGAGAAGTTTTGAGTTGGAGAAGGTGGTGTTCAACCATGTAATTTCATGATGGTTCCAAACCTATTGATTCCAAATACTGAAGACTCTATAAAGGCCGTTCCTTTGTCCGAACCGAAAACATCTATTAACGTCCCCTTCTCTTCTTGTCATCTTCTTCTTTGTATTAGATATGACGTTGGCGTCTTGTATCTCTCATACTAGTACCAAAAAATCGGCATCCCTCAACTCGTTCTTCTTTTTCATTATGCTCTTTCATATATTGATTTAGACACTTTGGAGCCAGATGGAACTTCACACGAACGAATCACGGGGACTTCATAAAACCATAAAAAACACTAGGTTCGAGGTTATATTGAGGGAGAAAGAGATTACATTTTGAAATAAGATAGCTATCCTCCTATCAATTCATAATGTGTTTTGAGGAGTTGACCATCATATTTTTGAGCAGTTTTGAGTTGGAGAAAGAGGTGTTCAACCATGTAATTTCATGATGGTTCCAAACGTATGGATTCCAAATACAAAGGCTCTATAAAGGCCCATTCATCTGTCCGAACCAAAAACTTCGTTAACTTCCCCATCTCTTCTGGTCGCCGTCTTCTTGGTATTAGATATGATGTTGGCGTCTTGTATCTCTCACACTAGGACTGAAAAATCATCATCCCTCAAGCCTTTATTTTTAATTATGCCCTTTCTTATTTTTATTTCGACAATTTGGAGCTAGCCGAAACTTCACATGAAAGAGTCTCAGGGAGTGCACAAAACCATCCAATAACATTTGGTTCGAGGTTAGATCGAGTGAGAAAGAGAATACTTTCGAAATAAGATAGCTATCCTCTTCTCAATTCATAATTGGTTTTGAGGGTTTGACCATGAAACATTTTGAGAAGTTTTGAGTTGGAGAAGGTGGTGTTAACCATGTAATTTCATGATGGTTCCAAACCTATGGATTCCAAATACTGAAGACTCTATAAAGGCCTGTTCCTTTGTCCGAACCGAAAACATCTATTAACGTCCCCTTCTCTTCTTGTCATCTTCTTCTTTGTATTAGATATGACGTTGGCGTCTTGGATCTCTCATACTAGTACCAAAAAATCGGCATCCTTCAACTCGTTCTTCTTTTTCATTATGCTCTTTCATATATTGATTTAGTCACTTTGGAGCCAGATGGAACTTCACACGAACGAATCACGGGGACTTCATAAAACCATAAAAAACACTAGGTTCGAGGTTATATTGAGGGAGAAAGAGATTACATTTTGAAATAAGATAGCTATCCTCCTATCAATTCATAATGTGTTTTGAGGAGTTGACCATCATATTTTTGAGCGAGTTTTGAGTTGGAGAAAGAGGTGTTCAACCATGTAATTTCATGATGGTTCCAAACGTATGGATTCCAAATACAAAGGCTCTATAAAGGCCCATTCATCCGTCCGAACCAAAAACTTCGTTAACTTCCCCATCTCTTCGGTCGTCGTCTTCTTGGTATTAGATATGATGTTGGCGTCTTGTATCTCTCACACTAGGACCGAAAAATCATCATCCCTCAAGCCTTTATTTTTAATTATGCCCTTTCTTATTTTTATTTCGACAATTTGGAGCTAGCCGAAACTTCACATGAAAGAGTCTCGTGGAGTGCACAAAACCATCCAATAACATTTGGTTCGAGGTTAGATCGAGTGAGAAAGAGAATACTTTCTCGAAATAAGATAGCTATCCTCTTCTCAATTCATAATTGGTTTTGAGGGTTTGACCATGAAACATTTTGAGAAGTTTTGAGTTGGAGAAGGTGGTGTTCAACCATGTAATTTCATGATGGTTCCAAACCTATTGATTCCAAATACTGAAGACTCTATAAAGGCCTCGTTCCTTTGTCCGAACCGAAAACATCTATTAACGTCCCCTTCTCTTCTTGTCATCTTCTTCTTTGTATTAGATATGACGTTGGCGTCTTGGATCTCGTATACTAGTACCAAAAAATCGGCATCCTTCAACTCGTTCTTCTTTTTCATTATGCTCTTTCATATATTGATTTAGACACTTTGGAGCCAGATGGAACTTCACACGAACGAATCACGGGGACTTCAGAAAACCATAAAAAACACTAGGTTCGAGGTTATATTGAGGGAGAAAGAGATTACATTTTGAAATAAGATAGCTATCCTCCTATCAATTCATAATGTGTTTTGAGGAGTTGACCATCATATTTTTGAGCAGGCTTTTGAGTTGGAGAAAGAGGTGTTCAACCATGTAATTTCATGATGGTTCCAAACGTATGGATTCCAAATACAAAGGCTCTATAAAGGCCCATTCATCCGTCCGAACCAAAAACTTCTGTTAACTTCCCCATCTCTTCTGGTCGCCGTCTTCTTGGTATTAGATATGATGTTGGCGTCTTGTATCTCTCACACTAGGACTGAAAAATCATCATCCCTCAAGCCTTTATTTTTAATTATGCCCTTTCTTATTTTTATTTCGACAATTTGGAGCTAGCCGAAACTTCACATGAAAGAGTCTCAGGGAGTGCACAAAACCATCCAATAACATTTGGTTCGAGGTTAGATCGAGTGAGAAAGAGAATACTTTTCGAAATAAGATAGCTATCCTCTTCTCAATTCATAATTGGTTTTGAGGGTTTGACCATGAAACATTTTGAGAAGTTTTGAGTTGGAGAAGGTGGTGTTCAACCATGTAATTTCATGATGGTTCCAAACCTATGGATTCCAAATACTGAAGACTCTATAAAGGCACGTTCCTTTGTCCGAACCGAAAACATCTATTAACGTCCCCTTCTCTTCTTGTCATCTTCTTCTTTGTATTAGATATGACGTTGGCGTCTTGGATCTCGCATACTAGTACCAAAAAATCGGCATCCATCAACTCGTTCTTCTTTTTCATTATGCTCTTTCATATATTGATTTAGTCACTTTGGAGCCAGATGGAACTTCACACGAACGAATCACGGGGACTTCATAAAACCATAAAAAACACTAGGTTCGAGGTTATATTGAGGGAGAAAGAGATTACATTTTGAAATAAGATAGCTATCCTCCTATCAATTCATAATGTGTTTTGAGGAGTTGACCATCATATTTTTGAGCAGCTTTTGAGTTGGAGAAAGAGGTGTTCAACCATGTAATTTCATGATGGTTCCAAACGTATGGATTCCAAATACAAAGGCTCTATAAAGGCCCATTCATCCGTCCGAACCAAAAACTTCGTTAACTTCCCCATCTCTTCGGTCGTCGTCTTCTTGGTATTAGATATGATGTTGGCGTCTTGTATCTCTCACACTAGGACTGAAAAATCATCATCCCTCAAGCCTTTATTTTTATTTATACCCTTTCGATTTTTATTTCGACAATTTGGAGCTAGCCGAAACTTCACATGAAAGAGTCTCGGTGGACTGCACAAAACAATCCAATAACATTTGGTTCGAGGTTAGATCGAGTGAGAAAGAGAATACTTTCTCGAAATAAGATAGCTATCCTCTTCTCAATTCATAATTGGTTTTGAGGGTTTGACCATGAAACATTTTGAGAAGTTTTGAGTTGGAGAAGGTGGTGTTCAACCATGTAATTTCATGATGGTTCCAAACCTATGGATTCCAAATACTGAAGACTCTATAAAGGCCTGTTCCTTTGTCCGAACCGAAAACATCTATTAACGTCCCCTTCTCTTCTTGTCATCTTCTTCTTTGTATTAGATATGACGTTGGCGTCTTGTATCTCTCATACTAGTACCAAAAAATCGGCATCCCTCAACTCGTTCTTCTTTTTCATTATGCTCTTTCATATATTGATTTAGACACTTTGGAGCAAGATGGAACTTCACACGAACGAATCACGGGGACTTCATAAAACCATAAAAAACACTAGGTTCGAGGTTATATTGAGAGAGAAAGAGATTACATTTTGAAATAAGATAGCTATCCTCCTATCAATTCATAATGTGTTTTGAGGAGTTGACCATCATATTTTTGAGCAGTTTTGAGTTGGAGAAAGAGGTGTTCAACCATGTAATTTCATGATGGTTCCAAACGTATGGATTCCAAATACAAAGGCTCTATAAAGGCCCATTCATCTGTCCGAACCAAAAACTTCTGTTAACTTCCCCATCTCTTCAGGTCGTCGTCTTCTTGGTATTAGATATGATGTTGGCGTCTTGTATCTCTCACACTAGGACTGAAAAATCATCATCCCTCAAGCCTTTATTTTTATTTATACCCTTTCTGATTTTTATTTCGACAATTTGGAGCTAGCCGAAACTTCACATGAAAGAGTCTCAGGGACTGCACAAAACAATCCAATAACATTTGGTTCGAGGTTAGATCGAGTGAGAAAGAGAATACTTTCGAAATAAGATAGCTATCCTCTTCTCAATTCATAATTGGTTTTGAGGGTTTGACCATGAAACATTTTGAGAAGTTTTGAGTTGGAGAAGGTGGTGTTCAACCATGTAATTTCATGATGGTTCCAAACCTATTGATTCCAAATACTGAAGACTCTATAAAGGCATCGTTCCTTTGTCCGAACCGAAAACATCTATTAACGTCCCCTTCTCTTCTTGTCATCTTCTTCTTTGTATTAGATATGACGTTGGCGTCTTGTATCTCTCATACTAGTACCAAAAAATCGGCATCCCTCAACTCGTTCTTCTTTTTCATTATGCTCTTTCATATATTGATTTAGACACTTTGGAGCCAGATGGAACTTCACACGAACGAATCACGGGGACTTCATAAAACCATAAAAAACACTAGGTTCGAGGTTATATTGAGGGAGAAAGAGATTACATTTTGAAATAAGATAGCTATCCTCCTATCAATTCATAATGTGTTTTGAGGAGTTGACCATCATATTTTTGAGCGAGTTTTGAGTTGGAGAAAGAGGTGTTCAACCATGTAATTTCATGATGGTTCCAAACGTATGGATTCCAAATACAAAGGCTCTATAAAGGCCCATTCATCCGTCCGAACCAAAAACTTCGTTAACTTCCCCATCTCTTCGGTCGTCGTCTTCTTGGTATTAGATATGATGTTGGCGTCTTGTATCTCTCACACTAGGACTCGAAAAATCATCATCCCTCAAGCCTTTATTTTTAATTATGCCCTTTCTTATTTTTATTTCGACAATTTGGAGCTAGCCGAAACTTCACATGAAAGAGTCTCGTGGAGTGCACAAAACCATCCAATAACATTTGGTTCGAGGTTAGATCGAGTGAGAAAGAGAATACTTTCGAAATAAGATAGCTATCCTCTTCTCAATTCATAATTGGTTTTGAGGGTTTGACCATGAAACATTTTGAGAAGTTTTGAGTTGGAGAAGGTGGTGTTCAACCATGTAATTTCATGATGGTTCCAAACCTATGGATTCCAAATACTGAAGACTCTATAAAGGCCTGTTCCTTTGTCCGAACCGAAAACATCTATTAACGTCCCCTTCTATTCTTGTCATCTTCTTCTTTGTATTAGATATGACGTTGGCGTCTTGGATCTCGCATACTAGTACCAAAAAATCGGCATCCTTCAACTCGTTCTTCTTTTTCATTATGCTCTTTCATATATTGATTTAGTCACTTTGGAGCCGGATGGAACTTCACACGAACGAATCACGGGGACTTCATAAAACCATAAAAAACACTAGGTTCGAGGTTATATTGAGGGAGAAAGAGATTACATTTTGAAATAAGATAGCTATCCTCCTATCAATTCATAATGTGTTTTGAGGAGTTGACCATCATATTTTTGAGCAGTTTTGAGTTGGAGAAAGAGGTGTTCAACCATGTAATTTCATGATGGTTCCAAACGTATGGATTCCAAATACAAAGGCTCTATAAAGGCCCATTCATCTGTCCGAACCAAAAAACTTCGTTAACTTCCCCATCTCTTCGGTCGTCGTCTTCTTGGTATTAGATATGATGTTGGCGTCTTGTATCTCTCACACTAGGACCGAAAAATCATCATCCCTCAAGCCTTTATTTTTATTTATGCCCTTTCTTATTTTTATTTCGACAATTTGGAGCTAGCCGAAACTTCACATGAAAGAGTCTCGTGGAGTGCACAAAACCATCCAATAACATTTGGTTCGAGGTTAGATCGAGTGAGAAAGAGAATACTTTCTCGAAATAAGATAGCTATCCTCTTCTCAATTCATAATTGGTTTTGAGGGTTTGACCATGAAACATTTTGAGAAGTTTTGAGTTGGAGAAGGTGGTGTTCAACCATGTAATTTCATGATGGTTCCAAACCTATGGATTCCAAATACTGAAGACTCTATAAAGGCCTCGTTCCTTTGTCCGAACCGAAAACATCTATTAACGTCCCCTTCTCTTCTTGTCATCTTCTTCTTTGTATTAGATATGACGTTGGCGTCTTGGATCTCGTCATACTAGTA
The DNA here is from genome assembly GCA_030674075.2 of Linum usitatissimum. Classification (NCBI taxonomy): domain Eukaryota; kingdom Viridiplantae; phylum Streptophyta; class Magnoliopsida; order Malpighiales; family Linaceae; genus Linum; species Linum usitatissimum. Next base: position 206,546 of record JAUJYP020000728.1, read on the forward strand.
CCAAAAAATCGGCATCCCTCAACTCGTTCTTCTTTTTCATTATGCTCTTTCATATATTGATTTAGACACTTTGGAGCCGATGGAACTTCACACGAACGAATCACGGGGACTTCAGAAAACCATAAAAAACACTAGGTTCGAGGTTATATTGAGGGAGAAAGAGATTACATTTTGAAATAAGATAGCTATCCTCCTATCAATTCATAATGTGTTTTGAGGAGTTGACCATCATATTTTTGAGCAGTTTTGAGTTGGAGAAAGAGGTGTTCAACCATGTAATTTCATGATGGTTCCAAACGTATGGATTCCAAATACAAAGGCTCTATAAAGGCCCATTCATCCGTCCGAACCAAAAACTTCTCGTTAACTTCCCCATCTCTTCAGGTCGTCGTCTTCTTGGTATTAGATATGATGTTGGCATCTTGTATCTCTCACACTAGGACTGAAAAATCATCATCCCTCAAGCCTTTATTTTTATTCAATCCCTTTCTGATTTTTATTTCGACAATTTGGAGCTAGCCGAAACTTCACATGAAAGAGTCTCGGGAGTGCACAAAACCATCCAATAACATTTGGTTCGAGGTTAGATCGAGTGAGAAAGAGAATACTTTTCGAAATAAGATAGCTATCCTCTTCTCAATTCATAATTGGTTTTGAGGGTTTGACCATGAAACATTTTGAGAAGTTTTGAGTTGGAGAAGGTGGTGTTCAACCATGTAATTTCATGATGGTTCCAAACCTATGGATTCCAAATACTGAAGACTCTATAAAGGCCGTTCCTTTGTCCGAACCGAAAACATCTATTAACGTTCCCTTCTATTCTTGTCATCTTCTTCTTTGTATTAGATATGACGTTGGCGTCTTGGATCTCGCATACTAGTACCAAAAAATCGGCATCCTTCAACTCGTTCTTCTTTTTCATTATGCTCTTTCATATATTGATTTAGTCACTTTGGAGCCAGATGGAACTTCACACGAACGAATCACGGGGACTTCATAAAACCATAAAAAACACTAGGTTCGAGGTTATATTGAGGGAGAAAGAGATTACATTTTGAAATAAGATAGCTATCCTCCTATCAATTCATAATGTGTTTTGAGGAGTTGACCATCATATTTTTGAGCAGTTTTGAGTTGGAGAAAGAGGTGTTCAACCATGTAATTTCATGATGGTTCCAAACGTATGGATTCCAAATACAAAGGCTCTATAAAGGCCCATTCATCTGTCCGAACCAAAAACTTCTGTTAACTTCCCCATCTCTTCGGTCGTCGTCTTCTTGGTATTAGATATGATGTTGGCGTCTTGTATCTCTCACACTAGGACTGAAAAATCATCATCCCTCAAGCCTTTATTTTTATTTATACCCTTTTCGATTTTTATTTCGACAATTTGGAGCTAGCCGAAACTTCACATGAAAGAGTCTCGTGGACCGCACAAAACAATCCAATAACATTTGGTTCGAGGTTAGATCGAGTGAGAAAGAGAATACTTTCTGAAATAAGATAGCTATCCTCTTCTCAATTCATAATTGGTTTTGAGGGTTTGACCATGAAACATTTTGAGAAGTTTTGAGTTGGAGAAGGTGGTGTTCAACCATGTAATTTCATGATGGTTCCAAACCTATGGATTCCAAATACTGAAGACTCTATAAAGGCATGTTCCTTTGTCCGAACCGAAAACATCTATTAACGTCCCCTTCTCTTCTTGTCATCTTCTTCTTTGTATTAGATATGACGTTGGCGTCTTGGATCTCGTATACTAGTACCAAAAAATCGGCATCCTTCAACTCGTTCTTCTTTTTCATTATGCTCTTTCATATATTGATTTAGACACTTTGGAGCGGATGGAACTTCACACGAACGAATCACGGGGACTTCATAAAACCATAAAAACACTAGGTTCGAGGTTATATTGAGGGAGAAAGAGATTACATTTTGAAATAAGATAGCTATCCTCCTATCAATTCATAATGTGTTTTGAGGAGTTGACCATCATATTTTTGAGCAGTTTTGAGTTGGAGAAAGAGGTGTTCAACCATGTAATTTCGTGATGGTTCCAAACGTATGAATTCCAAATATAAAGGCTCTATAAAGGCCCATTCATCTGTCCGAACCAAAAACTTCTGTTAACTTCCCCATCTCTTCAGGTCGTCGTCTTCTTGGTATTAGATATGATGTTGGCGTCTTGTATCTCTCACACTAGGATCGAAAAATCATCATCCCTCAAGCCTTTATTTTTATTTATACCCTTTCTCGATTTTTATTTCGACAATTTGGAGCTAGCCGAAACTTCACATGAAAGAGTCTCAGGGACTGCACAAAACAATCCAATAACATTTGGTTCGAGGTTAGATCGAGTGAGAAAGAGAATACTTTCGAAATAAGATAGCTATCCTCTTCTCAATTCATAATTGGTTTTGAGGGTTTGACCATGAAACATTTTGAGAAGTTTTGAGTTGGAGAAGGTGGTGTTCAACCATGTAATTTCATGATGGTTCCAAACCTATGGATTCCAAATACTGAAGACTCTATAAAGGCATGTTCCTTTGTCCGAACCGAAAACATCTATTAACGTCCCCTTCTCTTCTTGTCATCTTCTTCTTTGTATTAGATATGACGTTGGCGTCTTGGATCTCGTATACTAGTACCAAAAAATCGGCATCCTTCAACTCGTTCTTCTTTTTCATTATGCTCTTTCATATATTGATTTAGTCACTTTGGAGCCAGATGGAACTTCACACGAACGAATCACGGGGACTTCATAAAACCATAAAAAACACTAGGTTCGAGGTTATATTGAGGGAGAAAGAGATTACATTTTGAAATAAGATAGCTATCCTCCTATCAATTCATAATGTGTTTTGAGGAGTTGACCATCATATTTTTGAGCGAGTTTTGAGTTGGAGAAAGAGGTGTTCAACCATGTAATTTCATGATGGTTCCAAACGTATGGATTCCAAATATAAAGGCTCTATAAAGGCCCATTCATCCGTCCGAACCAAAAACTTCGTTAACTTCCCCATCTCTTTCGGTCGTCGTCTTCTTGGTATTAGATATGATGTTGGCGTCTTGTATCTCTCACACTAGGATCGAAAAATCATCATCCCTCAAGCCTTTATTTTTATTTATACCCTTTTCGATTTTTATTTCGACAATTTGGAGCTAGCCGAAACTTCACATGAAAGAGTCTCGTGGACCGCACAAAACAATCCAATAACATTTGGTTCGAGGTTAGATCGAGTGAGAAAGAGAATACTTTCGAAATAAGATAGCTATCCTCTTCTCAATTCATAATTGGTTTTGAGGGTTTGACCATGAAACATTTTGAGAAGTTTTGAGTTGGAGAAGGTGGTGTTCAACCATGTAATTTCATGATGGTTCCAAACCTATGGATTCCAAATACTGAAGACTCTATAAAGGCATCGTTCCTTTGTCCGAACCGAAAACATCTATTAACGTCCCCTTCTCTTCTTGTCATCTTCTTCTTTGTATTAGATATGACGTTGGCGTCTTGGATCTCGTATACTAGTACCAAAAAATCGGCATCCTTCAACTCGTTCTTCTTTTTCATTATGCTCTTTCATATATTGATTTAGTCACTTTGGAGCCAGATGGAACTTCACACGAACGAATCACGGGGACTTCGTAAAACCATAAAAAACACTAGGTTCGAGGTTATATTGAGGGAGAAAGAGATTACATTTTGAAATAAGATAGCTATCCTCCTATCAATTCATAATGTGTTTTGAGGAGTTGACCATCATATTTTTGAGCAGTTTTGAGTTGGAGAAAGAGGTGTTCAACCATGTAATTTCATGATGGTTCCAAACGTATGGATTCCAAATATAAAGGCTCTATAAAGGCCCATTCATCCGTCCGAACCAAAAACTTCGTTAACTTCCCCATCTCTTCCGGTCGTCGTCTTCTTGGTATTAGATATGATGTTGGCGTCTTGTATCTCTCACACTAGGACTCGAAAAATCATCATCCCTCAAGCCTTTATTTTTATTTATACCCTTTCGATTTTTATTTCGACAATTTGGAGCTAGCCGAAACTTCACATGAAAGAGTCTCGGGACCGCACAAAACAATCCAATAACATTTGGTTCGAGGTTAGATCGAGTGAGAAAGAGAATACTTTTCGAAATAAGATAGCTATCCTCTTCTCAATTCATAATTGGTTTTGAGGGTTTGACCATGAAACATTTTGAGAAGTTTTGAGTTGGAGAAGGTGGTGTTCGACCATGTAATTTCATGATGGTTCCAAACCTATGGATTCCAAATACTGAAGACTCTATAAAGGCATGTTCCTTTGTCCGAACCGAAAACATCTATTAACGTCCCCTTCTCTTCTTGTCATCTTCTTCTTTGTATTAGATATGACGTTGGCGTCTTGGATCTCGTATACTAGTACCAAAAAATCGGCATCCTTCAACTCGTTCTTCTTTTTCATTATGCTCTTTCATATATTGATTTAGTCACTTTGGAGCCAGATGGAACTTCACACGAACGAATCACGGGGACTTCAGAAAACCATAAAAAACACTAGGTTCGAGGTTATATTGAGGGAGAAAGAGATTACATTTTGAAATAAGATAGCTATCCTCCTATCAATTCATAATGTGTTTTGAGGAGTTGACCATCATATTTTTGAGCAAGTTTTGAGTTGGAGAAAGAGGTGTTCAACCATGTAATTTCATGATGGTTCCAAACGTATGGATTCCAAATATAAAGGCTCTATAAAGGCCCATTCATCCGTCCGAACCAAAAACTTCGTTAACTTCCCCATCTCTTCGGGTCGTCGTCTTCTTGGTATTAGATATGATGTTGGCGTCTTGTATCTCTCACACTAGGACTGAAAAATCATCATCCCTCAAGCCTTTATTTTTATTTATACCCTTTCTGATTTTTATTTCGACAATTTGGAGCTAGCCGAAACTTCACATGAAAGAGTCTCAGGGACTGCACAAAACAATCCAATAACATTTGGTTCGAGGTTAGATCGAGTGAGAAAGAGAATACTTTCTGAAATAAGATAGCTATCCTCTTCTCAATTCATAATTGGTTTTGAGGGTTTGACCATGAAACATTTTGAGAAGTTTTGAGTTGGAGAAGGTGGTGTTCGACCATGTAATTTCATGATGGTTCCAAACTTATTGATTCCAAATACTGAAGACTCTATAAAGGCCTGTTCCTTTGTCCGAACCGAAAACATCTATTAACGTCCCCTTCTCTTCTTGTCATCTTCTTCTTTGTATTAGATATGACGTTGGCGTCTTGGATCTCGTATACTAGTACCAAAAAATCGGCATCCTTCAACTCGTTCTTCTTTTCCATTATGCTCTTTCATATATTGATTTAGTCACTTTGGAGCCAGATGGAACTTCACACGAACGAATCACAGGGACTTCAGAAAACCATAAAAAACACTAGGTTCGAGGTTATATTGAGGGAGAGAGAGATTACATTTTGAAATAAGATAGCTATCCTCCTATCAATTCATAATGTGTTTTGAGGAGTTGACCATCATATTTTTGAGCGAGTTTTGAGTTGGAGAAAGAGGTGTTCAACCATGTAATTTCATGATGGTTCCAAACGTATGGATTCCAAATATAAAGGCTCTATAAAGGCCCATTCATCCGTCCGAACCAAAAACTTCGTTAACTTCCCCATCTCTTCGGGTCGTCGTCTTCTTGGTATTAGATATGATGTTGGCGTCTTGTATCTCTCACACTAGGACTGAAAAATCATCATCCCTCAAGCCTTTATTTTTATTTATACCCTTTCGATTTTTATTTCGACAATTTGGAGCTAGCCGAAACTTCACATGAAAGAGTCTCGTGGATCGCACAAAACAATCCAATAACATTTGGTTCGAGGTTAGATCGAGTGAGAAAGAGAATACTTTCTGAAATAAGATAGCTATCCTCTTCTCAATTCATAATTGGTTTTGAGGGTTTGACCATGAAACATTTTGAGAAGTTTTGAGTTGGAGAAGGTGGTGTTCGACCATGTAATTTCATGATGGTTCCAAACTTATTGATTCCAAATACTGAAGACTCTATAAAGGCACCGTTCCTTTGTCCGAACCGAAAACATCTATTAACGTCCCCTTCTCTTCTTGTCATCTTCTTCTTTGTATTAGATATGACGTTGGCGTCTTGGATCTCGTATACTAGTACCAAAAAATCGGCATCCTTCAACTCGTTCTTCTTTTCCATTATGCTCTTTCATATATTGATTTAGTCACTTTGGAGCCGATGGAACTTCACACGAACGAATCACAGGGACTTCAGAAAACCATAAAAAACACTAGGTTCGAGGTTATATTGAGGGAGAGAGAGATTACATTTTGAAATAAGATAGCTATCCTCCTATCAATTCATAATGTGTTTTGAGGAGTTGACCATCATATTTTTGAGCAGTTTTGAGTTGGAGAAAGAGGTGTTCAACCATGTAATTTCATGATGGTTCCAAACGTATGGATTCCAAATATAAAGGCTCTATAAAGGCCCATTCATCTGTCCGAACCAAAAACTTCTGTTAACTTCCCCATCTCTTCAGGTCGTCGTCTTCTTGGTATTAGATATGATGTTGGCGTCTTGTATCTCTCACACTAGGACTCGAAAAATCATCATCCCTCAAGCCTTTATTTTTATTTATACCCTTTCGATTTTTATTTCGACAATTTGGAGCTAGCCGAAACTTCACATGAAAGAGTCTCGGGGATCGCACAAAACAATCCAATAACATTTGGTTCGAGGTTAGATCGAGTGAGAAAGAGAATACTTTCGAAATAAGATAGCTATCCTCTTCTCAATTCATAATTGGTTTTGAGGGTTTGACCATGAAACATTTTGAGAAGTTTTGAGTTGGAGAAGGTGGTGTTCGACCATGTAATTTCATGATGGTTCCAAACTTATTGATTCCAAATACTGAAGACTCTATAAAGGCATGTTCCTTTGTCCGAACCGAAAACATCTATTAACGTCCCCTTCTCTTCTTGTCATCTTCTTCTTTGTATTAGATATGACGTTGGCGTCTTGGATCTCGTATACTAGTACCAAAAAATCGGCATCCTTCAACTCGTTCTTCTTTTCCATTATGCTCTTTCATATATTGATTTAGTCACTTTGGAGCCAAGATGGAACTTCACACGAACGAATCACGGGGACTTGAGAAAACCATAAAAAACACTAGGTTCGAGGTTATATTGAGGGAGAGAGAGATTACATTTTGAAATAAGATAGCTATCCTCCTATCAATTCATAATGTGTTTTGAGGAGTTGACCATCATATTTTTGAGCAGTTTTGAGTTGGAGAAAGAGGTGTTCAACCATGTAATTTCATGATGGTTCCAAACGTATGGATTCCAAATATAAAGGCTCTATAAAGGCTCATTCATCCGTCCGAACCAAAAACTTCGTTAACTTCCCCATCTCTTCGGGTCGTCGTCTTCTTGGTATTAGATATGATGTTGGCGTCTTGTATCTCTCACACTAGGACTGAAAAATCATCATCCCTCAAGCCTTTATTTTTATTTATACCCTTTCGATTTTTATTTCGACAATTTGGAGCTAGCCGAAACTTCACATGAAAGAGTCTCGGGACCGCACAAAACAATCCAATAACATTTGGTTCGAGGTTAGATCGAGTGAGAAAGAGAATACTTTCTCGAAATAAGATAGCTATCCTCTTCTCAATTCATAATTGGTTTTGAGGGTTTGACCATGAAACATTTTGAGAAGTTTTGAGTTGGAGAAGGTGGTGTTCGACCATGTAATTTCATGATGGTTCCAAACTTATTGATTCCAAATACTGAAGACTCTATAAAGGCTCGTTCCTTTGTCCGAACCGAAAACATCTATTAACGTCCCCTTCTCTTCTTGTCATCTTCTTCTTTGTATTAGATATGACGTTGGCGTCTTGGATCTCGTATACTAGTACCAAAAAATCGGCATCCTTCAACTCGTTCTTCTTTTTCATTATGCTCTTTCATATATTGATTTAGACACTTTGGAGCCAGATGGAACTTAACACAAACGAATCTCGGGGACTTCGGAAAACCATAAAAAACACTAGGTTCGAGGTTATATTGAGGAGAGAAAGAGATTACATTTTGAAATAAGATAGCTATCCTCCTATCAATTCATAATGTGTTTTGAGGAGTTGACCATCATATTTTTGAGCGAGTTTTGAGTTGGAGAAAGAGGTGTTCAACCATGTAATTTCATGATGGTTCCAAACGTATGGATTCCAAATATAAAGGCTCTATAAAGGCCCATTCATCTGTCCGAACCAAAAACTTCTGTTAACTTCCCCATCTCTTTTGGTCGTCGTCTTCTTGGTATTAGATATGATGTTGGCGTCTTGTATCTCTCACACTAGGACTGAAAAATCATCATCCCTCAAGCCTTTATTTTTATTTATACCCTTTCGATTTTTATTTCGACAATTTGGAGCTAGCCGAAACTTCACATGAAAGAGTCTCGGGGACCGCACAAAACAATCCAATAACATTTGGTTCGAGGTTAGATCGAGTGAGAAAGAGAATACTTTCTGAAATAAGATAGCTATCCTCTTCTCAATTCATAATTGGTTTTGAGGGTTTGACCATGAAACATTTTGAGAAGTTTTGAGTTGGAGAAGGTGGTGTTCGACCATGTAATTTCATGATGGTTCCAAACTTATTGATTCCAAATACTGAAGACTCTATAAAGGCATGTTCCTTTGTCCGAACCGAAAACATCTATTAACGTCCCCTTCTCTTCTTGTCATCTTCTTCTTTGTATTAGATATGACGTTGGCGTCTTGGATCTCGTATACTAGTACCAAAAAATCGGCATCCTTCAACTCGTTCTTCTTTTCCATTATGCTCTTTCATATATTGATTTAGTCACTTTGGAGCAAGATGGAACTTCACACGAACGAATCACGGGGACTTCAGAAAACCATAAAAAACACTAGGTTCGGGGTTATATTGAGGAGAGAGAGATTACATTTTGAAATAAGATAGCTATCCTCCTATCAATTCATAATGTGTTTTGAGGAGTTGACCATCATATTTTTGAGCAGTTTTGAGTTGGAGAAAGAGGTGTTCAACCATGTAATTTCATGATGGTTCCAAACGTATGGATTCCAAATATAAAGGCTCTATAAAGGCCCATTCATCTGTCCGAACCAAAAACTTCTGTTAACTTCCCCATCTCTTCCGGTCGTCGTCTTCTTGGTATTAGATATGATGTTGGCGTCTTGTATCTCTCACACTAGGACTGAAAAATCATCATCCCTCAAGCCTTTATTTTTATTTATACCCTTTCTGATTTTTATTTCGACAATTTGGAGCTAGCCGAAACTTCACATGAAAGAGTCTCAGGGACTGCACAAAACAATCCAATAACATTTGGTTCGAGGTTAGATCGAGTGAGAAAGAGAATACTTTCGAAATAAGATAGCTATCCTCTTCTCAATTCATAATTGGTTTTGAGGGTTTGACCATGAAACATTTTGAGAAGTTTTGAGTTGGAGAAGGTGGTGTTCGACCATGTAATTTCATGATGGTTCCAAACTTATTGATTCCAAATGCGAAGACTCTATAAAGGCTGTTCCTTTGTCCGAACCGAAAACATCTATTAACGTCCCCTTCTCTTCTTGTCATCTTCTTCTTTGTATTAGATATGACGTTGGCGTCTTGGATCTCTTATACTAGTACCAAAAAATCGGCATCCTTCAACTCGTTCTTCTTTTTCATTATGCTCTTTCATATATTGATTTAGACACTTTGGAGCCAGATGGAACTTCACACGAACGAATCTCGAGGACTTCGAGAAAACCATAAAAAACACTAGGTTCGAGGTTATATTGAGAGAGAAAGAGATTACATTTTGAAATAAGATAGCTATCCTCCTATCAATTCATAATGTGTTTTGAGGAGTTGACCATCATATCTTTGAGTAGATTTGAGTTGGAGAAAGAGGTGTTCAACCATGTAATTTCATGATGGTTCCAAACGTATGGATTCCAAATACAAAGGCTCTATAAAGGCCCATTCATCTGTCCGAACCAAAAACTTCTGTTAACTTCCCCATCTCTTTTGGTCGTCGTCTTCTTGGTATTAGATATGATGTTGGCGTCTTGTATCTCTCACACTAGGACTGAAAAATCATCATCCCTCAAGCCTTTATTTTTATTTATACCCTTTCGATTTTTACTTCGACAATTTGGAGCTAGCCGAAACTTCACATGAAAGAGTCTCGGGGACTGCACAAAACCATCCAATAACATTTGGTTCGAGGTTAGATCGAGTGAGAAAGAGAATACTTTTCGAAATAAGATAGCTATCCTCTTCTCAATTCATAATTGGTTTTGAGGGTTTGACCATGAAACATTTTGAGAAGTTTTGAGTTGGAGAAGGTGGTGTTCAACCATGTAATTTCATGATGGTTCCAAACCTATTGATTCCAAATACGAAGACTCTATAAAGGCTTCCTTTGTCGAACCGAAAACATCTATTAACGTCCCCTTCTCTTCTTGTCATCTTCTTCTTTGTATTAGATATGACGTTGGCGTCTTGTATCTCTCATACTAGTACCAAAAAATCGGCATCCTCAACTCGTTCTTCTTTTTCATTATGCTCTTTCATATATTGATTTAGACACTTTGGAGCGATGAACTTCACACGAACGAATCTCGAGGACTTAAAAACCATAAAAAACACTAGGTTCGAGGTTATATTGAGGAGAAAGAGATTACATTTTGAAATAAGATAGCTATCCTCCTATCAATTCATAATGTGTTTTGAGGAGTTGACCATCATATTTTTGAGAAGTTTGAGTTGGAGAAAGAGGTGTTCAACCATGTAATTTCATGATGGTTCCAAACGTATGGATTCCAAATACAAAGGCTCTATAAAGGCCCATTCATCTGTCCGAACCAAAAACTTCTGTTAACTTCCCCATCTCTTCTGGTCGTCGTCTTCTTGGTATTAGATATGATGTTGGCGTCTTGTATCTCTCACACTAGGACTGAAAAATCATCATCCCTCAAGCCTTTATTTTTATTTATACCCTTTCGATTTTTATTTCGACAATTTGGAGCTAGCCGAAACTTCACATGAAAGAGTCTCGGGACTGCACAAAACAATCCAATAACATTTGGTTCGAGGTTAGATCGAGTGAGAAAGAGAATACTTTCGAAATAAGATAGCTATCCTCTTCTCAATTCATAATTGGTTTTGAGGGTTTGACCATGAAACATTTTGAGAAGTTTTGAGTTGGAGAAGGTGGTGTTCAACCATGTAATTTCATGATGGTTCCAAACCTATTGATTCCAAATGCGAAGACTCTATAAAGGCCTATTCCTTTGTCCGAACCGAAAACATCTATTAACGTCCCCTTCTCTTCTTGTCATCTTCTTCTTTGTATTAGATATGACGTTGGCGTCTTGTATCTCTCATACTAGTACCAAAAAATCGGCATCCCTCAACTCGTTCTTCTTTTTCATTATGCTCTTTCATATATTGATTTAGACACTTTGGAGCCAGATGGAACTTCACACGAACGAATCTCGAGGACTTCGAGAAAACCATAAAAAACACTAGGTTCGAGGTTATATTGAGAGAGAAAGAGATTACATTTTGAAATAAGATAGCTATCCTCCTATCAATTCATAATGTGTTTTGAGGAGTTGACCATCATATCTTTGAGAGATTTGAGTTGGAGAAAGAGGTGTTCAACCATGTAATTTCATGATGGTTCCAAACGTATGGATTCCAAATACAAAGGCTCTATAAAGGCCCATTCATCCGTCCGAACCAAAAACTTCGTTAACTTCCCCATCTCTTTTGGTCGTCGTCTTCTTGGTATTAGATATGATGTTGGCGTCTTGTATCTCTCACACTAGGATCGAAAAATCATCATCCCTCAAGCCTTTATTTTTATTCATACCCTTTCGATTTTTATTTCGACAATTTGGAGCTAGCCGAAACTTCACATGAAAGAGTCTCGGGACCGCACAAAACCATCCAATAACATTTGGTTCGAGGTTAGATCGAGTGAGAAAGAGAATACTTTCGAAATAAGATAGCTATCTTTTATAGCTATCCTCTTCTCAATTCATAATTGGTTTTGAGGGTTTGACCATGAAACATTTTGAGAAGTTTTGAGTTGGAGAAGGTGGTGTTCAACCATGTAATTTCATGATGGTTCCAAACCTATTGATTCCAAATGCGAAGACTCTATAAAGGCCATTCCTTTGTCCGAACCGAAAACATCTATTAACGTCCCCTTCTCTTCTTGTCATCTTCTTCTTTGTATTAGATATGACGTTGGCGTCTTGTATCTCTCATACTAGTACCAAAAAATCGGCATCCCTCAACTCGTTCTTCTTTTTCATTATGCTCTTTCATATATTGATTTAGACACTTTGGAGCCGGATGGAACTTCACACGAACGAATCTCGAGGACTTCAGAAAACCATAAAAAACACTAGGTTCGAGGTTATATTGAGAGAGAAAGAGATTACATTTTGAAATAAGATAGCTATCCTCCTATCAATTCATAATGTGTTTTGAGGAGTTGACCATCATATCTTTGAGTAGATTTGAGTTGGAGAAAGAGGTGTTCAACCATGTAATTTCATGATGGTTCCAAACGTATGGATTCCAAATACAAAGGCTCTATAAAGGCCCATTCATCTGTCCGAACCAAAAACTTCTGTTAACTTCCCCATCTCTTTTGGTCGTCGTCTTCTTGGTATTAGATATGATGTTGGCGTCTTGTATCTCTCACACTAGAAGAAAAATATATAACATTTCCTAGGACTGAAAAATCATCATCCCTCAAGCCTTTATTTTTATTCATACCCTTTCTGATTTTTACTTCGACAATTTGGAGCTAGCCGAAACTTCACATGAAAGAGTCTCAGGGACTGCACAAAACCATCCAATAACATTTGGTTCGAGGTTAGATCGAGTGAGAAAGAGAATACTTTCTGAAATAAGATAGCTATCCTCTTCTCAATTCATAATTGGTTTTGAGGGTTTGACCATGAAACATTTTGAGAAGTTTTGAGTTGGAGAAGGTGGTGTTCAACCATGTAATTTCATGATGGTTCCAAACCTATAGATTCCAAATACGGAAGACTCTATAAAGGCATGTTCCTTTGTCCGAACCGAAAACATCTATTAACGTCCCCTTCTCTTCTTGTCATCTTCTTCTTTGTATTAGATATGACGTTGGCGTCTTGTATCTCTCATACTAGTACCAAAAAATCGGCATCCCTCAACTCGTTCTTCTTTTTCATTATGCTCTTTCATATATTGATTTAGACACTTTGGAGCCAGATGGAACTTCACACGAACGAATCTCGAGGACTTCGAGAAAACCATAAAAAACACTAGGTTCGAGGTTATATTGAGAGAGAAAGAGATTACATTTTGAAATAAGATAGCTATCCTCCTATCAATTCATAATGTGTTTTGAGGAGTTGACCATCATATTTTTGAGCGATTTGAGTTGGAGAAAGAGGTGTTCAACCATGTAATTTCATGATGGTTCCAAACGTATCGATTCCAAATACAAAGGCTCTATAAAGGCCCATTCATCTGTCCGAACCAAAAACTTCTGTTAACTTCCCCATCTCTTTCGGTCGTCGTCTTCTTGGTATTAGATATGATGTTGGCGTCTTGTATCTCTCACACTAGGACTGAAAAATCATCATCCCTCAAGCCTTTATTTTTATTCATACCCTTTCGATTTTTATTTCGACAATTTGGAGCTAGCCGAAACTTCACATGAAAGAGTCTTGGGACCGCACAAAACAATCCAATAACATTTGGTTCGAGGTTAGATCGAGTGAGAAAGAGAATACTTTTCGAAATAAGATAGCTATCCTCTTCTCAATTCATAATTGGTTTTGAGGGTTTGACCATGAAACATTTTGAGAAGTTTTGAGTTGGAGAAGGTGGTGTTCAACCATGTAATTTCATGATGGTTCCAAACCTATTGATTCCAAATGCGAAGACTCTATAAAGGCTGTTCCTTTGTCCGAACCGAAAACATCTATTAACGTCCCCTTCTCTTCTTGTCATCTTCTTCTTTGTATTAGATATGACGTTGGCGTCTTGTATCTCTCATACTAGTACCAAAAAATCGGCATCCCTCAACTCGTTCTTCTTTTTCATTATGCTCTTTCATATATTGATTTAGACACTTTGGAGCCAGATGGAACTTCACACGAACGAATCTCGAGGACTTCAGAAAACCATAAAAAACACTAGGTTCGAGGTTATATTGAGAGAGAAAGAGATTACATTTTGAAATAAGATAGCTATCCTCCTATCAATTCATAATGTGTTTTGAGGAGTTGACCATCATATCTTTGAGCAGATTTGAGTTGGAGAAAGAGGTGTTCAACCATGTAATTTCATGATGGTTCCAAACGTATGGATTCCAAATACAAAGGCTCTATAAAGGCCCATTCATCTGTCCGAACCAAAAACTTCTGTTAACTTCCCCATCTCTTTTGGTCGTCGTCTTCTTGGTATTAGATATGATGTTGGCGTCTTGTATCTCTCACACTAGGACTGAAAAATCATCATCCCTCAAGCCTTTATTTTTATTCATACCCTTTCTGATTTTTACTTCGACAATTTGGAGCTAGCCGAAACTTCACATGAAAGAGTCTCAGGGACTGCACAAAACCATCCAATAACATTTGGTTCGAGGTTAGATCGAGTGAGAAAGAGAATACTTTTCGAAATAAGATAGCTATCCTCTTCTCAATTCATAATTGGTTTTGAGGGTTTGACCATGAAACATTTTGAGAAGTTTTGAGTTGGAGAAGGTGGTGTTCAACCATGTAATTTCATGATGGTTCCAAACCTATTGATTCCAAATGCGAAGACTCTATAAAGGCCTGTTCCTTTGTCCGAACCGAAAACATCTATTAACGTCCCCTTCTCTTCTTGTCATCTTCTTCTTTGTATTAGATATGACGTTGGCGTCTTGTATCTCTCATACTAGTACCAAAAAATCGGCATCCCTCAACTCGTTCTTCTTTTTCATTATGCTCTTTCATATATTGATTTAGACACTTTGGAGCCGGATGGAACTTCACACGAACGAATCTCGAGGACTTCGAGAAAACCATAAAAAACACTAGGTTCGAGGTTATATTGAGAGAGAAAGAGATTACATTTTGAAATAAGATAGCTATCCTCCTATCAATTCATAATGTGTTTTGAGGAGTTGACCATCATATCTTTGAGCGGATTTGAGTTGGAGAAAGAGGTGTTCAACCATGTAATTTCATGATGGTTCCAAACGTATGGATTCCAAATACAAAGGCTCTATAAAGGCCCATTCATTTGTCCGAACGAAAAACTTCGGTTAACTTCCCCATCTCTTCTGGTCGTCGTCTTCTTGGTATTAGATATGATGTTGGCGTCTTGTATCTCTCACACTAGGACTGTAAAATCATCATCCCTCAAGCCTTTATTTTTATTTATACCCTTTCGATTTTTATTTCGACAATTTGGAGCTAGCCGAAACTTCACATGAAAGAGTCTCGGGGACCGCACAAAACCATCCAATAACATTTGGTTCGAGGTTAGATCGAGTGAGAAAGAGAATACTTTTCGAAATAAGATAGCTATCCTCTTCTCAATTCATAATTGGTTTTGAGGGTTTGACCATGAAACATTTTGAGAAGTTTTGAGTTGGAGAAGGTGGTGTTCAACCATGTAATTTCATGATGGTTCCAAACCTATGGATTCCAAATACGGAAGACTCTATAAAGGCATGTTCCTTTGTCCGAACCGAAAACATCTATTAACGTCCCCTTCTCTTCTTGTCATCTTCTTCTTTGTATTAGATATGACGTTAGCGTCTTGTATCTCTCATACTAGTAAAAAAAATCGGCATCCCTCAACTCGTTCTTCTTTTTCATTATGCTCTTTCATATATTGATTTAGACACTTTGGAGCCAGATGGAACTTAACACGAACGAATCTCGGGGACTTCGGAAAACCATAAAAAACACTAGGTTCGAGGTTATATTGAGAGAGAAAGAGATTACATTTTGAAATAAGATAGCTATCCTCCTATCAATTCATAATGTGTTTTGAGGAGTTGACCATCATATTTTTGAGCAGATTTGAGTTGGAGAAAGAGGTGTTCAACCATGTAATTTCATGATGGTTCCAAACGTATGGATTCCAAATACAAAGGCTCTATAAAGGCCCATTCATTTGTCCGAACTAAAAACTTCGGTTAACTTCCCCATCTCTTCTGGTCGTCGTCTTCTTGGTATTAGATATGATGTTGGCGTCTTGTATCTCTCACAATAGGATTTGTAAAATCATCATCCCTCAAGCCTTTATTTTTATTTATACCCTTTCGATTTTTATTTCGACAATTTGGAGCTAGCCGAAACTTCACATGAAAGAGTCTTGGGACCGCACAAAACAATCCAATAACATTTGGTTCGAGGTTAGATCGAGTGAGAAAGAGAATACTTTCTGAAATAAGATAGCTATCCTCTTCTCAATTCATAATTGGTTTTGAGGGTTTGACCATGAAACATTTTGAGAAGTTTTGAGTTGGAGAAGGTGGTGTTCAACCATGAAATTTCATGTTGGTACCAAACCTATGGATTCCAAATACTGAAGAGTCTATAAAGGCCTGTTCCTTTGTCCGAACCGAAAACATCTATTAACGTCCCCTTCTCTTCTTGTCATCTTCTTCTTTGTATTAGATATGACGTTGGCGTCTTGTATCTCTCATACTAGTACCAAAAAATCGGCATCCCTCAACTCGTTCTTCTTTTTCATTATGCTCTTTCATATATTGATTTAGACACTTTGGAGCCAGATGGAACTTAACACGAACGAATCTCGGGGACTTCAGAAAACCATAAAAAACACTAGGTTCGAGGTTATATTGAGAGAGAAAGAGATTACATTTTAAAATAAGATAGCTATCCTCCTATCAATTCATAATGTGTTTTGAGGAGTTGACCATCATATTTTTGAGCGAGATTTGAGTTGGAGAAAGAGGTGTTCAACCATGTAATTTCATGATGGTTCCAAACGTATGGATTCCAAATACAAAGGCTCTATAAAGGCCCATTCATTTGTCCGAACTAAAAACTTCGGTTAACTTCCCCATCTCTTCTGGTCGTCGTCTTCTTGGTATTAGATATGATGTTGGCGTCTTGTATCTCTCACAATAGGACTGTAAAATCATCATCCCTCAAGCCTTTATTTTTATTTATACCCTTTTCGATTTTTATTTCGACAATTTGGAGCTAGCCGAAACTTCACATGAAAGAGTCTTAGGAATGCACAAAACAATCCAATAACATTTGGTTCGAGGTTAGATCGAGTGAGAAAGAGAATACTTTTCGAAATAAGATAGCTATCCTCTTCTCAATTCATAATTGGTTTTGAGGGTTTGACCATGAAACATTTTGAGAAGTTTTGAGTTGGAGAAGGTGGTGTTCAACCATGAAATTTCATGTTGGTACCAAACCTATGGATTCCAAATACCGAAGAGTCTATAAAGGCTCGTTCCTTTGTCCGAACCGAAAACATCTATTAACGTCCCCTTCTCTTCTTGTCATCTTCTTCTTTGTATTAGATATGACGTTGGCGTCTTGTATCTCTCATACTAGTACCAAAAAATCGGCATCCCTCAACTCGTTCTTCTTTTTCATTATGCTCTTTCATATATTGATTTAGACACTTTGGAGCCAGATGGAACTTAACACGAACGAATCTCGGGGACTTCAGAAAACCATAAAAAACACTAGGTTCGAGGTTATATTGAGAGAGAAAGAGATTACATTTTAAAATAAGATAGCTATCCTCCTATCAATTCATAATGTGTTTTGAGGAGTTGACCATCATATTTTTGAGCGCATTTGAGTTGGAGAAAGAGGTGTTCAACCATGTAATTTCATGATGGTTCCAAACGTATGGATTCCAAATACAAAGGCTCTATAAAGGCACATTCATTTGTCCGAACGAAAAACTTCGGTTAACTTCCCCATCTCTTCTGGTCGTAGTCTTCTTGGTATTAGATATGATGTTGGCGTCTTGTATCTCTCACACTAGGACTGTAAAATCATCATCCCTCAAGCCTTTATTTTTATTTATACCCTTTCTGATTTTTATTTCGACAATTTGGAGCTAGCCGAAACTTCACATGAAAGAGTCTCAGGGACTGCACAAAACAATCCAATAACATTTGGTTCGATGTTAGAACGAGTGAGAAAGAGAATACTTTCTGAAATAAGATAGCTATCCTCTTCTCAATTCATAATTGGTTTTGAGGGTTTCACCATGAAGCATTTTGAGAAGTTTTGAGTTGGAGAAGGTGGTGTTCAACCATGAAATTTCATGATGGTACCAAACCTATGGATTCCAAATACTGAAGAGTCTATAAAGGCCTGTTCCTTTGTCCGAACGGAAAACATCTATTAACGTTCGCTTCTCTTCTTGTCATCTTCTTCTTTGTATTAGATATGACGTTGGCGTCTTGTATCTCTCATACTAGTACCAAAAAATCGGCATCCCTCAACTCGTTCTTCTTTTTCATTATGCTCTTTCATATATTGATTTAGACACTTTGGAGCCGGATGGAACTTAACACGAACGAATCTCGGGGACTTCGAGAAAACCATAAAAAACACTAGGTTCGAGGTTATATTGAGAGAGAAAGAGATTACACATTGAAATAAGATAGCTATCCTCCTATCAATTCATAATGTGTTTTGAGGAGTTGACCATCATATTTTTGAGCAGATTTGAGTTGGAGAAAGAGGTGTTCAACCATGTAATTTCATGATGGTTCCAAACGTATGGATTCCAAATACAAAGGCTCTATAAAGGCCCATTCATTTGTCCGAACGAAAAACTTCGGTTAACTTCCCCATCTCTTCTGTCGTCGTCTTCTTGGTATTAGATATGATGTTGGCGTCTTGTATCTCTCACACTAGGACTGTAAAATCATCATCCCTCAAGCCTTTATTTTTATTTATACCCTTTCTGATTTTTATTTCGACAATTTGGAGCTAGCCGAAACTTCACAAGAAAGAGTCTTAGGGACTGCACAAAACAATCAAATAACATTTGGTTCGAGGTTAGATCGAGTGAGAAAGAGAATACTTTCTGAAATAAGATAGTTATCCTCTTCTCAATTCATCATTGGTTTTGAGGGTTTGACCATGAAACATTTTGAGAAGTTTTGAGTTGGAGAAGGTGGTGTTCAACCATGAAATTTCATGATGGTACCAAACCTATGGATTCCAAATACTGAAGAGTCTATAAAGGCCTGTTCCTTTGTCCGAACGGAAAACATCTATTAACGTTCGCTTCTCTTCTTGTCATCTTCTTCTTTGTATTAGATATGACGTTGGCGTCTTGTATCTCTCATACTAGTACCAAAAAATCGGCATCCCTCAACTCGTTCTTCTTTTTCATTATGCTCTTTCATATATTGATTTAGACACTTTGGAGCCAGATGGAACTTAACACGAACGAATCTCGGGGACTTCAGAAAACCATAAAAAACACTAGGTTCGAGGTTATATTGAGAGAGAAAGAGATTACACATTGAAATAAGATAGCTATCCTCCTATCAATTCATAATGTGTTTTGAGGATTTGACCATCATATTTTTGAGCAGTTTTGAGTTGGAGAAAGAGGTGTTCAACCATGTAATTTCATGATGGTTCCAAACGTATGGATTCAAAATACAAAGGCTCTATAAAGGCCCATTCATCTGTCCGAACGAAAAACTTCTGTTAACTTCCCCATCTCTTCTGGTCGTCGTCTTCTTGGTATTAGATATGATGTTGGCGTCTTGTATCTCTCACACTAGGACTGAAAAATCATCATCCCTCAAGCCTTTATTTTTATTTATACCCTTTCTGATTTTTATTTCGACAATTTGGAGCTAGCCGAAACTTCACATGAAAGAGTCTTAGGGACTGCACAAAACAATCCAATAACATTTGGTTCGAGGTTAGATCGAGTGAGAAAGAGAATACTTTCTGAAATAAGATAGTTATCCTCTTCTCAATTCATAATTGGTTTTGAGGGTTTGACCATGAAACATTTTGAGAAGTTTTGAGTTGGAGAAGGTGGTGTTCAACCATGAAATTTCATGATGGTACCAAACCTATGGATTCCAAATACTGAAGAGTCTATAAAGGCCTGTTCCTTTGTCCGAACCGAAAACATTTATTAACGTCCCCTTCTCTTCTTGTCATCTTCTTCTTTGTATTAGATATGACGTTGGCGTCTTGTATCTCTCATACTAGTACCAAAAAATCGGCATCCCTCAACTCGTTCTTCTTTTTCATTATGCTCTTTCATATATTGATTTAGACACTTTGGAGCCAGATGGAACTTAATACGAATGAATCTCGGGGACTTCAGAAAACCATAAAAAACACTAGGTTCGAGGTTATATTGAGAGAGAAAGAGATTACATTTTGAAATAAGATAGCTATCCTCCTATCAATTCATAATGTGTTTTGAGGAGTTGACCATCATATTTTTGAGCAGATTTGAGTTAGAGAAAGAGGTGTTCAACCATGTAATTTCATGATGGTTCCAAACGTATGGATTCCAAATACAAAGGCTCTATAAATGCCCATTCATCTGTCCGAACGAAAAACTTCGGTTAACTTCCCCATCTCTTCTGGTCGTCGTCTTCTTGGTATTAGATATGATGTTGGCGTCTTGTATCTCTCACACTAGGACTGTAAAATCATCATCCCTCAAGCCCTTATTTTTATTTATACCCTTTCTGATTTTTATTTCGACAATTTGGAGCTAGCCGAAACTTCACATGAAAGAGTCTCAGGGACTGCACAAAACCATCCAATAACATTTGGTTCGAGGTTAGATCGAGTGAGAAAGAGAATACTTTCGAAATAAGATAGCTATCCTCTTCTCAATTCATAATTGGTTTTGAGGGTTTGACCATGAAACATTTTGAGAAGTTTTGAGTTGGAGAAGGTGGTGTTCAACCATGTAATTTCATGATGGTTCCAAACCTATGGATTCCAAATACTGAAGACTCTATAAAGGCTGTTCCTTTGTCCGAACCGAAAACATCTATTAACATCCTCTTCTCTTCTTGTCGTCTTTTTTTTTCTTTGTATTAGATATGACGTTGGCGTCTTGTATCTCTCATACTAGTACTAAAAAATTGGCATCCCTCAACTCGTTCTTCTTTTTCATTATGCTCTTTCATATATTGATTTAGTCACTTTGGAGCAAGATGGAACTTCACACGAACGAATCACGGGGACTTCGTAAAACCATAAAAAACACTAGGTTCGAGGTTATATTGAGGGAGAAAGAGATTACATTTTGAAATAAGATAGCTATCCTCCTATCAATTCATAATGTGTTTTGAGGATTTGACCATCATATTTTTGAGCAGCTTTTGAGTTGGAGAAAGAGGTGTTCAACCATGTAATTTCATGATGGTTCCAAACGTATGGATTCCAAATACAAAGGCTCTATAAAGGCCCATTCATCTGTCCGAACGAAAAACTTCGGTTAACTTCCCCATCTCTTCTGGTCGTCGTCTTCTTGGTATTAGATATGATGTTGGCGTCTTGTATCTCTCACACTAGGACTGAAAAATCATCATCCCTCAAGCCTTTATTTTTATTTATACCCTTTCTGATTTTTATTTCGACAATTTGGAGCTAGCCGAAACTTCACATGAAAGATTCTCGGGACCGCACAAAACAATCCAATAACATTTGGTTCGAGGTTTGATCAAGTGAGAAAGAGAATACTTTCGAAATAAGATAGCTATCCTCTTCTCAATTCATAATTGGTTTTGAGGGTTTGACCATGAAACATTTTGAGAAGTTTTGAGTTGGAGAAGGTGGTGTTCAACCATGTAATTTCATGATGGTTCCAAACCTATGGATTCCAAATACGCGAAGACTCTATAAAGGCTGTTCCTTTGTCCGAACCGAAAACATCTATTAACATCCTCTTCTCTTCTTGTCGTCTTTTTTTCTTTGTATTAGATATGACGTTGGCGTCTTGTATCTCTCATACTAGTACTAAAAAATTGGCATCCCTCAACTCGTTCTTCTTTTTCATTATGCTCTTTCATATATTGATTTAGTCACTTTGGAGCAAGATGGAACTTCACACGAACGAATCACGGGGACTTCAGAAAACCATAAAAAACACTAGGTTCGAGGTTATATTGAGGGAGAAAGAGATTACATTTTGAAATAAGATAGCTATCCTCCTATCAATTCATAATGTGTTTTGAGGATTTGACCATCATATTTTTGAGCAGTTTTGAGTTGGAGAAAGAGGTGTTCAACCATGTAATTTCATGATGGTTCCAAACGTATGGATTCCAAATACAAAGGCTCTATAAAGGCCCATTCATCTGTCCGAACGAAAAACTTCGGTTAACTTCCCCATCTCTTCTGGTCGTCGTCTTCTTGGTATTAGATATGATGTTGGCGTCTTGTATCTCTCACACTAGGACTGAAAAATCATCATCCCTCAAGCCTTTATTTTTATTTATACCCTTTCTGATTTTTATTTCGACAATTTGGAGCTAGCCGAAACTTCACATGAAAGATTCTCAGGGACTGCACAAAACCATCCAATAACATTTGGTTCGAGGTTAGATCGAGTGAGAAAGAGAATACTTTCGAAATAAGATAGCTATCCTCTTCTCAATTCATAATTGGTTTTGAGGGTTTGACCATGAAACATTTTGAGAAGTTTTGAGTTGGAGAAGGTGGTGTTCAACCATGTAATTTCATGATGGTTCCAAACCTATGGATTCCAAATACTGAAGACTCTATAAAGGCCTGTTCCATTGTCCGAACCGAAAACATCTATTAACATCCTCTTCTCTTCTTGTCGTCTTTTTTTCTTTGTATTAGATATGACGTTGGCGTCTTGTATCTCTCATACTAGTACTAAAAAATTGGCATCCCTCAACTCGTTCTTCTTTTTCATTATGCTCTTTCATATATTGATTTAGTCACTTTGGAGCAAGATGGAACTTCACACGAACGAATCACGGGGACTTCGGAAAACCATAAAAAACACTAGGTTCGAGGTTATATTGAGGGAGAAAGAGATTACATTTTGAAATAAGATAGCTATCCTCCTATCAATTCATAATGTGTTTTGAGGATTTGACCATCATATTTTTGAGCGAGTTTTGAGTTGGAGAAAGAGGTGTTCAACCATGTAATTTCATGATGGTTCCAAACGTATGGATTCCAAATACAAAGGCTCTATAAAGGCCCATTCATCCGTCCGAACGAAAAACTTCGGTTAACTTCCCCATCTCTTCGGTCGTCGTCTTCTTGGTATTAGATATGATGTTGGCGTCTTGTATCTCTCACACTAGGACTGAAAAATCATCATCCCTCAAGCCTTTATTTTTATTTATACCCTTTCGATTTTTATTTCGACAATTTGGAGCTAGCCGAAACTTCACATGAAAGATTCTCGGGACCGCACAAAACAATCCAATAACATTTGGTTCGAGGTTTGATCAAGTGAGAAAGAGAATACTTTCTGAAATAAGATAGCTATCCTCTTCTCAATTCATAATTGGTTTTGAGGGTTTGACCATGAAACATTTTGAGAAGTTTTGAGTTGGAGAAGGTGGTGTTCAACCATGTAATTTCATGATGGTTCCAAACCTATGGATTCCAAATACTGAAGACTCTATAAAGGCCTGTTCCTTTGTCCGAACCGAAAACATCTATTAACATCCTCTTCTCTTCTTGTCGTCTTTTTTTCTTTGTATTAGATATGACGTTGGCGTCTTGTATCTCTCATACTAGTACTAAAAAATTGGCATCCCTCAACTCGTTCTTCTTTTTCATTATGCTCTTTCATATATTGATTTAGTCACTTTGGAGCAAGATGGAACTTCACACGAACGAATCACGGGGACTTCAGAAAACCATAAAAAACACTAGGTTCGAGGTTATATTGAGGGAGAAAGAGATTACATTTTGAAATAAGATAGCTATCCTCCTATCAATTCATAATGTGTTTTGAGGATTTGACCATCATATTTTTGAGAAGTTTTGAGTTGGAGAAAGAGGTGTTCAACCATGTAATTTCATGATGGTTCCAAACGTATGGATTCCAAATACAAAGGCTCTATAAAGGCCCATTCATCCGTCCGAACGAAAAACTTCGGTTAACTTCCCCATCTCTTCGGTCGTCGTCTTCTTGGTATTAGATATGATGTTGGCGTCTTGTATCTCTCACACTAGGACTGAAAAATCATCATCCCTCAAGCCTTTATTTTTATTTATACCCTTTCTGATTTTTATTTCGACAATTTGGAGCTAGCCGAAACTTCACATGAAAGATTCTCAGGGACTGCACAAAACAATCCAATAACATTTGGTTCGAGGTTTGATCAAGTGAGAAAGAGAATACTTTCTGAAATAAGATAGCTATCCTCTTCTCAATTCATAATTGGTTTTGAGGGTTTGACCATGAAACATTTTGAGAAGTTTTGAGTTGGAGAAGGTGGTGTTCAACCATGTAATTTCATGATGGTTCCAAACCTATGGATTCCAAATACTGAAGACTCTATAAAGGCCTGTTCCTTTGTCCGAACCGAAAACATCTATTAAGGTCCCCTTCTCTTCTTGTCATCTTCTTCTTTGTATTAGATATAACGTTGGCGTCTTGGATCTCGCATACTAGTACCAAAAAATCGGCATCCTTCAACTCGTTTTTCTTTTTCATTATGCTCTTTCATATATTGATTTAGTCACTTTGGAGCCAGATGGAACTTCACACGAACGAATCACGGGGACTTCAGAAAACCATAAAAAACACTAGGTTCGAGGTTATATTGAGAGAGAAAGAGATTACATTTTGAAATAAGATAGCTATCCTCCTATCAATTCATAATGTGTTTTGAGGAGTTGACCATCATATTTTTGAGCAGTTTTGAGTTGGAGAAAGAGGTGTTCAACCATGTAATTTCATGATGGTTCCAAACGTATGGATTCCAAATACATAGGCTCCATAAATGCTCGTTAATCTATCCGAACCAAAAACTTCTGTTAACTTCCCCATCTCTTTTGGTAGTCGTCTTCTTGGTATTAGATATGATGTTGGCATCTTGTATCTCTCACACTATGACTGAAAAATCATCATCCCTCAAGCCTTTATTTTTATTTATACCCTTTCTGATTTTTATTTCGACAATTTGGAGCTAGCCGAAACTTCACATGAAAGAGTCTTAGGGACTGCACAAAACAATCCAATAACATTTGGTTCGAGGTTAGATCGAGTGAGAAAGAGAATACTTTCTGAAATAAGATAGCTATCCTCTTCTTAATTCATAATTGGTTTTCAGGCGTTGACCATAAAACATTTTGAGAAGTTTTGAGTTGGAGAAGGTGGTGTTCAACCATGTAATTTCATGATGGTTCCAAACCTATGGATTCCAAATACTCAAGACTCTATAAAGGCCTGTTCGTTTTGTCCGAACCAAAAACATGTATTAACGTCCCCATCTCATCTGGTCATCTTCTTATTGGTATTAGAGACGACGTTGGCTTCTTGTATCTCTCACACTAGTACTGAAAAATCATCATCCCTCAAGCCCTTATTTTTAATTATGCTCTTTCTGATGTTGATTTCGACACTTTGGAGCTAGCTGGAACAAGACACGAAAGAATCTCGGGAATCGCACAAAACCATAAAAAACACTAGGTTCGAGGTTAGATTGAGAGATAAAGAGATTACATTGTGAAATAAGATAGCTATCCTCCTATCAATTCATTATTGGTTTTGAGGAGTTTACCATCATATTGTTTAGAAGTTTTGAGTTGGGGAAAGTGGTGTTTAACAATGTAATTTCATGATGGTTCCAAACCTATGGATTCCAAATAATTTTGCTCTATAAAGGCCCGTTCATCTGTCCGAACCAAAAACTTCTATTAACATCCTCATCTCTTCTGGTCGTCATCTTCTTAGTATTAGATATGACGTTGGCGTCTTGTATCTCTCACACTAGGACTGAAAAATCATCATCCCTCAAGCCTTTATTTTTATTTATACCCTTTCTGATTTTTATTTCGACAATTTGGAGCTAGCCGAAACTTCACATGAAAGAGTCTCGGGACCGCACAAAACCATCCAATAACATTTGGTTCGAGGTTAGATCGAGTGAGAAAGAGAATACTTTTCGAAATAAGATAGCTATCCTCTTCTCAATTCATAATTGGTTTTGAGGGTTTGACCATGAAACATTTTGAGAAGTTTTTAGTTGGAGAAGGTGGTGTTCAACCATGTAATTTCATGATGGTTCCAACCTATGGATTCCAAATACTCAAGGCTTTATAAAGGCCTGTTCCTTTGTCCGAACCGAAAAAATCTATTAACGTCCCCATCTCTTCGGTCGTCTTCCTCTTGGTATTGGAGATGATGTTGGCGCCTTGTATCTATCACACTAGTACCGAAAAATTGGCATCCCTCAAGTCGTTCTTAATTTTCATTATGCTATTTCATATTTTGATTTCCACAGTTTGGAGCTAGCTGGAACTGCACACGGA
The DNA here is from genome assembly GCA_030674075.2 of Linum usitatissimum. Taxonomy (NCBI): domain Eukaryota; kingdom Viridiplantae; phylum Streptophyta; class Magnoliopsida; order Malpighiales; family Linaceae; genus Linum; species Linum usitatissimum. Next base: position 233,156 of record JAUJYP020000728.1, read on the forward strand.
AGAATCTCGGGGACTGCACAATACCATTAAAAAACTAGGTTCGAGGTTAGATTGAGAGATAAAGAGATTACATTCTGAAATAAGATAGCTATCCTCCTATCAATTCATAATTGGTTTTGAGGAGTTGACCATCATATTTTTGAGCACTTTTGAGTTGGAGAAAGAGATGTTCAACCATGTAATTTCATGATGGTTCCAAACCTATGGATTCCGAATACTTTTGCTCTATAAAGGCCCGTTCATCTGTCCGAACCAAAAACTTCTATTAACATCCCCATCTCTTCTGGTCTCGTCTTCTTGGTATTAGATATGATGTTGGCATCTTGTATCTCTCACACTATGACTGAAAAATCATCATCCCTCAAGCCTTTATTTTTATTTATACCCTTTCTGATTTTTATTTCGACAATTTGGAGCTAGCCGAAACTTCACATGAAAGAGTCTTAGGGATCGCACAAAACAATCCAATAACATTTGGTTCGAGGTTAGATCGAGTGAGAAAGAGAATACTTTCTGAAATAAGATAGCTATCCTCTTCTTAATTCATAATTGGTTTTCAGGCGTTGACCATAAAACATTTTGAGAAGTTTTGAGTTGGAGAAGGTGGTGTTCAACCATGTAATTTCATGATGGTTCCAAACCTATGGATTCCAAATACTCAAGACTCTATAAAGGCCTGTTCGTTTTGTCCGAACCAAAAACATGTATTAACGTCCCCATCTCATCCGGTCATCTTCTTATTGGTATTAGAGACGACGTTGGCTTCTTGTATCTCTCACACTAGTACTGAAAAATCATCATCCCTCAAGCCCTTATTTTTAATTATGCTCTTTCTGATGTTGATTTCGACACTTTGGAGCTAGCTGGAACAGCACACGAAAGAATCTCGGGGACTGCACAAAACCATAAAAAACACTAGGTTCGAGGTTAGATTGAGAGATAAAGAGATTACATTGTGAAATAAGATAGCTATCCTCCTATCAATTCATTATTGGTTTTGAGGAGTTTACCATCATATTGTTTAGAAGTTTTGAGTTGGGGAAAGTGGTGTTTAACAATGTAATTTCATGATGGTTCCAAACCTATGGATTCCAAATAATTTTGCTCTATAAAGGCCCGTTCATCTGTCCGAACCAAAAACTTCTATTAACATCCTCATCTCTTCGGTCGTCATCTTCTTAGTATTAGATATGACGTTGGCGTCTTGTATCTCTCACACTAGGACTGAAAAATCATCATCCCTCAAGCCTTTATTTTTATTTATACCCTTTCGATTTTTATTTCGACAATTTGGAGCTAGCCGAAACTTCACATGAAAGAGTCTCGGGGACCGCACAAAACCATCCAATAACATTTGGTTCGAGGTTAGATCGAGTGAGAAAGAGAATACTTTCTGAAATAAGATAGCTATCCTCTTCTCAATTCATAATTGGTTTTGAGGGTTTGACAATGAAACATTTTGAGAAGTTTTTAGTTGGAGAAGGTGGTGTTCAACCATGTAATTTCATGATGGTTCCAACCTATGGATTCCAAATACTCAAGGCTTTATAAAGGCCTGTTCCTTTGTCCGAACCGAAAAAATCTATTAACGTCCCCATCTCTTCTGGTCGTCTTCCTCTTGGTATTGGAGATGATGTTGGCGCCTTGTATCTATCACACTAGTACCGAAAAATTGGCATCCCTCAAGTCGTTCTTAATTTTCATTATGCTATTTCATATTTTGATTTCCACAGTTTGGAGCTAGCTGGAACTGCACACGGAAGAATCTCGGGGACTGCACAATACCATTAAAAAACTAGGTTCGAGGTTAGATTGAGAGATAAAGAGATTACATTTCGAAATAAGATAGCTATCCTCCTATCAATTCATAATTGGTTTTGAGGAGTTGACCATCATATTTTTGAGCACTTTTGAGTTGGAGAAAGAGATGTTCAACCATGTAATTTCATGATGGTTCCAAACCTATGGATTCCGAATACTTTTGCTCTATAAAGGCCCGTTCATCTGTCCGAACCAAAAACTTCTATTAACATCCCCATCTCTTCTGGTCTCATCTTCTTGGTATTAGATATGACGTTGGCATCTTGTATCTCTCACACTAGGATTGAAAAATCATCATTCGTCAAGCCCTTATTTTTAATTATGCTCTTTCTTAGTTTGAGTTTGATACTTTGGAGATAACCCGAACTTCACTTGAAAGAGTCTCGGGGACTGCATAGAACCATCATAAAACATTTGGTTCGAGGTTAGACCGAGAGAGAAAGAGAATACTTTCTGAAATAAGATAGCTATCCTCTTCTCAATTCATAATTGGTTTTGAGGAGATGACCATAAAACATTTTGTTGATGTTTTTAGTTGGAGAAGGTGGTGTTCAACCATGTAATTTCATGATGGTTCCAAACTTATGGATTCAAAATACTCAAGACACTATAAAGGCCTGTTCCTTTGTCCGAACCAAAAACATCAATTAACGTCCCCATCTCTTTCGGTCGTATTCCTCTTGGTATTGGAGACGATGTTGGCGTCTTGTATCTCTCACACTAGTACCCAAAAATCGGCATCCCTCAAGTCGTTCTTAATTTTCATTATGCTATTTCATAGTTTGATTTCCATACTTTGGAGCTAGCTGGAACTGCACACGAAAGAATCTCGGGGACTGCACAATACCAATAAAAAACTAGGTTCGAGGTTAGATTGAGAGATAAAGAGATTACATTCTGAAATAAGATAGCTATCCTCCTATCAATTCATAATTGGTTTTGAGGAGTTGACCATCATATTTTTGAGCAGTTTTGAGTTGGAGAAAGAGATGTTCAACCATGTAATTTCATGATGGTTCCAAACCTATGGATTCCGAATACTTTTGCTCTATAAAGGCACGTTCATCTGTCCGAACCAAAAACTTCTATTAACATCCCCATCTCTTCTGGTCTCATCTTCTTGGTATTAGATATGACGTTGGCATCTTGTATCTCTCACACTAGGATTGAAAAATCATCATTCGTCAAGCCCTTATTTTTAATTATGCTCTTTCTTATTTTGAGTTTGATACTTTGGAGATAACCCGAAATTCACTTGAAAGAGTCTCGGGGACTGCATAGAACCATCCAAAAACATTTGGTTCGAGGTTAGATCGAGAGAGAAAGAGAATACTTTCTGAAATAAGATAGCTATCCTCTTCTCAATTCATAATGGGTTTTGAGGAGATGACCATAAAACATTTTGTTGATGTTTTTAGTTGGAGAAGATGGTGTTCAACCATGTAATTTCATGATGGTTCCAAACCTATGGATTCAAAATACTCAAGACACTATAAAGGCATGTTCCTTTTTCCGAACCAAAAACATCAATTAACGTCCCCATCTCTTCTGGTCGTATTCCTCTTGGTATTGGAGACGATGTTGGCGTCTTGTATCTCTCACACTAGTACCGAAAAATCGGCATCCCTCAGGTCGTTCTTAATTTTCATTATGCTATTTCATATTTTGATTTCCATACTTTGGAGCTAGCTGGAACCGCACACGAAAGAATCTCGGGAATCGCACAATACCAATAAAAAACTAGGTTCGAGGTTAGATTGACGGATAAAGAGATTACATTCGAAATAAGATAGCTATCCTCCTATCAATTCATAATTGGTTTTGAGGAGTTGACCATCATATTTTTGAGCAGTTTTGAGTTGGAGAAAGAGATGTCCAACCATGTAATTTCATGATGGTTCCAAACCTATGGATTCCATATACTTTTGCTCTATAAAGGCCCGTTCATCTGTCCGAACCAAAAACTTCTATTAACATCCCCATCTCTTCCGGTCTCATCTTCTTGGTATTAGATATGACGTTGGCATCTTGTATCTCTCACACTAGGACTGAAAAATCATCATTCGTCAAGCCCTTATTTTTAATTATGCTCTTTCTTAGTTTGAGTTTGATACTTTGGAGATAACCCGAACTTCACTTGAAAGAGTCTCGGGGATCGCATAGAACCATCCAAAAACATTTGGTTCGAGGTTAGATCGAGAGAGAAAGAGAATACTTTCTGAAATAAGATAGCTATCCTCTTCTCAATTCATAATTGGTTTTGAGGAGATGACCATAAAACATTTTGTTGATGTTTGTAGTTGGAGAAGGTGGTGTTCAACCATGTAATTTCATGATGGTTCCAAACCTATGGATTCCAAATACTGAAGACTCTATAAAGGCCTGTTCCTTTGTCCGAACCGAAAACATCTATTAACGTCCCCTTCTCTTCTTGTCATCTTCTTCTTTGTATTAGATATAACGTTGGCGTCTTGGATCTCGCATACTAGTACCAAAAAATCGGCATCCTTCAACTCGTTCTTCTTTTTCATTATGCTCTTTCATATATTGATTTAGTCACTTTGGAGCCAGATGGAACTTCACACGAACGAATCACGGGGACTTCGAGAAAACCATAAAAAACACTAGGTTCGAGGTTATATTGAGGGAGAAAGAGATTACATTTTGAAATAAGATAGCTATCCTCCTATCAATTCATAATGTGTTTTGAGGAGTTGACCATCATATTTTTGAGCGAGTTTTGAGTTGGAGAAAGAGGTGTTCAACCATGTAATTTCATGATGGTTCCAAACGTATGGATTCCAAATACAAAGGCTCTATAAAGGCCCATTCATCTGTCCGAACCAAAAACTTTTGTTAACTTCCCCATCTCTTCTGGTCGTCGTCTTCTTGGTATTAGATATGATGTTGGCGTCTTGTATCTCTCACACTAGGACTGAAAAATCATCATCCCTCAAGCCTTTATTTTTATTTATACCCTTTCTGATTTTTATTTCGACAATTTGGAGCTAGCCAAAACTTCACATGAAGAGTCTCAGGGACTGCACAAAACTATCCAATAACATTTGGTTCGAGGTTAGATCGAGTGAGAAAGAGAATACTTTCTGAAATAAGATAGCTATCCTCTTCTCAATTCATAATTGATTTTGAGGGTTTGACCATGAAACAATTTGAGAAGTTTTGAGTTGGAGAAGGTGGTGTTCAACCATGAAATTTCATGATGGTTCCAAACCTATGGATTCCAAATACTCAAGACTCTATATATGCCTGTTCCTTTGTCCGAACCGAAAACATCTATTAACATCCTCTTCTCTTCTTGTCATCTTTTTCTTTGTATTAGATATGACGTTGGCGTCTTGTATCTCTCATACTAGTACTAAAAAATTGGGATCCCTCAACTCGTTCTTCTTTTTCATTATGCTCTTTCATATATTGATTTAGACAATTTGGAGCCAGCTGGAACTTCACACGAAAGAATCTCGGGGACTTCAGAAAACCATAAAAAACACTAGGTTCGAGGTTATATTGAGAGAGAAAGAGATTACATTTTGAAATAAGATAGCTATCCTCCTATCAATTCATAATGTGTTTTGAGGAGTTGACCATCATATTTTTGAGCAGTTTTGAGTTGGAGAAAGAGGTGTTCAACCATGTAATTTCATGATGGTTCCAAACGTATGGATTCCAAATACATAGGCTCCATAAATGCTCGTTAATCTATCCGAACCAAAAACTTCTGTTAACTTCCCCATCTCTTTTGGTAGTCGTCTTCTTGGTATTAGATATGATGTTGGCATCTTGTATCTCTCACACTATGACTGAAAAATCATCATCCCTCAAGCCTTTATTTTTATTTATACCCTTTCTGATTTTTATTTCGACAATTTGGAGCTAGCCGAAACTTCACATGAAAGAGTCTTAGGGACTGCACAAAACAATCCAATAACATTTGGTTCGAGGTTAGATCGAGTGAGAAAGAGAATACTTTACGAAATAAGATAGCTATCCTCTTCTTAATTCATAATTGGTTTTGGGGCGTTGACCATAAAACATTTTGAGAAGTTTTGAGTTGGAGAAGGTGGTGTTCAACCATGTAATTTCATGATGGTTCCAAACCTATGGATTCCAAATACTCAAGACTCTATAAAGGCCTGTTCGTTTTGTCCGAACCAAAAACATGTATTAACTTCCCCATCTCATCTGGTCATCTTCTTATTGGTATTAGAGACGACGTTGGCTTCTTGTATCTCTCACACTAGTACTGAAAAATCATCATCCCTCGAGCCCTTATTTTTAATTATGCTCTTTCTGATGTTGATTTCGACACTTTGGAGCTAGCTGGAACAGCACACGAAAGAATCTCGGGGACTGCACAAAACCATAAAAAACACTAGGTTCGAGGTTAGATTGAGAGATAAAGAGATTACATTGTGAAATAAGATAGCTATCCTCCTATCAATTCATTATTGGTTTTGAGGAGTTTACCATCATATTTTTTAGAAGTTTTGAGTTGGGGAAAGTGGTGTTTAACAATGTAATTTCATGATGGTTCCAAACCTATGGATTCCAAATAATTTTGCTCTATAAAGGCCCGTTCATCTGTCCGAACCAAAAACTTCTATTAACATCCTCATCTCTTCCGGTCGTCATCTTCTTAGTATTAGATATGACGTTGGCGTCTTGTATCTCTCACACTAGGACTGAAAAATCATCATCCCTCAAGCCTTTATTTTTATTTATACCCTTTCTGATTTTTATTTCGACAATTTGGAGCTAGCCGAAACTTCACATGAAAGAGTCTCAGGGACTGCACAAAACCATCCAATAACATTTGGTTCGAGGTTAGATCGAGTGAGAAAGAGAATACTTTCTAAAATAAGATAGCTATCCTCTTCTCAATTCATAATTGGTTTTGAGGGTTTGACCATGAAACATTTTGAGAAGTTTTTAGTTGGAGAAGGTGGTGTTCAACCATGTAATTTCATGATGGTTCCAACCTATGGATTCCAAATACTCAAGGCTTTATAAAGGCCTGTTCCTTTGTCCGAACCGAAAAAATCTATTAACGTCCCCATCTCTTCTGGTCGTCTTCCTCTTGGTATTGGAGATGATGTTGGCGCCTTGTATCTATCACACTAGTACCGAAAAATTGGCATCCCTCAAGTCGTTCTTAATTTTCATTATGCTATTTCATATTTTGATTTCCACAGTTTGGAGCTAGTCTGAACCGCACACGGAAGAATCTCGGGGACTGCACAATACCATTAAAAAACTAGGTTCGAGGTTAGATTGAGAGATAAAGAGATTACATTCTGAAATAAGATAGCTATCCTCCTATCAATTCATAATTGGTTTTGAGGAGTTGACCATCATATTTTTGAGCACTTTTGAGTTGGAGAAAGAGATGTTCAACCATGTAATTTCATGATGGTTCCAAACCTATGGATTCCGAATACTTTTGCTCTATAAAGGCCCGTTCATCTGTCCGAACCAAAAACTTCTATTAACATCCCCATCTCTTCGGTCTCATCTTCTTGGTATTAGATATGACGTTGGCATCTTGTATCTCTCACACTAGGATTGAAAAATCATCATTCGTCAAGCCCTTATTTTTAATTATGCTCTTTCTTAGTTTGAGTTTGATACTTTGGAGATAACCCGAACTTCACTTGAAAGAGTCTCGGGGACTGCATAGAACCATCCAAAAACATTTGGTTCGAGGTTAGATCGAGAGAGAAAGAGAATACTTTCTGAAATAAGATAGCTATCCTCTTCTCAATTCATAATTGGTTTTGAGGAGATGACCATAAAACATTTTGTTGATGTTTTTAGTTGGAGAAGGTGGTGTTCAACCATGTACTTTCATGATGGTTCCAAACTTATGGATTCAAAATACTCAAGACACTATAAAGGCCTGTTCCTTTGTCCGAACCAAAAACATCAATTAACGTCCCCATCTCTTCTGGTCGTATTCCTCTTGGTATTGGAGACGATGTTGGTGTCTTGTATCTCTCACACTAGTACCCAAAAATCGGCATCCCTCAAGTCGTTCTTAATTTTCATTATGCTATTTCATAGTTTGATTTCCATACTTTGGAGCTAGCTGGAACTGCACACGAAAGAATCTCGGGACCGCACAATACCAATAAAAAACTAGGTTCGAGGTTAGATTGAGAGATAAAGAGATTACATTCGAAATAAGATAGCTATCCTCCTATCAATTCATAATTGGTTTTGAGGAGTTGACCATCATATTTTTGAGCGAGTTTTGAGTTGGAGAAAGAGATGTTCAACCATGTAATTTCATGATGGTTCCAAACCTATGGATTCCGAATACTTTTGCTCTATAAAGGCACGTTCATCCGTCCGAACCAAAAACTTCTATTAACATCCCCATCTCTTCGGTCTCATCTTCTTGGTATTAGATATGACGTTGGCATCTTGTATCTCTCACACTAGGATTGAAAAATCATCATTCGTCAAGCCCTTATTTTTAATTATGCTCTTTCTTAGTTTGAGTTTGATACTTTGGAGATAACCCGAAATTCACTTGAAAGAGTCTCGGGGACTGCATAGAACCATCCAAAAACATTTGGTTCGAGGTTAGATCGTGAGAGAAAGAGAATACTTTCTGAAATAAGATAGCTATCCTCTTCTCAATTCATAATGGGTTTTGAGGAGATGACCATAAAACATTTTGTTGATGTTTTTAGTTGGAGAAGGTGGTGTTCAACCATGTAATTTCATGATGGTTCCAAACCTATGGATTCAAAATACTCAAGACACTATAAAGGCATGTTCCTTTGTCCGAACCAAAAACATCAATTAACGTCCCCATCTCTTCTGGTCGTATTCCTCTTGGTATTGGAGACGATGTTGGCGTCTTGTATCTCTCACACTAGTACCGAAAAATCGGCATCCCTCAGGTCGTTCTTAATTTTCATTATGCTATTTCATATTTTGATTTCCATACTTTGGAGCTAGCCGGAACCGCACACGAAAGAATCTCGGGGATCGCACAATACCAATAAAAAACTAGGTTCGAGGTTAGATTGACAGATAAAGAGATTACATTCTGAAATAAGATAGCTATCCTCCTATCAATTCATAATTGGTTTTGAGGAGTTGACCATCATATTTTTGAGCAGTTTTGAGTTGGAGAAAGAGATGTCCAACCATGTAATTTCATGATGGTTCCAAACCTATGGATTCCATATACTTTTGCTCTATAAAGGCCCGTTCATCTGTCCGAACCAAAAACTTCTATTAACATCCCCATCTCTTCCGGTCTCATCTTCTTGGTATTAGATATGACGTTGGCATCTTGTATCTCTCACACTAGGACTGAAAAATCATCATTCGTCAAGCCCTTATTTTTAATTATGCTCTTTCTTAGTTTGAGTTTGATACTTTGGAGATAACCCGAACTTCACTTGAAAGAGTCTCGGGGACTGCATAGAACCTTTCAAAAACATTTGGTTCGAGGTTAGATCGAGAGAGAAAGAGAATACTTTCTGAAATAAGATAGCTATCCTCTTCTCAATTCATAATTGGTTTTGAGGAGATGACCATAAAACATTTTGTTGATGTTTGTAGTTGGAGAAGGTGGTGTTCAACCATGTAATTTCATGATGGTTCCAAACCTATGGATTCAAAATACTCAAGACTCTATAAAGGCTCGTTCCTTTGTCCGAACCAAAAACATCAATTAACGTCCCCATCTCTTTCCGGTCGTCTTCCTCTTGGTATTGGAGACGATGTTGGCGTCTTGTATCTCTCACACTAGTACCGAAAAATCGGCATCCCTCAAGTCGTTCTTAATTTTCATTATGCTATTTCATATTTTGATTTCCACACTTTGGAGCTAGTCGGAACTGCACACGAAAGAATCTCAGGGACTGCACAATACCATTAAAAAACTACGTTCGAGGTTAGATTGAGAGATAAAGAGATTACATTCTGAAATAAGATAGCTATCCTCCAATCAATTCATAATTGGTTTTGAGGAGTTGACAATCATATTTTTGAGCGAGTTTTGAGTTGGAGAAAGAGATGTTCAACAATGTAATTTCATGATGGTTCCAAACCTATGGATTCCAAATACTTTTGCTCTATAAAGGCCCGTTCATCTGTTCGAACCAAAAACTTCTATTAACATCCCCATCTCTTCTGGTCTCATCTTCTTGGTATTAGATATGACGTTGGCATCTTGTATCTCTCACACTAGGACTCGAAAAATCATCATTCGTCAAGCCCTTATTTTTAATTATGCTCTTTCTTAGTTTGAGTTTGACACTTTGGAGATAACCCGAACTTCACATGAAAGAGTCTCGGGGACTGCATAGAACCATCCAAAAACATTTGGTTCGAGGTTAGATCGAGAGAGAAAGAGAATACTTTCTGCAATAAGATAGCTATCCTCTTCTCAATTCATAATTGGTTTTGAGGAGATGACCATAAAACATTTTGTTGATGTTTTTAGTTGGAGAAGGTGGTGTTCAACCATGTAATTTCATGATGGTTCCAAACCTATGGATTCAAAATACTCAAGACTCTATAAAGGCCTGTTCCTTTGTCCGAACCAAAAACATCAATTAACGTCCCCATCTCTTCTGGTCGTCTTCCTCTTGGTATTGGAGACGATGTTGGCGTCTTGTATCTCTCACACTAGTACCGAAAAATCGGCATCCCTCAAGTCGTTCTTAATTTTAATTATTCTATTTCATATTTTGATTTCCACACTTTGGAGCTAGCTGGAACTGCACACGAAAGAATCTCAGGGACTGCACAATACCATTAAAAAACTACGTTCGAGGTTAGATTGAGAGATAAAGAGATTACATTCTGAAATAAGATAGCTATCCTCCAATCAATTCATAATTGGTTTTGAGGAGTTGACAATCATATTTTTGAGCAGTTTTGAGTTGGAGAAAGAGATGTTCAACAATGTAATTTCATGATGGTTCCAAACCTATGGATTCCAAATACTTTTGCTCTATAAAGGCCCGTTCATCTGTTCGAACCAAAAACTTCTATTAACATCCCCATCTCTTCTGGTCTCATCTTCTTGGTATTAGATATGACGTTGGCATCTTGTATCTCTCACACTAGGACTGAAAAATCATCATTCGTCAAGCCCTTATTTTTAATTATGCTCTTTCTTAGTTTGAGTTTGACACTTTGGAGATAACCCGAACTTCACATGAAAGAGTCTCGGGGACTGCATAGAACCATCCAAAAACATTTGGTTCGAGGTTAGATCGAGAGAGAAAGAGAATACTTTACGAAATAAGATAGCTATCCTCTTCTCAATTCATAATTGGTTTTGAGGAGATGACCATAAAACATTTTGTTGATGTTTTTAGTTGGAGAAGGTGGTGTTCAACCATGTAATTTCATGATGGTTCCAAACCTATGGATTCCAAATACTCAAGACTCTATAAAGGCCTGTTCCATTGTCCGAGCCGAAAACATCTATTAACGTCTCCATCTCTTCTGGTCGTCTTCCTCTTGGTATTGGAGACGATGTTGGCGTCTTGTATCTCTCACACTAGTACCGAAAAATCGGCATCCCTCAAGTCGTTCTTAATTTTCATTATGCTATTTCATATTTTGATTTCCACACTTTGGAGCTAGTCGGAACCGCACACGAAAGAATCTCGGGGACCGCACAATACCATTAAAAAACTAGGTTCGAGGTTAGATTGAGAGATAAAGAGATTACATTCTGAAATAAGATAGCTATCCTCCTATCAATTCATAATTGGTTTTGAGGAGTTGACCATCATATTTTTGAGCAGTTTTGAGTTGGAGAAAGAGATGTTCAACCATGTAATATCATGATGGTTCCAAACCTATGGATTCCAAATACTTTTGCTCTATAAAGGCCCGTTCATCTGTTCGAACCAAAACCTTCTATTAACATCCCCATCTCTTCTAGTCTCATCTTCTTGGTATTAGATATGACGTTGGCATCTTGTATCTCTCACACTAGGACTGAAAAATCATCATTCGTCAAGCCCTTAATTTTAATTATGCTCTTTCTTAGTTTGAGTTTGACACTTTGGAGATAACCCGAACGTCACATGAAAGAGTCTCGGGGGATCGCATAGAACCATCCAAAAACATTTGGTTCGAGGTTAGATTGAGAGAGAAAGAGCATACTTTCGAAATAAGATAGCTATCCTCTTCTCAATTCATAATTGGTTTTGAGGAGATGACCATAAAACATTTTGTTGATGTTTTTAGTTGGAGAAGGTGGTGTTCAACCATGTAATTTCATGATGGTTCCAAACCTATGGATTCCAAATACTCAAGACTCTATAAAGGCATGTTCCTTTGTCCGAACCAAAAACATCAATTAACGTCCCCATCTCTTCTGGTCGTCTTCCTCTTGGTATTGGAGACGATGTTGGCGTCTTGTATCTCTCACACTAGTACCGAAAAATCGGCATCCCTCAAGTCGTTCTTAATTTTCATTATGCTATTTCATATTTTGATTTCCACACTTTGGAGCTAGCTGGAACTCGCACACGAAAGAATCTCGGGGACCGCACAATACCATTAAAAAACTAGGTTCGAGGTTAGATTGAGAGATAAAGAGATTACATTCGAAATAAGATAGCTATCCTCCTATCAATTCATAATTGGTTTTGAGGAGTTGACCATCATATTTTTGAGCGAGTTTTGAGTTGGAGAAAGAGATGTTCAACCATGTAATTTCATGATGGTTCCAAACCTATGGATTCCAAATACTTTTGCTCTATAAAGGCCCGTTCATCTGTCTGAACCAAAAACTTCTATTAACATCCCCATCTCTTCTAGTCTCATCTTCTTGGTATTAGATATGACGTTGGCATCTTGTATCTCTCACACTAGGACTGAAAAATCATCATTCGTCAAACCCTTATTTTTAATTATGCTCTTTCTTAGTTTGAGTTTGACACTTTGGAGATAACCCGAACTTCACATGAAAGAGTCTCGGGGACTGCATAGAACCATCCAAAAACATTTGGTTCGAGGTTAGATCGAGAGAGAAAGAGAATACTTTCTGAAATAAGCTAGCTATCCTCTTCTCAATTCATAATTGGTTTTGAGGAGATGACCATAAAACATGTTGTTGATGTTTTTAGTTGGAGAAGGTGGTGTTCAACCATGTAATTTCATGATGGTTCCAAACCTATGGATTCCAAATACTCAAGACTCTATAAAGGCATGTTCCTTTGTCCGAACCAAAAACATCAATTAACGTCCCCATCTCTTCGGTCGTCTTCCTCTTGGTATTGGAGACGATGTTGGCGTCTTGTATCTCTCACACTAGTACCGAAAAATCGGCATCCCTCAAGTCGTTCTTAATTTTCATTATGCTATTTAATATTTTTATTTCCACACTTTGGAGCTAGCCGGAACCGCACACGAAAGAATCTCGGGGACTGCACAATACCATTAAAAAACTAGGTTCGAGGATAGATTGAGAGATAAAGAGATTACATTCTGAAATAAGATAGCTATCCTCCTATCAATTCATAATTGGTTTTGAGGAGTTGACCATCATATTTTTGAGCAGTTTTGAGTTGGAGAAAGAGATGTTCAACCATGTAATATCATGATGGTTCCAAACCTATAGATTCCAAATACTTTTGCTCTATAAAGGCCCGTTCATCTGTTCGAACCAAAACCTTCTATTAACATCCCCATCTCTTCTGGTCTCATCTTCTTTGTATTAGATATGACGTTGGCATCTTGTATCTCTCACACTAGGACTGAAAAATCATCATTCGTCAAGCCCTTAATTTTAATTATGCTCTTTCTTAGTTTGAGTTTGACACTTTGGAGATAACCCGAACGTCACATGAAAGAGTCTCGGGGACTGCACAGAACCATCCAAAAACATTTGGTTCGAGGTTAGATTGAGAGAGAAAGAGCATACTTTCTGAAATAAGATAGCTATCCTCTTCTCAATTCATAATTGGGTTTGAGGAGATGACCATAAAACATTTTGTTGATGTTTTTAGTTGGAGAAGGTGGTGTTCAACCATGTAATTTCATGATGGTTCCAAACCTATGGATTCCAAATACTCAAGACTCTATAAAGGCCTGTTCCTTTGTCCGAACCAAAAACATCAATTAACGTCCCCATCTCTTTTGGTCGTCTTCCTCTTGGTATTGGAGACGATGTTGGCGTCTTGTATCTCTCACACTAGTACCGAAAAATCGGCATCCCTCAAGTCGTTCTTAATTTTCATTATGCTATTTCATATTTTGATTTCCACACTTTGGAGCTAGCTGGAACTGCACACGAAAGAATCTCGGGGACTGCACAATACCATTAAAAAACTAGGTTCGAGGTTAGATTGAGAGATAAAGAGATTACATTCTGAAATAAGATAGCTATCCTCCTATCAATTCATAATTGGTTTTGAGGAGTTGACCATCATATTTTTGAGCAGTTTTGAGTTGGAGAAAGAGATGTTCAACCATGTAATTTCATGATGGTTCCAAACCTATGGATTCCAAATACTTTTGCTCTATAAAGGCCCGTTCATCTGTCTGAACCAAAAACTTCTATTAACATCCCCATCTCTTCTAGTCTCATCTTCTTGGTATTAGATATGACGTTGGCATCTTGTATCTCTCACACTAGGACTGAAAAATCATCATTCGTCAAGCCCTTATTTTTAATTATGCTCTTTCTTAGTTTGAGTTTGACACTTTGGAGATAACCCGAACTTCACATGAAAGAGTCTCGGGGACTGCATAGAACCATCCAAAAACATTTGGTTCGAGGTTAGATCGAGAGAGAAAGAGAATACTTTCCGAAATAAGCTAGCTATCCTCTTCTCAATTCATAATTGGTTTTGAGGAGATGACCATAAAACATGTTGTTGATGTTTTTAGTTGGAGAAGGTGGTGTTCAACCATGTAATTTCATGATGGTTCCAAACCTATGGATTCCAAATACTCAAGACTCTATAAAGGCCTGTTCCTTTGTCCGAACCAAAAACATCAATTAACGTCCCCATCTCTTCTGGTCGTCTTCCTCTTGGTATTGGAGACGATGTTGGCGTCTTGTATCTCTCACACTAGTACCGAAAAATCGGCATCCCTCAAGTCGTTCTTAATTTTCATTATGCTATTTCATATTTTTATTTCCACACTTTGGAGCTAGCTGGAACCGCACACGAAAGAATCTCGGGACCGCACAATACCATTAAAAAACTAGGTTCGAGGTTAGATTGAGAGATAAAGAGATTACATTCGAAATAAGATAGCTATCCTCCTATCAATTCATAATTGGTTTTGAGGAGTTGACCATCATATTTTTGAGCGCGTTTTGAGTTGGAGAAAGAGATGTTCAACCATGTAATTTCATGATGGTTCCAAACCTATGGATTCCAAATACTTTTGCTCTATAAAGGCCCGTTCATCTGTCTGAACCAAAAACTTCTATTAACATCCCCATCTCTTCTAGTCTCATCTTCTTGGTATTAGATATGACGTTGGCATCTTGTATCTCTCACACTAGGATCGAAAAATCATCATTCGTCAAGCCCTTATTTTTAATTATGCTCTTTCTTAGTTTGAGTTTGACACTTTGGAGATAACCCGAACTTCACATGAAAGAGTCTCGGGGACTGCATAGAACCATCCAAAAACATTTGGTTCGAGGTTAGATCGAGAGAGAAAGAGAATACTTTCTGAAATAAGCTAGCTATCCTCTTCTCAATTCATAATTGGTTTTGAGGAGATGACCATAAAACATGTTGTTGATGTTTTTAGTTGGAGAAGGTGGTGTTCAACCATGTAATTTCATGATGGTTCCAAACCTATGGATTCCAAATACTCAAGACTCTATAAAGGCCTGTTCCTTTGTCCGAACCAAAAACATCAATTAACGTCCCCATCTCTTCTGGTCGTCTTCCTCTTGGTATTGGAGACGATGTTGGCGTCTTGTATCTCTCACACTAGTACCGAAAAATCGGCATCCCTCAAGTCGTTCTTAATTTTCATTATGCTATTTCATATTTTGATTTCCACACTTTGGAGCTAGCTGGAACTTCGCACACGAAAGAATCTCGGGGACTCGCACAATACCATTAAAAAACTAGGTTCGAGGTTAGATTGAGAGATAAAGAGATTACATTCTGAAATAAGATAGCTATCCTCCTATCAATTCATAATTGGTTTTGAGGAGTTGACCATCATATTTTTGAGCAGTTTTGAGTTGGAGAAAGAGATGTTCAACCATGTAATTTCATGATGGTTCCAAACCTATGGATTCCAAATACTTTTGCTCTATAAAGGCCCGTTCATCTGTCTGAACCAAAAACTTCTATTAACATCCCCATCTCTTCTAGTCTCATCTTCTTGGTATTAGATATGACGTTGGCATCTTGTATCTCTCACACTAGGACTCGAAAAATCATCATTCGTCAAGCCCTTATTTTTAATTATGCTCTTTCTTAGTTTGAGTTTGACACTTTGGAGATAACCCGAACTTCACATGAAAGAGTCTCGGGGACCGCATAGAACCATCCAAAAACATTTGGTTCGAGGTTAGATCGAGAGAGAAAGAGAATACTTTCTCGAAATAAGCTAGCTATCCTCTTCTCAATTCATAATTGGTTTTGAGGAGATGACCATAAAACATGTTGTTGATGTTTTTAGTTGGAGAAGGTGGTGTTCAACCATGTAATTTCATGATGGTTCCAAACCTATGGATTCCAAATACTCAAGACTCTATAAAGGCATGTTCCTTTGTCCGAACCAAAAACATCAATTAACGTCCCCATCTCTTCTGGTCGTCTTCCTCTTGGTATTGGAGACGATGTTGGCGTCTTGTATCTCTCACACTAGTACCGAAAAATCGGCATCCCTCAAGTCGTTCTTAATTTTCATTATGCTATTTCATATTTTGATTTCCACACTTTGGAGCTAGTCGGAACCGCACACGAAAGAATCTCGGGGACCGCACAATACCATTAAAAAACTAGGTTCGAGGTTAGATTGAGAGATAAAGAGATTACATTCTGAAATAAGATAGCTATCCTCCTATCAATTCATAATTGGTTTTGAGGAGTTGACCATCATATTTTTGAGCGTTTTGAGTTGGAGAAAGAGATGTTCAACCATGTAATTTCATGATGGTTCCAAACCTATGGATTCCAAATACTTTTGCTCTATAAAGGCCCGTTCATCTGTCTGAACCAAAAACTTCTATTAACATCCCCATCTCTTCTAGTCTCATCTTCTTGGTATTAGATATGACGTTGGCATCTTGTATCTCTCACACTAGGACTCGAAAAATCATCATTCGTCAAGCCCTTATTTTTAATTATGCTCTTTCTTAGTTTGAGTTTGACACTTTGGAGATAACCCGAACTTCACATGAAAGAGTCTCGGGGACCGCATAGAACCATCCAAAAACATTTGGTTCGAGGTTAGATCGAGAGAGAAAGAGAATACTTTCGAAATAAGCTAGCTATCCTCTTCTCAATTCATAATTGGTTTTGAGGAGATGACCATAAAACATGTTGTTGATGTTTTTAGTTGGAGAAGGTGGTGTTCAACCATGTAATTTCATGATGGTTCCAAACCTATGGATTCCAAATACTCAAGACTCTATAAAGGCATGTTCCTTTGTCCGAACCAAAAACATCAATTAACGTCCCCATCTCTTCTGGTCGTCTTCCTCTTGGTATTGGAGACGATGTTGGCGTCTTGTATCTCTCACACTAGTACCGAAAAATCGGCATCCCTCAAGTCTTTCTTAATTTTCATTATGCTATTTCATATTTTGATTTCCACACTTTGGAGCTAAGTTTGAACCGCACACGAAAGAATCTCGGGGACTGCACAATACCATTAAAAAACTAGGTTCGAGGTTAGATTGAGAGATAAAGAGATTACATTCTGAAATAAGATAGCTATCCTCCTATCAATTCATAATTGGTTTTCAGGAGTTGACCATCACATTTTTTAGCAGTTTTGAGTTGGAGAAAGAGGTGTTCAACCATGTAATTTCATGATGGTTCCAAACCTATGGATTCCAAATACTTTTGCTCTATAAAGGCCCGTTCATCTGTCTGAACCAAAAACTTCTATTAACATCCCCATCTCTTCTAGTCTCATCTTCTTGTTATTAGATATGACGTTGGCATCTTGTATCTCTCACACTAGGACTGAAAAATCATCATTCGTCAAGCCCTTATTTTTAATTATGCTCTTTCTTAGTTTGAGTTTGACACTTTGGAGATAACCCGAACTTCACATGAAAGAGTCTCGGGGACTGCATAGAACCATCCAAAAACATTTGGTTCGAGGTTAGATCGAGAGAGAAAGAGAATACTTTCTGAAATAAGCTAGCTATCCTCTTCTCAATTCATAATTGGTTTTGAGGAGATGACCATAAAACATGTTGTTGATGTTTTTAGTTGGAGAAGGTGGTGTTCAACCATGTAATTTCATGATGGTTCCAAACCTATGGATTCGAAATACTCAAGACTCTATAAAGGCATGTTCCTTTGTCCGAACCAAAAACATCAATTAACGTCCCCATCTCTTCTGGTCGTCTTCCTCTTGGTATTGGAGACGATGTTGGCGTCTTGTATCTCTCACACTAGTACCGAAAAATCGGCATCCCTCAAGTCGTTCTTAATTTTCATTATGCTATTTCATATTTTGATTTCCACACTTTGGAGCTAGCTGGAACTGCACACGAAAGAATCTCGGGAAGTGCACAAAACCAACAAAAAATACTATGTTCGAGGTTAGATTTAGCGAGAAAGAGATAACATTCTAAAATAAGATAGCTATCCTCCCATAAATTAATAATTGGTTTTCAGGAGTTGACCATCACATTTTTTAGCAGTTTTGAGTTGGAGAAAGAGGTGTTCAACCATGTTATTTCATGATGGTTCCAAACCTATGGATTAAAAATACTTAAGCGCTATAAAGGCCCGTTCATCTGCCCGAACTGAAAACATTTGTTGACATCCCCATCTCTTCTGGTCGTCGTCTTCTTGGTATTAGATATGACGTTGGCGTCTTGTATCTCTCACACTAGGACTGAAAAATCATCATCCCTCAAGCCCTTATTTTTAATTATGCTCTCTCTGATTTTGATTTCGACACTTTGGAGCTAGCCGGAACTTCACATGAAAGAGTCTCGGGGACTGCACAAAACAATCCAAAAACATTTGGTTTGAGGTTAGATCGAGAGAGAAAGAGAATCTTTCTGAAATAAGATAGCTGTCCTCTTCTCAATTCATAATTTGTTTTGAGTAATTGACCTTAAAACATTTTCAGAAGTTTTGAGTTTCAGAAGGTGGTGTTTAACCATGTAAATTCATGATGGTTCCAAACCTATGGATTCCAAATACTCGAGACTCTATAAAGGCCTGTTCCGTTGTCCGAACCGAAATATCTATTAATGTCCCCAACTCTTTCGGCCATCTTCTTCTTTATATTAGAGATGACATTGGTGTGCTTTATCTCTGACACTAGTACCAAATATTCGGCATCCCTGAAGTTCTTTTTATTTTTCATTATGCTCTTTCATATTTTGATTTAGACACTTTGGAGCCAGCTGGAACTTCACACGAAAGAATCTCGCGGACTTCAGAAAAGAATCAAAAAACGTTAGGTTCGAGGTTAGATTGAGAGGGAAAGAGATTACATTCTGAAATAAGATAGCGATCCTCCTATCAATTCATAATTGGTTTTGCGGAGTTGACCATCATATTTTTAGCTGTTTTGAGTTGGAGAAAGAGGTGTTCAACCATGTAATATCATGATGGTTCCAAACCTAAGGATTCCAAATACTTAGGCTCTATAAAGGCCCGTTCATCTGTCCGAACCCAAAACATCTGGTAACATCCCCATCTCTTCTGGTCGTCGTCTTCTTGGTATTAGATATGACGTTGGCATCTTGCATCTCTCACACTAGGACTTAAAAATAATCATCCCTCAAGCCATTATTTTTAATTATGCTCGTTCTTATTATTATTTCGACACTTTGGAGTTTGCTGGAACTTCACACGAAAGACTCTCGGGGAGTGCACAAAATTATCCAAAAACATAGGGTTCGAGGTTAGATCGAGAGAGAAAGAGAATACTTTCCAAAATAAGATAGCTATCCTCTTCTCAATTCATAATTGGTTTTGAGGAGTTGACCATAAAACATTTTGAGAATTTTTGAGTTGGAGAAGGTGGTGTTCAACCATATAATTTCATGATGGTTCCAAACCTCTGGATTGAAATACTCAAGATTCTATAAAGGCATGTTCCTTTGTCCGAACCGAAAACATCTATTAACTTCCCCATCTCTTCCGTCTGTCTTCTTCGTGGTATTGAGATGACGTTGGTGTGCTTTATCTCTCACACTAGTACAAAATATTCGGCATCCCTCAAGTTCTTTTTATTTTTCATTATGCTATTTCATATTTTGATTTCCACACTTTGGAGCTAGTGGAACTTCACACGAAAGAATCTCGGGACTCAAAACCATAAAAAACTAGGTTCGAGGTTAGATTGAGAGAGAAAGAGATTACATTCTAAATAAGATAGCTATCCTCCTATCAATTCTAATTGGTTTTGGGAGTTGACCATCATATTTTTTAGCGTTTTGAGTTGGAGAAAGAGTGTTCAACCATGTAATTTCATGATGGTTCCAAACCTATGGATTCCAAATACTTTGCTCTATAAAGGCCCGTTCATCTGTCCGAACCCAAAACTTCTTTAACATCCCCATCTCTTCAGTCTCTCTTCTTGGTATTAGATATGACGTTGGCATCTTGTATCTCTCACACTAGGACTTAAAATCATCATCCCTCAAGCCTTATTTTTTTTGCTCTTTCTTATTTTGATTTCGACACTTTGAGTACCGAACTTCCTGAAAGAGTCTCGGGATGTACAAAACATCCAAAAACATTTGGTTCGAGGTTAGATCGAGAGAGAAGAGATCTTTCCGAATAAGTAGCTTCCTCTTCTCAATTCTTTTGTTTTGAGGATGACCTAAAACTTTTGATGTTTTTAGTTGGAAGGTGGTGTTTAACCATGTAATTTCATGATGGTTCCAAACCTTGGATTCCAAATCTCAAGACTCTTAAGGCTGTTCCTTTGTCCGAACCAAAACTCTTTAACGTCCCCATCTCTTTCGGTCTCTTCTTCTTTTTTGGAGTGATTTGGTGTCTTTATCTCTACACTAGTCAAATATTCGGCATCCCCGAAGTTCTTTTTATTTTTCATTTGCTCTTTCTTTTTGATTTCGACACTTGGAGAGTGGTTCGAAAGATTCGGGACTTCGGAAAGCTTAAAAAGTTAGGTTCGAGGTTAGATTGAGAGGTAAAGAGATTACTTCTGATAAGATAGCTATCCTCCTTAATTCTTTGGTTTTGCGGAGTTGACCATTTTTTAGGTTTTGAGTTGGAGAAAGAGTGTTCAACCATTTTATGATGGTTCCAAACCTAAGGATTCAAATACTTGGCTCTATAAAGGCCCGTTCATCCGTCCGAACCCAAAACTCCGTTAACATCCCCATCTCTTCTGTCGTCGTCTTCTTGGTTTAGTTGACGTTGGCATCTTGCATCTTCACACTAGGACTTAAAAATCATCATCCTCAAGCCTTTTTTTAATTTGCTCTTTCTTATTTTGATTTCGACACTTTGGAGTCCGGAACTTCACACGAAAGAGTCTCGGGGAGTGCACAAAACCTCCAAAAACTATGGTTCGAGGTTAGATCGAGAGAGAAAGAGATCTTTCCAATAAGTAGCTATCCTCTTCTCAATTCATTTGGTTTTGAGGAGTTGACCATAAAACATTTTGGAATTTTGAGTTGGAGAAGGTGGTGTTCAACCATTAATTTCATGATGGTTCCAAACCTATGGTTGAAATACTCAAGATTCTATAAAGGCATGTTCCTTTGTCCGAACCGAAAACATCTATTAACTTCCCCATCTCTTCCGTCTGTCTTCTTCGTGATATTGAGATGACGTTGGTGTGCTTTATCTCTAACACTAGTACAAAATATTCGGCATCCCTGAAGTTCTTTTTATTTTTAATTATGCTCTTTTCATATTTTGATTTAGACACTTTGGAGCCAGCTGGAACTTCACACGAAAGAATCTCGCGGACTTCGGAAAAGCATAAAAAAACGCTAGGTTCGAGGTTAGATTGAGAGGGAAAGAGATTACATTCTTAAATAAGATAGCTATCCTCCTATCAATTCATAATTGGTTTTGCGGAGTTGACCATCATATTTTTTAGCTGTTTTGAGTTGGAGAAAGAGGTGTTCAACCATGTAATATCATGATGGTTCCAAACCTAAGGATTCCAAATACTTAGGCTCTATAAAGGCCCGTTCATCTGTCCGAACCCAAAACATCTGGTAACATCCCCATCTCTTCTGTCGTCGTCTTCTTGGTATTAGATATGACGTTGGCATCTTGCATCTCTCACACTAGGACTTAAAAATCATCATCCCTCAAGCCATTATTTTTAATTATGCTCTTTCTTATTTTGATTTCGACACTTTGGAGTAAGCCGCAACTTCCCACGAAAGAGTCTCGGGGAGTGTACAAAATTATCCAAAAACACATGGTTCGAGGTTAGATCGAGAGAGAAAGAGAATATGTTCCAAAATAAGATAGCTATCCTCTTCTCAATTCATAATTGGTTTTGAGGAGTTGACCATAAAACATTTTGAGAAGTTTTAAGTTGGAGAAGGTGGTGTTCAACCATGTAATTTCATGATGGTTCCAAACCTCTGGATTGAAATACTCAAGATTCTATAAAGGCATGTTCCTTTGTCCGAACCGAAAACATCTATTAACTTCCCCATCTCTTCCGTCTGTCTTCTTCGTGATATTGAGATGACGTTGGTGTGCTTTATCTCTAACACTAGTACAAAATATTCGGCATCCCTCGAAGTTCTTTTTATTTTTAATTATGCTCTTTTCATATTTTGATTTAGACACTTTGGAGCCAGTGGAACTTCACACGAAAGAATCTCGCAGACTTCGGAAAAGCATCAAAAAGTGCTAGGTTCGAGGTTAGATTGAGAGGGAAAGAGATTACATTCTGAAATAAGATAGCTATCCTCCTATCAATTCATAATTGGTTTTGCGGTGTTGACCATCATATTTTTTAGCTGTTTTGAGTTGGAGAAAGAGGTGTTCAACCCTGTAATATCATGATGGTTCCAAATGTAAGGATTCCAAATACTTAGGCTCTATAAAGGCCCGTTCATCTGTCCGAACCCAAAACATCTGGTAACATCCCCATCTCTTCTGGTCGTCGTCTTCTTCGTATTAGATATGACGTTGGCGTCTTGCATCTCTCACACTAGGACTTAAAAATCATCATCCCTCAAGCCATTATTTTTAATTATGCTCTTTCTTATTTTGATTTCGACACTTTGGAGCGAGCTGCAACTTCCCACGAAAGAGTCTCGGGGAGTGTACAAAATTATCCAAAAACACATGGTTCGAGGTTAGATCGAGAGAGAAAGAGAATACGTTCCAAAATAAGATAGCTATCCTCTTCTCAATTCATAATTGGTTTTGAGGAGTTGACCATAAAACATTTTGAGAAGTTTTAAGTTGGAGAAGGTGGTGTTCAACCATGTAATTTCATGATGGTTCCAAACCTCTGGATTGAAATACTCAAGATTCTATAAAGGCATGTTCCTTTGTCCGAACCGAAAACATCTATTAACTTCCCCATCTCTTCCGTCTGTCTTCTTCGTGATATTGAGATGACGTTGGTGTGCTTTATCTCTAACACTAGTACAAAATATTCGGCATCCCCGAAGTTCTTTTTATTTTTAATTATGCTCTTTTCATATTTTGATTTAGACACTTTGGAGCCACTGGAACTTCACACGAAAGAATCTCGCAGACTTCGGAAAAGCATCAAAAAGTGCTAGGTTCGAGGTTAGATTGAGAGGGAAAGAGATTACATTCTGAAATAAGATAGCTATCCTCCTATCAATTCATAATTGGTTTTGCGGTGTTGACCATCATATTTTTTAGCTGTTTTGAGTTGGAGAAAGAGGTGTTCAACCCTGTAATATCATGATGGTTCCAAATGTAAGGATTCCAAATACTTAGGCTCTATAAAGGCCCGTTCATCTGTCCGAACCCAAAACATCTGGTAACATCCCCATCTCTTCTGGTCGTCGTCTTCTTCGTATTAGATATGACGTTGGCGTCTTGCATCTCTCACACTAGGACTTAAAAATCATCATCCCTCAAGCCATTATTTTTAATTATGCTCTTTCTTATTTTGATTTCGACACTTTGGAGCGAGCTGCAACTTCCCACGAAAGAGTCTCGGGGAGTGTACAAAATTATCCAAAAACACATGGTTCGAGGTTAGATCGAGAGAGAAAGAGAATACGTTCCAAAATAAGATAGCTATCCTCTTCTCAATTCATAATTGGTTTTGAGGAGTTGACCATAAAACATTTTGAGAAGTTTTAAGTTGGAGAAGGTGGTGTTCAACCATGTAATTTCATGATGGTTCCAAACCTGGATTGAAATACTCAAGATTCTATAAAGGCATGTTCCTTTGTCCGAACCGAAAACATCTATTAACTTCCCCATCTCTTCCGTCTGTCTTCTTCGTGATATTGAGATGACGTTGGTGTGCTTTATCTCTAACACTAGTACAAAATATTCGGCATCCCCGAAGTTCTTTTTATTTTTAATTATGCTCTTTTCATATTTTGATTTAGACACTTTGGAGCCAGCTTGGAACTTCACACGAAAGAATCTCGCAGACTTCGGAAAAGCATCAAAAAGTGCTAGGTTCGAGGTTAGATTGAGAGGGAAAGAGATTACATTCTGAAATAAGATAGCTATCCTCCTATCAATTCATAATTGGTTTTGCGGTGTTGACCATCATATTTTTTAGCTGTTTTGAGTTGGAGAAAGAGGTGTTCAACCCTGTAATATCATGATGGTTCCAAATGTAAGGATTCCAAATACTTAGGCTCTATAAAGGCCCGTTCATCTGTCCGAACCCAAAACATCTGGTAACATCCCCATCTCTTCGGTCGTCGTCTTCTTGGTATTAGATATGACGTTGGCGTCTTGCATCTCTCACACTAGGACTTAAAAATCATCATCCCTCAAGCCATTATTTTTAATTATGCTCTTTCTTATTTTGATTTCGACACTTTGGAGCGAGCCGCAACTTCCCACGAAACAGTCTCGGGGAGTGTACAAAATTATCCAAAAACACATGGTTCGAGGTTAGATCGAGAGAGAAAGAGAATACGTTCCAAAATAAGATAGCTATCCTCTTCTCAATTCATAATTGGTTTTGAGGAGTTGACCATAAAACATTTTGAGAAGTTTTAAGTTGGAGAAGGTGGTGTTCAACCATGTAATTTCATGATGGTTCCAAACCTCTGGATTGAAATACTCAAGATTCTATAAAGGCATGTTCCTTTGTCCGAACCGAAAACATCTATTAACTTCCCCATCTCTTCCGTCTGTCTTCTTCGTGATATTGAGATGACGTTGGTGTGCTTTATCTCTAACACTAGTACAAAATATTCGGCATCCCTGAAGTTCTTTTTATTTTTAATTATGCTCTTTTCATATTTTGATTTAGACACTTTGGAGCCAGCTGGAACTTCACACGAAAGAATCTCGCAGACTTCGGAAAAGCATCAAAAAGTGCTAGGTTCGAGGTTAGATTGAGAGGGAAAGAGATTACATTCTGAAATAAGATAGCTATCCTCCTATCAATTCATAATTGGTTTTGCGGTGTTGACCATCATATTTTTTAGCTGTTTTGAGTTGGAGAAAGAGGTGTTCAACCCTGTAATATCATGATGGTTCCAAATGTAAGGATTCCAAATACTTAGGCTCTATAAAGGCCCGTTCATCTGTCCGAACCCAAAACATCTGGTAACATCCCCATCTCTTCTGGTCGTCGTCTTCTTGGTATTAGATATGACGTTGGCGTCTTGCATCTCTCACACTAGGACTTAAAAATCATCATCCCTCAAGCCATTATTTTTAATTATGCTCTTTCTTATTTTGATTTCGACACTTTGGAGCGAGCTGCAACTTCCCACGAAAGAGTCTCGGGGAGTGTACAAAATTATCCAAAAACACATGGTTTGAGGTTAGATCGAGAGAGAAAGAGAATACGTTCCAAAATAAGATAGCTATCCTCTTCTCAATTCATAATTGGTTTTGAGGAGTTGACCATAAAACATTTTGAGAAGTTTTAAGTTGGAGAAGGTGGTGTTCAACCATGTAATTTCATGATGGTTCCAAACCTCTGGATTGAAATACTCAAGATTCTATAAAGGCATGTTCCTTTGTCCGAGCCGAAAACATCTATTAACTTCCCCATCTCTTCCGTCTGTCTTCTTCGTGATATTGAGATGACGTTGGTGTGCTTTATCTCTAACACTAGTACAAAATATTCGGCATCCCTGAAGTTCTTTTTATTTTTAATTATGCTCTTTTCATATTTTGATTTAGACACTTTGGAGCCAGTGGAACTTCACACGAAAGAATCTCGCGGACTTCGGAAAAGCATCAAAAAGTGCTAGGTTCGAGGTTAGATTGAGAGGGAAAGAGATTACATTCTGAAATAAGATAGCTATCCTCCTATCAATTCATAATTGGTTTTGCGGTGTTGACCATCATATTTTTTAGCTGTTTTGAGTTGGAGAAAGAGGTGTTCAACCCTGTAATATCATGATGGTTCCAAACGTAAGGATTCCAAATACTTAGGCTCTATAAAGGCCCGTTCATCTGTCCGAACCCAAAACATCTGGTAACATCCCCATCTCTTCTGGTCGTCGTCTTCTTGGTATTAGATATGACGTTGGCATCTTGCATCTCTCACACTAGGACTTAAAAATCATCATCCCTCAAGCCATTATTTTTAATTATGCTCTTTCTTATTTTGATTTCGACACTTTGGAGCGAGCTGCAACTTCCCACGAAAGAGTCTCGGGGAGTGTACAAAATTATCCAAAAACACATGGTTCGAGGTTAGATCGAGAGAGAAAGAGAATACGTTCCAAAATAAGATAGCTATCCTCTTCTCAATTCATAATTGGTTTTGAGGAGTTGACCATAAAACATTTTGAGAAGTTTTAAGTTGGAGAAGGTGGTGTTCAACCATGTAATTTCATGATGGTTCCAAACCTCTGGATTGAAATACTCAAGATTCTATAAAGGCATGTTCCTTTGTCCGAACCGAAAACATCTATTAACGTCCCCATGTCTTCCGGCCGTCTTCTTCTTGGTATTAGAGCTGACGTTGGTTTGCTTTATCTCTCACAGTAGTACCAAAAAATCGGCATCCCTGAAGTTTTTTTTATTTTTCATTATGCTCTTTCATATTTTGATTTAGACACTTTAGAGCCAGCAGGAACTTCACACGAAAGAATGTCACGGACTTCGGAAAAGCATCAAAAACGCTAGGGTCGAGGTTAGATAGAGAGGAGAAGAGATTACATTCTTAAATAAGATAGCTATCCTCCTATCAATTCATAATTGGTTTTGCGGAGTGGACCATCATATTTTTTAGCTGTTTTGAGTTGGAGAAAGAGGTGTTCAACCATGTAATATCATGATGGTTTCGAACCTAAGGATTCCAAATACTTAGACTCTATAAAGGCCTGTTCATCTGTCCGAACCCAAAACTTCTTATAACATCCCCATCTCTTCTGGTCGTCGTCTTCTTGGTATTAGATATAACGTTGGCATATTGCATCTCTCACACTAGGACTGAAAAATCATCATCCCTCAAGCCTTTATTTTTAATTATGCTCTTTCTTATTTTGATTTCGACACTTTGGAGCGAGCTGCAACTTCCCACGAAAGAGAGTCGAGGAGTGTACAAAATTATCCAAAAACACATGGTTCGAGGTTAGATCGAGAGACAAAGAGAATACTTTCCGAAATAAGATAGCTATCCTCTTCTTAATTCATAATTGCTTTTGAGGAGTTGACCATAAAACATTTTGAGAAGTTTTATATTGGAGAAGGTGGTGTTCAACCATGTAATTTCATGATGGTTCCAAACCTCTGGATTGAAATACTCAAGATTCTATTAAGGCATGTTCCTTTGTCCGAACCGAAAACATCTATTAACGTCCCCATCTCTTCCGGCCGTCTTCTTCTTGGTATTAGAGATGACGTTGGCGTCCTTTATCTCTCACACTAGTACTAGAAAATCGGCATCCCTGAAGTTCTTTTTATTTTTCATTATGCTCTTTGATATTTTTATTTAGACACTTTGGAGCCAGCTAGAACTTCACACGAAAGAATCTCGTGGACTTCACAAAAGCATAAAAAAACACTAGGTTCGAGGTTAGATTGAGAGGGAAAGAGATTACATTCTGAAATAAGATAGCTATCCCCCTATCAATTCATAATTGGTTTTGCGGAGTTGACCATCATATTTTTTAGCAGTTTTGAGTTGGAGAAAGAGGTGTTCAACCATGTAATTTCATGATGGTTCCAAACCTATGGATTCCAAATACTAGGGCTCTATAAATCCCCGTTCATCTGTCCGAACCCATAACTTCTGGTAACGTACCCATCTCTTCTGGTCGTTGTATTCTTGGTATTAGATATGACGTTGGCATCTTGTATCTCTCACACTAGGACTTAAAAATCATCATCCCTCAAGCCATTATTTATAATTATGCTCGTTCTTATTTCGATTTCGACACTTTGGACTTTGCTGGAACTTCACACGAAAGAGTCTTGGGGAGTGCACAAAATTATCCAAAAACATAGGGTTCGAGGTTAGATCGAGAGAGAAAGAGAATACTTTCCAAAATAAGATAGCTATCATATTCTCAATTCATAATTGATTTTGAGGAGTTGACCATAAAACATTTTGAGAAGTTTTGAGTTGGAGAAGGTGGTGTTCAACCATGTAATTTCATGATGGTTCCAAACCTGCGGATTGAAATACTCAAGATTCTATAAAGGCATGTTCCTTTGTCCGAACCGAACACATCTATTAACGTCCCCATCTCTTCCGGCCGTCTTCTTCTTGGTATTAGAGATGACGTTGGCGTCCTTTATCTCTCACACTAGTACCGAAAAATCGGCATCCCTGAAGTTCTTTTTATTTTTCATTATGCTCTTTGATATTTTGATTTAGACACTTTGGATCCAGCTAGAACTTCACACGAAAGAATCTCGCGGACTTCACAAAAGCATAAAAAAACACTAGGTTCGAGGTTAGATTGAGAGGGAAAGAGATTACATTCTGAAATAAGATAGCTATCCTCCTATCAATGCATAATTGGTTTTGCGGAGTTGACCATCATATTTTTTAGCAGTTTTGAGTTGGAGAAAGAGGTGTTCAACCACGTAATTTCATGATGGTTCCAAACCTATGGATTCCAAATACTAGGGCTCTATAAATCCCCGTTCATCTGTCCGAACCCATAACTTCTAGTAACGTACCCATCTCTTCTGGTCGTCGTATTCTTGGTATTAGATATGAGGTTGGCATCTTGTATCTCTCACACTAGGACTTAAAAATCATCATCCCTCAAGCCATTATTTATAATTATGCTCGTTCTTATTTTGATTTCGACACTTTGGACTTTGCTGGAACTTCACACGAAAGAGTCTTGGGGAGTGCACAAAATTATCCAAAAACATAGGGTTCGAGGTTAGATCGAGAGAGAAAGAGAATACTTTCCAAAATAAGATAGCTATCATATTCTCAATTCATAATTGATTTTGAGGAGTTGACCATAAAACATTTTGAGAAGTTTTGAGTTGGAGAAGGTGGTGTTCAACCATGTAATTTCATGATGGTTCCAAACCTCTGGATTGAAATACTCAAGATTCTATAAAGGCATGTTCCTTTGTCCGAACCGAACACATCTATTAACGTCCCCATCTCTTCCGGCCGTCTTCTTCTTGGTATTAGAGATGACGTTGGCGTCCTTTATCTCTCACACTAGTACCAGAAAATCGGCATCCCTGAAGTTCTTTTTATTTTTCATTATGCTCTTTGATATTTTGATTTAGACACTTTGGATCCAGCTAGAACTTCACACGAAAGAATCTCGCGGACTTCACAAAAGCATAAAAAAACACTAGGTTCGAGGTTAGATTGAGAGGGAAAGAGATTACATTCTGAAATAAGATAGCTATCCTCCTATCAATGCATAATTGGTTTTGCGGAGTTGACCATCATATTTTTTAGCAGTTTTGAGTTGGAGAAAGAGGTGTTCAACCATGTAATTTCATGATGGTTCCAAACCTATGGATTCCAAATACTAGGGCTCTATAAATCCCCGTTCATCTGTCCGAACCCATAACTTCTAGTAACGTACCCATCTCTTCTGGTCGTCGTATTCTTGGTATTAGATATGAGGTTGGCATCTTGTATCTCTCACACTAGGACTTAAAAATCATCATCCCTCAAGCCATTATTTATAATTATGCTCGTTCTTATTTTGATTTCGACACTTTGGACTTTCTTTGGAACTTCACACGAAAGAGTCTTGGGGAGTGCACAAAATTATCCAAAAACATAGGGTTCGAGGTTAGATCGAGAGAGAAAGAGAATACTTTCCAAAATAAGATAGCTATCATATTCTCAATTCATAATTGATTTTGAGGAGTTGACCATAAAACATTTTGAGAAGTTTTGAGTTGGAGAAGGTGGTGTTCAACCATGTAATTTCATGATGGTTCCAAACCTGCGGATTGAAATACTCAAGATTTTTTAAAGGCATGTTCCTTTGTCCGAACCGAAAACATCTATTAACGTCCCCATCTCTTCCGGCCGTCTTCTTCTTGGTATTAGAGATGACGTTGGCGTCCTTTATCTCTCACACTAGTACCAGAAAATCGGCATCCCTGAAGTTCTTTTTATTTTTCATTATGCTCTTTGATATTTTGATTTAGACACTTTGGATCCAGCTAGAACTTCACACGAAAGAATCTCGCGGACTTCACAAAAGCATAAAAAACACTAGGTTCGAGGTTAGATTGAGAGGGAAAGAGATTACATTCTGAAATAAGATAGCTATCCTCCTATCAATTCATAATTGGTTTTGCGGAGTTGACCATCATATTTTTTAGCAGTTTTGAGTTGGAGAAAGAGGTGTTCAACCATGTAATTTCATGATGGTTCCAAACCTATGGATTCCAAATACTAAGGCTCTATGAATCCCCGTTCATCTGTTCGAACCCATAACTTCTGGTAACGTACCCATCTCTTCTGGTCGTCGTATTCTTGGTATTAGATATGACGTTGGCATCTTGTATCTCTCAAGCTAGGACATAAAAATCATCATCCCTCAAGCCATTATTTTTAATTATGCTCGTTCTTATTTTTCTTTCGACACTTTGGAGTTTGCTGGAACATCACACGAAAGAGTCTCGGGGAGTGCACAAAATTATCCAAAAACATAGGGTTCGAGGTTAGATCGAGAGAGAAAGAGAATACTTTCCAAAATAAGATAGCTATCCTCTTCTCAATTCATAATTGGTTTTGAGGAGTTGACCATAAAACATTTTGAGAAGTTTTGACTTGGAGAAGCTGGTGTTCAACCATGTAATTTCATGATGGTTCCAAACCTCTGGATTGAAATACTCAAGATTCTTTGAAGGCATGTTCCTTTGTCCGAACCGAAAAAATCTGTTAACGTCCCCATCTCTTATGGCCGTCTTTTTCTTGGTATTAGAGATGACGTTGGCTTCCTTTATCTCTCACACTAGTACCAGAAAATCGGCATCGTTGAAGTTCTTTTTATTTTTCATTATGCTCTTTCATATTTTGATTTTGACACTTTGGAGCGAGCTGGAACTTCACACGAAAGCATCTCACGGACTTCACAAAAGCACAAAAAAACACTAGGTTCGAGGTTAGATTGAGAGGGAAAGAGATTACATTCTGAAATAAGATATCTGTCCTCCTATCAATTCATAATTGGTTTTGCGGAGTTGACCATCATATTTTTTAGCGAGTTTTGAGTTGGAGAAAGAGGTGTTCAACCATGTAATTTCAAGATGGTTCCAAACCTATGGATTCCAAATACTAAGGCTTTATAAATCCCCGTTCATCTGTCCGAACCCATAACTTCTGGTAACGTACCCATCTCTTCTGGTCGTCGTATTCTTGGTATTAGATATGACGTTGGCATCTTGTATCTCTCACACTAGGACTTAAAAATCATCATCCCTCAAGCCATTATTTTTAATTATGCTCGTTCTTATTTTGATTTCGACACTTTGGAGTTTCTTTGGAACATCACACCAAAGAGTCTCGGGGAGTGCACAAAATTATCCAAAAACATAGGGTTCGAGGTTAGATCAAGAGAGAAAGAGAATACTTTCCAAAATAAGATAGCTATCCTCTTCTCAATTCATAATTGCGTTTGAGGAGTTGACCATAAAACATTTTGAGAAGTTTTCAGTTGGAGAAGGTGGTGTTCAACCATGTAATTTCATGATGTTTCCAAACCTCTGGATTCAAATACTCAACATTCTATAAAGGCATGTTCCTTTGTCCGAACCGAAAAAATCTATTAACGTCCCCATCTCTTCCGGCCGTCTTCTTCTTGGTATTAGAGATGACGTTGGCGTCCTTTATCTCTCACACTAGTACCAAAAAATAGGCATCCCTGAAGTTTTTTTTATTTTTCATTATGCTCTTTCATATTTTGATTTAGACACTTTGGAGCCAGCTGGAACTTCACACGAAAGAATCTCGCGGACTTCACAAACGCATCAAAAAACACTAGGTTCGAGGTTAGATTGAGAGGGAAAGAGATTACATTCTTAAATAAGATAGCTATCCTCCTATCAATTAATAATTGGTTTTGCGGAGTTGACCATCATATTTTTTAGCACTTTTGAGTTGGAGAAAGAGGTGTTCAACCATGTAATTTCATGATGGTTCCAAAATTATGGTTTCCAAATACTTAAGACTCTATAAAGCCCCGTTCATCTGTCCGAACCCAAAACTTCTGGTAACATACCCATCTCTTCCGGTCGTCGTCTTCTTAGTATTAGATATGACGTTGGCATCTTGTATCTCGGACACTAGGACTTAAAAATCATCATCCCTCAAGCCGTTATTTTTAATTATGCTCTTTCTTTTTTTGATTTCGACACTTTAGAGCTTGTTGGAACTTCACACGAAAGAGTCTCAGGGAGTGCACAAAATTATCCAAAAACATAGGATTCGAGGTTAGATCGAGAGAGAAAGAGAATACTTTCCAAAATAAGATAGCTATCCTCTTCTACATTCATAATTGGTTTTGAGGAGTTGACCATAAAACATTTTGAGAAGTTTTGAGTTGGAGAAGGTGGTGTTCAACCATGTAATTTCATGATGGTTCCAAACCTCTGGATTGAAATACTCAAGATTATTTAAAGGCATGTTCCTTTGTCCGAACCGAAAAAATCTATTAACGTCCCCATCTCTTCCGGCCGTCTTCTTCATGGTATTAGAGATGACGTTGGCGTCCTTTATCTCTCACACTAGTACCAGAAAATCGGCATCCCTGAAGTTTTTTTTTATTTTTCATTATGCTCTTTCATATTTTGATTTTGACACTTTGGAGCCAGTTGGAACTTCACACGAAAGAATCTCACGGACTTCACAAAAGCATAAAAAAACACTAGGTTTGAGGTTAGATTGAGAGGGAAAGAGATTACATTCTGAAATAAGATATTTGTCCTCCTATCAATTCATAATTGGTTTTGCAGAGTTGACCATCATATTGTTTAGCAGTTTTGAGTTGGAGAAAGAGGTGTTCAACCACGTAATTTCATGATGGTTCCAAACCTATGGATTCCAAATGCTAAGGCTTTATAAATCCCCGTTCATCCGTCCGAACCCAAAACTTCGGTAACGTACCCATCTCTTATGGTCGTCGTATTCTTGGTATTAGATATGACGTTGGCATCTTGTATCTCTCACACTAGGACTTAAAAATCATCATCCCTCAAGCCATTATTTTTAATTATGCTTGTTCTTATTTTGATTTCGACACTTTGGAGTTTGCTGGAACTTCACACGAAAGAGTCTCGGGGAGTGCACAAAATTATCCAAAAACATAGGGTTCGAGGTTAGATCGAGAGAGAAAGAGAATACTTTCCAAAATAAGATAGCTATCCTCTTCTCAATTCATAATTGGTTTTGAGGAGTTGACCATAAAACATTTTGAGAAGTTTTGAGTTGGAGAAGGTGGTGTTCAACCATGTAATTTCATGATGGTTCCAAACCTCGGATTCAAATACTCAACATTCTATAAAGGCATGTTCCTTTGTTCGAACCGAAAAAATCTATTAACGTCCCCATCTCTTCCGGCCGTCTTTCTTCTTGGTATTAGAGATGACGTTGGCGTCCTTTATCTCTCACACTAGTACCAAAAAATAGGCATCCTCGAAGTTCTTTTTATTTTTCATTATGCTCTTTCATATTTTGATTTAGACACTTTGGAGCCAGCTGGAACTTCACACGAAAGAATCTCGCGGACTTCACAAACGCATAAAAAAACACTAGGTTCGAGGTTAGATTGAGAGGGAAAGAGATTACATTCTTAAATAAGATAGCTATCCTCCTATCAATTAATAATTGGTTTTGCGGAGTTGACCATCATATTTTTTAGCACTTTTGAGTTGGAGAAAGAGGTGTTCAACCATGTAATTTCATGATGGTTCCAAAATTATGGATTCCAAATACTTAAGACTCTATAAATCCCCGTTCATCCGTCCGAACCCAAAACTTCGGTAACATACCCATCTCTTTGGTCGTCGTCTTCTTGGTATTAGATATGACGTTGGCATCTTGTATCTCTCACACTAGGACTTAAAAATCATCATCCCTCAAGCCGTTATTTTTAATTATGCTCTTTCTTTTTTGATTTCGACACTTTGGAGTTTGTTGGAACTTCACACGAAAGAGTCTCGGGGAGTGTACAAAATTATCCAAAAACATAGGGTTCGAGGTTAGATCAAGAGAGAAAGAGAATACTTTCCAAAATAAGATAGCTATCCTCTTCTATTCATAATTGGTTTTGAGGAGTTGACCATAAAACATTTTGAGAATGTTTGAGTTGGAGAAGGTGGTGTTCAACCATGTAATTTCATTATGGTTCCAAACCTCTGGATTGAAATATTCAACATTCTATAAAGGCATGTTCCTTTGTCCGAACCGAAAAAATCTATTAACGTCCCCATCTCTTCCGGCCGTCTTCTTCTTGGTATTAGAGATGACGTTGGCGTCCTTTATCTCTCACACTAGTACCAAAAAATAGGCATCCCTGAAGTTTTTTTTTATTTTTCATTATGCTCTTTCATATTTTGATTTAGACACTTTGGAGCCAGCTGGAACTTCACACGAAAGAATCTCGCGGACTTCACAAACGCATAAAAAAACACTAGGTTCGAGGTTAGATTAAGAGGGAAAGAGATTACATTCTTAAATAAGATAGCTATCCTCCTATCAATTAATAATTGGTTTTGCGGAGTTGACCATCATATTTTTAGCACTTTTGAGTTGGAGAAAGAGGTGTTCAACCATGTAATTTCATGATGGTTCCAAAATTATGGTTTCCAAATACTTAAGACTCTATAAAGCCCCGTTCATCTGTCTGAACCCAAAAGTTCTGGTAACATACCCATCTCTTATGGTCGTCGTATACTAGGTATTAGATATGACGTTGGCATCTTATATCTCTCACACTAGGATTTAAAAATGATCATCCCTCAAGCCATTATTTATAATTATGCTCGTTCTTATTTTGATTTCGACACTTTGGACTTTGCTAGAACTTCACACGAAAGAGTCAGGGGAGTGCACAAAATTATCCAAAAACATAGGGTTCGAGGATAGATCGAAAGAGAAACAGAATACTTTCCAAAATAAGATAGCTATCCTCTTCTACATTCATAATTGGTTTTGAGGAGTTGACCATAAAACATTTTGAGAAGTTTTGAGTTGGAGAAGGTGGTGTTCAACCATGTAATTTCATGATGGTTCCAAACCTGCGGATTGAAATACTCAAGATTCTTTAAAGGCATGTTCCTTTGTCCGAACCGAAAAAATCTATTAACGTCCCCATCTCTTCCGGCCGTCTTTCTTCATGGTATTAGAGATGACGTTGGCGTCCTTTATCTCTCACACTAGTACCAGAAAATCGGCATCCCTGAAGTTCTTTTATTTTTCATTATGCTCTTTCATATTTTGATTTTGACACTTTGGAGCCAGCTGGAACTTCACACGAAAGAATCTCACGGACTTCACAAAAGCACAAAAAAACACTAGGTTCGAGGTTAGATTGAGAGGGAAAGAGATTACATTCTGAAATAAGATATTTGTCCTCCTATCAATTCATAATTGGTTTTGCAGAGTTGACCATCATATTTTTTAGCAGTTTTGAGTTGGAGAAAGAGGTGTTCAACCATGTAATTTCATGATGGTTCCAAACCTATGGATTCCAAATACTAAGGCTTTATAAATCCCCGTTCATTTGTCCGAACCCATAACTTCTGGTAACGTACCCATCTCTTCTGGTCGTCGTCTTCTTGGTATTAGATATGACGTTGGCATCTTGTATCTCTCACACTAGGACTTAAAAATCATCATCCCTCAAGCCATTATTTTTAATTATGCTCGTTCTTATTTTGATTTCGACACTTTGGAGTTTGCTGGAACATCACACCAAAGAGTCTCGGGGAGTGCACAAAATTATCCAAAAACATAGGGTTCGAGGTTAGATCAAGAGAGAAAGAGAATACTTTCCAAAATAAGATAGCTATCCTCTTCTCAATTCATAATTGCGTTTGAGGAGTTGACCATAAAACATTTTGAGAAGTTTTCAGTTGGAGAAGGTGGTGTTCAACCATGTAATTTCATGATGGTTCCAAACCTCTGGATTCAAATACTCAACATTCTATAAAGGCATGTTCCTTTGTTCGAACCGAAAAAATCTATTAACGTCCCCATCTCTTCCGGCCGTCTTCTTCTTGGTATTAGAGATGACGTTGGCATCCTTTATCTCTCACACTAGTACCAAAAAATAGGCATCCCCTGAAGTTTTTTTTATTTTTCATTATGCTCTTTCATATTTTGATTTAGACACTTTGGAGCCGAGTTTGGAACTTCACACGAAAGAATCTCGTGGACTTCACAAACGCATCAAAAAACACTAGGTTCGAGGTTAGATTGAGAGGGAAAGAGATTACATTCTTAAATAAGATAGCTATCCTCCTATCAATTAATAATTGGTTTTGCGGAGTTGACCATCATATTTTTTAGCACTTTGGAGTTGGAGAAAGAGGTGTTCAACCATGTAATTTCATGATGGTTCCAAAATTATGGATTCCAAATACTTAAGACTCTATAAAGCCCCGTTCATCTGTCCGAACCCAAAACTTCTGGTAACATACCCATCTCTTCTGGTCGTCGTCTTCTTAGTATTAGATATGACGTTGGCATCTTGTATCTCTGACACTAGGACTTAAAAATCATCATCCCTCAAGCCGTTATTTTTAATTATGCTCTTTCTTTTTTTGATTTCGACACTTTGGAGCTTGTTGGAACTTCACACGAAAGAGTCTCAGGGCGTGTACAAAATTATCCAAAAACATAGGATTCGAGGTTAGATCAAGAGAGAAAGAGAATACTTTCCAAAATAAGATAGCTATCCTCTTCTACATTCATAATTGGTTTTGAGGAGTTGACCATAAAACATTTTGAGAAGTTTTGAGTTGGAGAAGGTGGTGTTCAACCATGTAATTTCATTATGGTTCCAAACCCTGCGGATTGAAATATTCAACATTCTATAAAGGCATGTTCCTTTGTCCGAACCGAAAAAATCTATTAACGTCCCCATCTCTTCCGGCCGTCTTCTTCTTGGTATTAGAGATGACGTTGGCGTCCTTTATCTCTCACACTAGTACCAAAAAATAGGCATCCCTGAAGTTTTTTTTTATTTTTCATTATGCTCTTTCATATTTTGATTTAGACACTTTGGAGCCAGCTGGAACTTCACACGAAAGAATCTCTCGGACTTCACAAACGCATAAAAAAACACTAGGTTCGAGGTTAGATTGAGAGGGAAAGAGATTACATTCTTAAATAAGATAGCTATCCTCCTATCAATTAATAATTGGTTTTGCGGAGTTGACCATCATATTTTTTAGCACTTTTGAGTTGGAGAAAGAGGTGTTCAACCATGTAATTTCATGATGGTTCCAAAATTATGGTTTCCAAATACTTAAGACTCTATAAAGCCCCGTTCATCTGTCCGAACCCAAAACTTCTGGTAACATACCCATCTCTTCTGGTCGTCGTCTTCTTAGTATTAGATATGACGTTGGCATCTTGTATCTCGGACACTAGGACTTAAAAATCATCATCCCTCAAGCCGTTATTTTTAATTATGCTCTTTCTTTTTTTGATTTCGACACTTTGGAGCTTGTTGGAACTTCACACGAAAGAGTTTCAGGGCGTGTACAAAATTATCCAAAAACATAGGGTTCGAGGTTAGATCAAGAGAGAAAGAGAATACTTTCCAAAATAAGATAGCTATCCTCTTCTACATTCATAATTGGTTTTGAGGAGTTGACCATAAAACATTTTGAGAAGGTTTGAGTTGGAGAAGGTGGTGTTCAACCATGTAATTTCATTATGGTTCCAAACCTCTGGATTGAAATACTCAACATTCTATAAAGGCATGTTCCTTTGTCCGAACCAAAAAAATCTATTAACGTCCCCATCTCTTCCGGCCGTCTTCTTCTTGGTATTAGAGATGACGTTGGCGTCCTTTATCTCTCACACTAGTACCAAAAAATAGGCATCCCTGAAGTTTTTTTTTATTTTTCATTATGCTCTTTCATATTTTGATTTAGACACTTTGGAGCCAGTTTGGAACTTCACACGAAAGAATCTCTCGGACTTCACAAACGCATAAAAAAAACTAGGTTCGTGGTTAGATTAAGAGGGAAAGAGATTACATTCTTAAATAAGATAGCTATCCTCCTATCAATTAATAATTGGTTTTGCGGAGTTGACCATCATATTTTTAGCACTTTTGAGTTGGAGAAAGAGGTGTTCAACCATGTAATTTCATGATGGTTCCAAAATTATGGTTTCCAAATACTTAAGACTCTATAAAGCCCCGTTCATCTGTCCGAACCCAAAAGTTCTGGTAACATACCCATCTCTTCTGGACGTCGTCTTCTTAGTATTAGATATGACGTTGGCATCTTGTATCTCTGACACTAGGACTTAAAAATCATCATCCCTCAAGCCGTTATTTTTAATTATGCTCTTTCTTTTTTTGATTTCGACACTTTGGAGCTTGTTGGAACTTCACACGAAAGAGTCTGGGGGAGTGCACAAAATTATCCAAAAACATAGGGTTCGAGGTTAGATCGAGAGAGAAAGAGAATACTTTCCAAAATAAGATAGCTATCCTCTTCTACATTCATAATTGGTTTTGAGGAGTTGACCATAAAACATTTTGAGAAGTTTTGAGTTGGAGAAAGTGGTGTTCAACCATGTAATTTCATGATGGTTCCAAACCTCTGGATTGAAATACTCAAGATTCTTTAAAGGCACGTTCCTTTGTCCGAACCGAAAAAATCTATTAACGTCCCCATCTCTTCCGGCCGTCTTCTTCTTGGTATTAAAGATGACGTTGGCGTCCTTTATCTCTCACACTAGTACCAGAAAATCGGCATCCCTGAAGTTCTTTTATTTTTCATTATGCTCTTTCATATTTTGATTTTGACACTTTGGAGCCAGCTGGAACTTCATACGAAAGAATCTCACGGACTTCACAAAAGCACAAAAAAACACTAGGTTCGAGGTTAGGTTGAGAGGGAAAGAGATTACATTCTGAAATAAGATATTTGTCCTCCTATCAATTCATAATTGGTTTTGCAGAGTTGACCATCATATTTTTTAGCAGTTTTGAGTTGGAGAAAGAGGTGTTCAACCATGTAATTTCATGATGGTTCCAAACCTATGGATTCCAAATACTTAGGCGTTATAAATCCCCATTCATCTGTCCGAACCCACAACTTTTGGTAACGTACCGATCTCTTCTGGTCGTCGTCTTCTTGGTATTAGATATGACGTTGGCATCTTGTATCTCTCACACTAGGACTTAAAAATCATCATCCCTCAAGCCATTATTTTTAATTATGCTTGTTCTTATTTTGATTTCGACACTTTGGAGTTTGCTGGAACTTCACACGAAAGAGTCTCGGGGAGTGCACAAAATTATCCAAAAACATAGGGTTCGAGGTGAGATCGAGAGAGAAAGAGAATACTTTCCAAAATAAGATCACTATCCTCTTCTCAATTCATAATTGGTTTTGAGGAGTTGACCATAAAACATTTTGAGAAGTTCTGAGTTGGAGAAGGTGGTGTTCAACCATGTAATTTCATGATGGTTCCAAACCTCTGGATTGAAATACTCAAGATTCTATAAAGGCATGTTCCTTTGTCCAAACCGAAAACATCTATTAACGTCCCCATCTCTTCCGGCCGTCTTCTTCTTGGTATTAGAGATGACGTTGGCGTCCTTTATCTCTCACACTAGTACCAAAAAATCGGCATCCCTGAAGTTCTTTTTATTTTTTATTATGCTGTTTCATATTTTGATTTAGACACTTTGGAGCCAATTGGAACTTCACACGAAAGAATCTCGCAGAGTTCACAAAAGCATAAAAAAACACTAGGTTCGAGGTTAGATTGAGAGGGAAAGAGATTACGTTCTGAAATAAGATAGCTATCCTAATATCAATTCATAATTGGTTTTGCGGAGTTGACCATCATATTTTTTAGCAGTTTTGAGTTGGAGAAAGAGGTGTTCAACCATGTAATTTCATGATGGTTCCAAACCTAAGGATTCCAAATACTTAGGCTCCATAAATCCCCGTTCATCTGTCCGAACCCAAAACTTCTGGTAACGTACCCATCTCTTCTGGTCGTCGTCTTCTTGGTATTAGATATGACGTTGGCATCTTGTATCTCTCACACTAGGACTTAAAAATCATCATCCCTCAAGCCGTTATTTTTAATTATGCTTGTTCTTATTTAGATTTCGACACTTTGGAGCTTGTTGGAACTTCACACGAAAGAGTCTGGGGGAGTGCACAAAATTATCCAAAAACATAGGGTTCGA
Source organism: Linum usitatissimum (assembly GCA_030674075.2). Lineage (NCBI taxonomy): Eukaryota > Viridiplantae > Streptophyta > Magnoliopsida > Malpighiales > Linaceae > Linum > Linum usitatissimum. The sequence goes on from JAUJYP020000728.1 coordinate 274,146, forward strand.
GGTTAGATCGAGAGAGAAAGAGAATACTTTCCAAAATAAGATAGCTATCCTCTTCTCAATTCATAATTGGTTTTGAGGAGTTGACCTTAAAACATTTTGAGAAGTTTTGAGTTGGAGAAGGTGGTGTTCAACCATGTAATTTCATGATGGTTCCGAACCTCTGGATTGAAATATTCAAGATTCTATAAAGGCATGTTCCTTTGTCCGAACCGAAAACATCTATTAACGTCCCCATCTCTTCCGGTCGTCTTCTTCTTGGTATTAGAGATGACGTTGGCTTCCTTTATCTCTCACACTAGTACCAGAAAATCGGCATCCCTGAAGTTCTTTTTACTTTTCATTATGCTCTTTCATATTTTGATTTAGACACTTTGGAGCCAGCTGGAACTTCACACGTAAGAATCTCGCAGACTTCACAAAAGCATCAAAAAACACTAGGTTCGAGGTTAGATTGAGAGGGAAAGAGATTACATTCTGAAATAAGATAGCTATCCTCCTATCAATTCATAATTGGTTTTGCGGAGTTGACCATCAGATTTTTAGCAGTTTTGAGTTGGAGAAAGAGGTGTTCAACCATGTAATTTCATGATGGTTCCAAACCTATGGATTCCAAATACTTAGGCTCTATAAATCCCCGTTCATCTGTCCGAACGCAAAACTTCTGGTAACGTACCCATCTCTTCTGGTCGTCGTCTTCCTGGTATTAGATATGACGTTGGCATCTTGTATCTCTCACACTATGACTTAAAAATCATCATCCCTCAAGCCGTTATTTTTAATTATGCTCGTTTTTATTTTGATTTCGACACTTTGGAGCTTGCTGGAACATCACACGAAAGAGTCTCGGGGAGAGCACAAAATTATCCAAAAACATAGGGTTCAAGGTTAGATCGAGAGAGAAAGAGAATACTTTCCAAAATAAGATAGCTATCCTCTTCTCAAATCATAATTGGTTTTGAGGAGTTGACCATAAAACATTTTTAGAAGTTTTGAGTTGGAGAAGGTGGTGTTCAACCATGTAATTTCATGATGGTTCCAAACCTGTGGATTGAAATATTCAAGATTCTATAAAGGCATGTTCCTTTGTCCGAACGGAAAACATCTATTAACGTCCCCATGTCTTCCGGCCGTCTTCTTCTTGGTATTAGAGATGACGTTGGCGTGCTTTATCTCTCACACTAGTACCAAAAAATCGGCATCCCTGAAGTTTGTTTTATTTTTAATTATGCTCTTTCATATTTTGATTTAGACACTTTGGAGCAAATTGGAACTTCACACGAAAGAATCTCGCGGACTTGACAAAAGTATCAAAAAATGCTAGGTTCGAGGTAAGATTGAGAGGGAAAGAGATTACATTCGAAATAAGATAGCTATCCTCCTATCAATTCATAATTGGTTTTGCGGAGTTGACCATCAGATCTTTAGCAGTTTTGAGTTGGGGAAAGAGGTGTTCAACCATGTAATTTCATGATGGTTCCAAACCTATGGATTCCAAATACTTAGGCTCTATAAATCCCCGTTCATCTGTCCGAACGCAAAACTTCTGGTAACGTACCCATCTCTTCGGTCGTCGTCTTCATGGTATTAGATATGACGTTGGCATCTTGTATCTCTCACACTATGACTTAAAAATCATCATCCCTCAAGCCGTTATTTTTAATTATGCTCGTTTTTATTTTGATTTCGACACTTTGGAGCTTGCTGGAACTTCACACGAAAGAGTCTCGGGGAGAGCACAAAATTATCCAAAAACATAGGGTTCGAGGTTAGATCGAGAGAGAAAGAGAATACTTTCCAAAATAAGATAGCTATCCTCTTCTCAAATCATAATTGGTTTTGAGGAGTTGACCATAAAACATTTTTAGAAGTTTTGAGTTGGAGAAGGTGGTGTTCAACCATGTAATTTCATGATGGTTCCAAACCTGTGGATTGAAATATTCAAGATTCTATAAAGGCATGTTCCTTTGTCCGAACCGAAAACATCTATTAACGTCCCCATCTCTTCCGGCCGTCTTCTTCTTGGTATTAGAGATGACGTTGGCGTGCTTTATCTCTCACACTAGTACCAAAAAATCGGCATCCCTGAAGTTTGTTTTATTTTTAATTATGCTCTTTCATATTTTGATTTAGACACTTTGGAGCAATTTGGAACTTCACACGAAAGAATCTCGCGGACTTGACAAAAGTATCAAAAAATGCTAGGTTCGAGGTAAGATTGAGAGGGAAAGAGATTACATTCTGAAATAAGATAGCTATCCTCCTATCAATTCATAATTGGTTTTGCGGAGTTGACCATCAGATCTTTAGCAGTTTTGAGTTGGGGAAAGAGGTGTTCAACCATGTAATTTCATGATGGTTCCAAACCTATGGATTCCAAATACTTAGGCTCTATAAATCCCCGTTCATCTGTCCGAACCCAAAACTTCTGGTAACATACCCATCTCTTTGGAAGTCGTCTACTTGGTATTAGATATGACTTTGGCATCTTGTATCTCTCACACTAGGACTTAAAAATCATCATCCCTCAAGCCGTTATTTTTAATTATGCTCTTTCTTATTTTGATTTTGACACTTTGGAGCTTGATGGAACTTCACACGAAAGAGTCTCAAGGAGTGCACAAAATTATCCAAAAACATAGTGTTCGAGGTTAGATCGAGAGAGAAAGAGAATACTTTCCAAAATAAGATAGCTATCCTCTTCTCAATTCATAATTGGTTTTGAGGAGTTGACCATAAAACATTTTGAGAAGTTTTAAGTTGGAGAAGGTGGTGTTCAACCATGTAATTTCATTATGGTTCCAAACCTCTGGATTGAAATACTCAAGATTCTATAAACGCATGTTCCTTTGTCCGAACGGAAAACATCTATTAACGTCCCCATGTCTTCCGGCCGTCTTCTTCTTGGTATTAGAGATGACGTTGGCGTGCTTTATCTCTCACACTAGTACCAAAAAATCGGCATCCACCGAAGTTTGTTTTATTTTTAATTATGCTCTTTCATATTTTGATTTAGACACTTTGGAGCAAGCTGGAACTTCACACGAAAGAATCTCGCAGACTTGACAAAAGTATCAAAAAATGCTAGGTTCGAGGTAAGATTGAGAGGGAAAGAGATTACATTCTGAAATAAGATAGCTATCCTCCTATCAATTCATAATTGGTTTTGCGGAGTTGACCATTGGATTTTTTAGCGAGTTTTGAGTTGGAGAAAGAGGTGTTCAACCATGTAATTTCATGATGGTTCCAAACCTATGGATTCCAAATACTTAGGCTCTATAAATCCCCGTTCATCCGTCCGAACGCAAAACTTTTGGTAACGTACCCATCTCTTCGGTCGTCGTCTTCCCGGTATTAGATATGACGTTGGCATCTTGTATCTCTCACACTATGACTTAAAAATCATCATCCCTCAAGCCGTTATTTTTAATTATGCTCGTTTTTATTTTGATTTCGACACTTTGGAGCTTGCTAGAACTTCACACGAAAGAGTCTCGGGGAGAGCACAAAATTATCCAAAAACATAGGGTTCGAGGTTAGATCGAGAGAGAAAGAGAATACTTTCCAAAATAAGATAGCTATCCTCTTCTCAAATCATAATTGGTTTTGAGGAGTTGACCATAAAACATTTTTAGAAGTTTTGAGCTGGAGAAGGTGGTGTTCAACCATGTAATTTCATGATTGTTCCAAACCTGTGGATTGAAATATTCAAGATTCTATAAAGGCATGTTCCTTTGTCCGAACCGAAAACATCTATTAACGTCCCCATCTCTTCCGGTCGTCTTCTTCTTGGTATTAGAGATGACGTTGGCTTCCTTTATCTCTCACAGTAGTACCGGAAAATCGGCATCCCGAAGTTTCTTTTTCTTTTCATTATGCTCTTTCATATTTTTATTTAGACACTTTGGAGCCAATTGGAACTTCACACGAAAGAATCTCGCGAACTTCACAAAAGCATAAAAAAACACTAGGTTCGAGGTTAGATTGAGAGGGAAAGAGATTACATTCCGAAATAAGATAGCTATCCTCCTATCAATTCATAATTGGTTTTGCGGAGTTCACCATCATAGTTTTTAGCGGTTTTGAGTTGGAGAAAGAGGTGTTCAACCATGTAATTTCATGATGGTTCCAAACCTATGGATTCCAAATACTTAGGCTCTATAAATCCCCGTTCATCCGTCCGAACCCAAAACTTCGGTAACATACCCATCTCTTGGAGAGGTGGATTGAAATATTAAGATTTATAAAGGCATGTTCTTTGTCGAACGAAAACATCTATTAACGTCCCCATCTCTTCCGGCCGTCTTCTTCTTGGTATTAGAGATGACGTTGGCGTGCTTTATCTCTCACACTAGTACCAAAAAATCGGCATCCCTGAAGTTTGTTTTATTTTTAATTATGCTCTTTCATATTTTGATTTAGACACTTTGGAGCAAGCTGGAACTTCACACGAAAGAATCTCGCGTACTTGACAAAAGTATCAAAAAATGCTAGGTTCGAGGTAAGATTGAGAGGGAAAGAGATTACATTCTGAAATAAGATAGCTATCCTCCTATCAATTCATAATTGGTTTTGCGGAGTTGACCATCATATTTTTGAGTTTTGAGTTGGGGAAAGAGGTGTTCAACCATGTAATTTCATGATGGTTCCAAACCTATGGATTCCAAATACTTAGGCTCTATAAATCCCCGTTCATCTGTCCGAACCCAAAACTTCTGGTAACATACCCATCTCTTCTGGTAGTCGTCTACTTGGTATTAGATATGACTTTGGCATCTTGTATCTCTCACACTAGGACTTAAAAATCATCATCCCTCAAGCCGTTATTTTTAATTATGCTCTTTCTTATTTTGATTTTGACACTTTGGAGCTTGATGGAACTTCACACGAAAGAGTCTCAAGGAGTGCACAAAATTATCCAAAAACATAGTGTTCGAGGTTAGATCGAGAGAGAAAGAGAATACTTTCCAAAATAAGATAGCTATCCTCTTCTCAATTCATAATTGGTTTTGAGGAGTTGACCATAAAACATTTTGAGAAGTTTTAAGTTGGAGAAGGTGGTGTTCAACCATGTAATTTCATTATGGTTCCAAACCTGCGGATTGAAATACTCAAGATTCTATAAACGCATGTTCCTTTGTCCGAACGGAAAACATCTATTAACGTCCCCATGTCTTCCGGCCGTCTTCTTCTTGGTATTAGAGATGACGTTGGCGTGCTTTATCTCTAACACTAGTACCAAAAAATCGGCATCCCTGAAGTTTGTTTTATTTTTAATTATGCTCTTTCATATTTTGATTTAGACACTTTGGAGCAAGCTGGAACTTCACACGAAAGAATCTCGCAGACTTGACAAAAGTATCAAAAAATGCTAGGTTCGAGGTAAGATTGAGAGGGAAAGAGATTACATTCTGAAATAAGATAGCTATCCTCCTATCAATTCATAATTGGTTTTGCGGAGTTGACCATCAGATTTTTAGCGAGTTTTGAGTTGGAGAAAGAGGTGTTCAACCATGTAATTTCATGATGGTTCCAAACCTATGGATTCCAAATACTTAGGCTCTATAAATCCCCGTTCATCCGTCCGAACGCAAAACTTCGGTAACGTACCCATCTCTTCGGTCGTCGTCTTCCTGGTATTAGATATGACGTTGGCATCTTGTATCTCTCACACTATGACTTAAAAATCATCATCCCTCAAGCCGTTATTTTTAATTATGCTCGTTTTTATTTTGATTTCGACACTTTGGAGCTTGCTTTGGAACTTCACACGAAAGAGTCTCGGGGAGAGCACAAAATTATCCAAAAACATAGGGTTCGAGGTTAGATCGAGAGAGAAAGAGAATACTTTCCAAAATAAGATAGCTATCCTCTTCTCAAATCATAATTGGTTTTGAGGAGTTGACCATAAAACATTTTTAGAAGTTTTGAGTTGGAGAAGGTGGTGTTCAACCATGTAATTTCATGATGGTTCCAAACTGTGGATTGAAATATTCAAGATTCTATAAAGGCATGTTCCTTTGTCCGAACCGAAAACATCTATTAACGTCCCCATCTCTTCCGGTCGTCTTCTTCTTGGTATTAGAGATGACGTTGGCTTCCTTTATCTCTCACAGTAGTACCAGAAAATCGGCATCCCTGAAGTTCTTTTTTCTTTTCATTATGCTCTTTCATATTTTTATTTAGACACTTTGGAGCCAGCTGGAACTTCACACGAAAGAATCTCGCGAACTTCACAAAAGCATAAAAAAACACTAGGTTCGAGGTTAGATTGAGAGGGAAAGAGATTACATTCGAAATAAGATAGCTATCCTCCTATCAATTCATAATTGGTTTTGCGGAGTTCACCATCATAGTTTTTAGCGAGTTTTGAGTTGGAGAAAGAGGTGTTCAACCATGTAATTTCATGATGGTTCCAAACCTATGGATTCCAAATACTTAGGCTCTATAAATCCCCGTTCATCTGTCCGAACCCAAAACTTCTGGTAACATACCCATCTCTTCTGGTAGTCGTCTACTTGGTATTAGATATGACTTTGGCATCTTGTATCTCTCACACTAGGACTTAAAAATCATCATCCCTCAAGCCGTTATTTTTAATTATGCTCTTTCTTATTTTGATTTTGACACTTTGGAGCTTGATGGAACTTCACACGAAAGAGTCTCAAGGAGTGCACAAAATTATCCAAAAACATAGTGTTCGAGGTTAGATCGAGAGAGAAAGAGAATACTTTCCAAAATAAGATAGCTATCCTCTTCTCAATTCATAATTGGTTTTGAGGAGTTGACCATAAAACATTTTGAGAAGTTTTAAGTTGGAGAAGGTGGTGTTCAACCATGTAATTTCATTATGGTTCCAAACCTGCGGATTGAAATACTCAAGATTCTATAAACGCATGTTCCTTTGTCCGAACGGAAAACATCTATTAACGTCCCCATGTCTTCCGCCGTCTTCTTCTTGGTATTAGAGATGACGTTGGCGTGCTTTATCTCTCACACTAGTACCAAAAAATCGGCATCCCCGAAGTTTGTTTTATTTTTAATTATGCTCTTTCATATTTTGATTTAGACACTTTGGAGCAAGTTGGAACTTCACACGAAAGAATCTCGCAGACTTGACAAAAGTATCAAAAAATGCTAGGTTCGAGGTAAGATTGAGAGGGAAAGAGATTACATTCTGAAATAAGATAGCTATCCTCCTATCAATTCATAATTGGTTTTGCGGAGTTGACCATTAGATTTTTAGCAGTTTTGAGTTGGAGAAAGAGGTGTTCAACCATGTAATTTCATGATGGTTCCAAACCTATGGATTCCAAATACTTAGGCTCTATAAATCCCCGTTCATCTGTCCGAACGCAAAACTTCTGGTAACGTACCCATCTCTTCGGTCGTCGTCTTCCTGGTATTAGATATGACGTTGGCATCTTGTATCTCTCACACTATGACTTAAAAATCATCATCCCTCAAGCCGTTATTTTTAATTATGCTCGTTTTTATTTTGATTTCGACACTTTGGAGCTTGCTGGAACTTCACACGAAAGAGTCTCGGGGAGAGCACAAAATTATCCAAAAACATAGGGTTCGAGGTTAGATCGAGAGAGAAAGAGAATACTTTCCAAAATAAGATAGCTATCCTCTTCTCAAATCATAATTGGTTTTGAGGAGTTGACCATAAAACATTTTTAGAAGTTTTGAGCTGGAGAAGGTGGTGTTCAACCATGTAATTTCATGATGGTTCCAAACCTGTGGATTGAAATATTCAAGATTCTATAAAGGCATGTTCCTTTGTCCGAACCGAAAACATCTATTAACGTCCCCATCTCTTCCGGTCGTCTTCTTCTTGGTATTAGAGATGACGTTGGCTTCCTTTATCTCTCACAGTAGTACCGAAGAAAATCGGCATCCCTGAAGTTCTTTTTTTCTTTTCATTATGCTCTTTCATATTTTTATTTAGACACTTTGGAGCCAGCTGGAACTTCACACGAAAAGAATCTCGCGAACTTCACAAAAGCATAAAAAAACACTAGGTTCGAGGTTAGATTGAGAGGGAAAGAGATTACATTACGAAATAAGATAGCTATCCTCCTATCAATTCATAATTGGTTTTGCGGAGTTCACCATCATAGTTTTTAGCGGTTTTGAGTTGGAGAAAGAGGTGTTCAACCATGTAATTTCATGATGGTTCCAAACCTATGGATTCCAAATACTTAGGCTCTATAAATCCCCGTTCATCCGTCCGAACCCAAAACTTCGGTAACATACCCATCTCTTCGGTAGTCGTCTACTTGGTATTAGATATGACTTTGGCATCTTGTATCTCTCACACTAGGACTTAAAAATCATCATCCCTCAAGCCGTTATTTTTAATTATGCTCTTTCTTATTTTGATTTTGACACTTTGGAGCTTGATGGAACTTCACACGAAAGAGTCTCAAGGAGTGCACAAAATTATCCAAAAACATAGTGTTCGAGGTTAGATCGAGAGAGAAAGAGAATACTTTCCAAAATAAGATAGCTATCCTCTTCTCAATTCATAATTGGTTTTGAGGAGTTGACCATAAAACATTTTGAGAAGTTTTAAGTTGGAGAAGGTGGTGTTCAACCATGTAATTTCATTATGGTTCCAAACCTGCGGATTGAAATACTCAAGATTCTATAAACGCATGTTCCTTTGTCCGAACGGAAAACATCTATTAACGTCCCCATTTCTTCCGGCCGTCTTCTTCTTGGTATTAGAGATGACGTTGGCGTGCTTTATCTCTCACACTAGTACCAAAAAATCGGCATCCCTGAAGTTTGTTTTATTTTTAATTATGCTCTTTCATATTTTGATTTAGACACTTTGGAGCAAGCTGGAACTTCACACGAAAGAATCTCGCAGACTTGACAAAAGTATCAAAAAATGCTAGGTTCGAGGTAAGATTGAGAGGGAAAGAGATTACATTCTGAAATAAGATAGCTATCCTCCTATCAATTCATAATTGGTTTTGCGGAGTTGACCATCAGATTTTTAGCAGTTTTGAGTTGGAGAAAGAGGTGTTCAACCATGTAATTTCATGATGGTTCCAAACCTATGGATTCCAAATACTTAGGCTCTATAAATCCCCGTTCATCTGTCCGAACGCAAAACTTCTGGTAACGTACCCATCTCTTCCGGTCGTCGTCTTCCCGGTATTAGATATGACGTTGGCATCTTGTATCTCTCACACTATGACTTAAAAATCATCATCCCTCAAGCCGTTATTTTTAATTATGCTCGTTTTTATTTTGATTTCGACACTTTGGAGCTTGCCGGAACTTCACACGAAAGAGTCTCGGGGAGAGCACAAAATTATCCAAAAACATAGGGTTCGAGGTTAGATCGAGAGAGAAAGAGAATACTTTCCAAAATAAGATAGCTATCCTCTTCTCAAATCATAATTGGTTTTGAGGAGTTGACCATAAAACATTTTTAGAAGTTTTGAGTTGGAGAAGGTGGTGTTCAACCATGTAATTTCATGATGGTTCCAAACCTCGTGGATTGAAATATTCAAGATTCTATAAAGGCATGTTCCTTTGTCCGAACCGAAAACATCTATTAACGTCCCCATCTCTTCCGGTCGTCTTCTTCTTGGTATTAGAGATGACGTTGGCTTCCTTTATCTCTCACGGTAGTACCAGAAAATCGGCATCCCCGAAGTTCTTTTTACTTTTCATTATGCTCTTTCATATTTTTATTTAGACACTTTGGAGCAGCTGGAACTTCACACGAAAGAATCTCGCGAACTTCACAAAAGCATAAAAAAACACTAGGTTCGAGGTTAGATTGAGAGGGAAAGAGATTACATTCTGAAATAAGATAGCTATCCTCCTATCAATTCATAATTGGTTTTGCGGAGTTCACCATCATAGTTTTTAGCAGTTTTGAGTTGGAGAAAGAGGTGTTCAACCATGTAATTTCATGATGGTTCCAAACCTATGGATTCCAAATACTTAGGCTCTATAAATCCCCGTTCATCTGTCCGAACCCAAAACTTCTGGTAACATACCCATCTCTTCTGGTAGTCGTCTACTTGGTATTAGATATGACTTTGGCATCTTGTATCTCTCACACTAGGACTTAAAAATCATCATCCCTCAAGCCGTTATTTTTAATTATGCTCTTTCTTATTTTGATTTTGACACTTTGGAGCTTGATGGAACTTCACACGAAAGAGTCTCAAGGAGTGCACAAAATTATCCAAAAACATAGTGTTCGAGGTTAGATCGAGAGAGAAAGAGAATACTTTCCAAAATAAGATAGCTATCCTCTTCTCAATTCATAATTGGTTTTGAGGAGTTGACCATAAAACATTTTGAGAAGTTTTAAGTTGGAGAAGGTGGTGTTCAACCATGTAATTTCATTATGGTTCCAAACCTGCGGATTGAAATACTCAAGATTCTATAAACGCATGTTCCTTTGTCCGAACGGAAAACATCTATTAACGTCCCCATTTCTTCCGGCCGTCTTCTTCTTGGTATTAGAGATGACGTTGGCGTGCTTTATCTCTCACACTAGTACCAAAAAATCGGCATCCCTGAAGTTTGTTTTATTTTTAATTATGCTCTTTCATATTTTGATTTAGACACTTTGGAGCAAGCTGGAACTTCACACGAAAGAATCTCGCGGACTTGACAAAAGTATCAAAAAATGCTAGGTTCGAGGTAAGATTGAGAGGGAAAGAGATTACATTCTCGAAATAAGATAGCTATCCTCCTATCAATTCATAATTGGTTTTGCGGAGTTGACCATCGGATTTTTAGCAGTTTTGAGTTGGAGAAAGAGGTGTTCAACCATGTAATTTCATGATGGTTCCAAACCTATGGATTCCAAATACTTAGGCTCTATAAATCCCCGTTCATCCGTCCGAACGCAAAACTTCGGTAACGTACCCATCTCTTCGGTCGTCGTCTTCCTGGTATTAGATATGACGTTGGCATCTTGTATCTCTCACACTATGACTTAAAAATCATCATCCCTCAAGCCGTTATTTTTAATTATGCTCGTTTTTATTTTGATTTCGACACTTTGGAGCTTCTTGGAACTTCACACGAAAGAGTCTCGGGGAGAGCACAAAATTATCCAAAAACATAGGGTTCGAGGTTAGATCGAGAGAGAAAGAGAATACTTTCCAAAATAAGATAGCTATCCTCTTCTCAAATCATAATTGGTTTTGAGGAGTTGACCATAAAACATTTTTAGAAGTTTTGAGTTGGAGAAGGTGGTGTTCAACCATGTAATTTCATGATGGTTCCAAACCTGTGGATTGAAATATTCAAGATTCTATAAAGGCATGTTCCTTTGTCCGAACCGAAAACATCTATTAACGTCCCCATCTCTTCCGGTCGTCTTCTTCTTGGTATTAGAGATGACGTTGGCTTCCTTTATCTCTCACAGTAGTACCAGAAAATCGGCATCCCTGAAGTTCTTTTTACTTTTCATTATGCTCTTTCATATTTTTATTTAGACACTTTGGAGCCAAGCTGGAACTTCACACGAAAGAATCTCGCGAACTTCACAAAAGCATAAAAAAACACTAGGTTCGAGGTTAGATTGAGAGGGAAAGAGATTACATTCTGAAATAAGATAGCTATCCTCCTATCAATTCATAATTGGTTTTGCGGAGTTCACCATCATAGTTTTTAGCAGTTTTGAGTTGGAGAAAGAGGTGTTCAACCATGTAATTTCATGATGGTTCCAAACCTATGGATTCCAAATACTTAGGCTCTATAAATCCCCGTTCATCTGTCCGAACCCAAAACTTCTGGTAACATACCCATCTCTTCTGGTAGTCGTCTACTTGGTATTAGATATGACTTTGGCATCTTGTATCTCTCACACTAGGACTTAAAAATCATCATCCCTCAAGCCGTTATTTTTAATTATGCTCTTTCTTATTTTGATTTTGACACTTTGGAGCTTGATGGAACTTCACACGAAAGAGTCTCAAGGAGTGCACAAAATTATCCAAAAACATAGTGTTCGAGGTTAGATCGAGAGAGAAAGAGAATACTTTCCAAAATAAGATAGCTATCCTCTTCTCAATTCATAATTGGTTTTGAGGAGTTGACCATAAAACATTTTGAGAAGTTTTAAGTTGGAGAAGGTGGTGTTCAACCATGTAATTTCATTATGGTTCCAAACCTCTGGATTGAAATACTCAAGATTCTATAAACGCATGTTCCTTTGTCCGAACGGAAAACATCTATTAACGTCCCCATTTCTTCCGGCCGTCTTCTTCTTGGTATTAGAGATGACGTTGGCGTGCTTTATCTCTCACACTAGTACCAAAAAATCGGCATCCCTGAAGTTTGTTTTATTTTTAATTATGCTCTTTCATATTTTGATTTAGACACTTTGGAGCAAGCTGGAACTTCACACGAAAGAATCTCGCGGACTTGACAAAAGTATCAAAAAATGCTAGGTTCGAGGTAAGATTGAGAGGGAAAGAGATTACATTCGAAATAAGATAGCTATCCTCCTATCAATTCATAATTGGTTTTGCGGAGTTGACCATCGGATTTTTAGCGGTTTTGAGTTGGAGAAAGAGGTGTTCAACCATGTAATTTCATGATGGTTCCAAACCTATGGATTCCAAATACTTAGGCTCTATAAATCCCCGTTCATCCGTCCGAACGCAAAACTTCGGTAACGTACCCATCTCTTCGGTCGTCGTCTTCCCGGTATTAGATATGACGTTGGCATCTTGTATCTCTCACACTATGACTTAAAAATCATCATCCCTCAAGCCGTTATTTTTAATTATGCTCGTTTTTATTTTGATTTCGACACTTTGGAGCTTCTTTGGAACTTCACACGAAAGAGTCTCGGGGAGAGCACAAAATTATCCAAAAACATAGGGTTCGAGGTTAGATCGAGAGAGAAAGAGAATACTTTCCAAAATAAGATAGCTATCCTCTTCTCAAATCATAATTGGTTTTGAGGAGTTGACCATAAAACATTTTTAGAAGTTTTGAGTTGGAGAAGGTGGTGTTCAACCATGTAATTTCATGATGGTTCCAAACCTCGTGGATTGAAATATTCAAGATTCTATAAAGGCATGTTCCTTTGTCCGAACCGAAAACATCTATTAACGTCCCCATCTCTTCCGGTCGTCTTCTTCTTGGTATTAGAGATGACGTTGGCTTCCTTTATCTCTCACAGTAGTACCAGAAAATCGGCATCCCTGAAGTTCTTTTTACTTTTCATTATGCTCTTTCATATTTTTATTTAGACACTTTGGAGCCAGCTGGAACTTCACACGAAAGAATCTCGCGAACTTCACAAAAGCATAAAAAAACACTAGGTTCGAGGTTAGATTGAGAGGGAAAGAGATTACATTCTGAAATAAGATAGCTATCCTCCTATCAATTCATAATTGGTTTTGCGGAGTTCACCATCATAGTTTTTAGCAGTTTTGAGTTGGAGAAAGAGGTGTTCAACCATGTAATTTCATGATGGTTCCAAACCTATGGATTCCAAATACTTAGGCTCTATAAATCCCCGTTCATCTATCCGAACCCAAAACTTCTGGTAACATACCCATCTCTTCTGGTAGTCGTCTACTTGGTATTAGATATGACTTTGGCATCTTGTATCTCTCACACTAGGACTTAAAAATCATCATCCCTCAAGCCGTTATTTTTAATTATGCTCTTTCTTATTTTGATTTTGACACTTTGGAGCTTGATGGAACTTCACACGAAAGAGTCTCAAGGAGTGCACAAAATTATCCAAAAACATAGTGTTCGAGGTTAGATCGAGAGAGAAAGAGAATACTTTCCAAAATAAGATAGCTATCCTCTTCTCAATTCATAATTGGTTTTGAGGAGTTGACCATAAAACATTTTGAGAAGTTTTAAGTTGGAGAAGGTGGTGTTCAACCATGTAATTTCATTATGGTTCCAAACCTCTGGATTGAAATACTCAAGATTCTATAAACGCATGTTCCTTTGTCCGAACGGAAAACATCTATTAACGTCCCCATGTCTTCCGGCCGTGTTCTTCTTGGTATTAGAGATGACGTTGGCGTGCTTTATCTCTCACACTAGTACCAAAAAATCGGCATCCCTGAAGTTTGTTTTATTTTTAATTATGCTCTTTCATATTTTGATTTAGACACTTTGGAGCAAGCTGGAACTTCACACGAAAGAATCTCGCAGACTTGACAAAAGTATCAAAAAATGCTAGGTTCGAGGTAAGATTGAGAGGGAAAGAGATTACATTCGAAATAAGATAGCTATCCTCCTATCAATTCATAATTGGTTTTGCGGAGTTGACCATCGGATTTTTAGCGAGGTTTTGAGTTGGAGAAAGAGGTGTTCAACCATGTAATTTCATGATGGTTCCAAACCTATGGATTCCAAATACTTAGGCTCTATAAATCCCCGTTCATCCGTCCGAACGCAAAACTTCGGTAACGTACCCATCTCTTCGGTCGTCGTCTTCCTGGTATTAGATATGACGTTGGCATCTTGTATCTCTCACACTATGACTTAAAAATCATCATCCCTCAAGCCGTTATTTTTAATTATGCTCGTTTTTATTTTGATTTCGACACTTTGGAGCTTGCTGGAACTTCACACGAAAGAGTCTCGGGGAGAGCACAAAATTATCCAAAAACATAGGGTTCGAGGTTAGATCGAGAGAGAAAGAGAATACTTTCCAAAATAAGATAGCTATCCTCTTCTCAAATCATAATTGGTTTTGAGGAGTTGACCATAAAACATTTTTAGAAGTTTTGAGTTGGAGAAGGTGGTGTTCAACCATGTAATTTCATGATGGTTCCAAACCCGTGGATTGAAATATTCAAGATTCTATAAAGGCATGTTCCTTTGTCCGAACCGAAAACATCTATTAACGTCCCCATCTCTTCCGGTCGTCTTCTTCTTGGTATTAGAGATGACGTTGGCTTCCTTTATCTCTCACAGTAGTACCGAAAAATCGGCATCCCTGAAGTTCTTTTTACTTTTCATTATGCTCTTTCATATTTTTATTTAGACACTTTGGAGCCAGCTGGAACTTCACACGAAAGAATCTCGCGAACTTCACAAAAGCATAAAAAAACACTAGGTTCGAGGTTAGATTGAGAGGGAAAGAGATTACATTCTGAAATAAGATAGCTATCCTCCTATCAATTCATAATTGGTTTTGCGGAGTTCACCATCATAGTTTTTAGCAGTTTTGAGTTGGAGAAAGAGGTGTTCAACCATGTAATTTCATGATGGTTCCAAACCTATGGATTCCAAATACTTAGGCTCTATAAATCCCCGTTCATCTGTCCGAACCCAAAACTTCTGGTAACATACCCATCTCTTCTGGTAGTCGTCTACTTGGTATTAGATATGACTTTGGCATCTTGTATCTCTCACACTAGGACTTAAAAATCATCATCCCTCAAGCCGTTATTTTTAATTATGCTCTTTCTTATTTTGATTTCGACACTTTGGAGCTTGCTGGAACTTCACACGAAAGAGTCTCGGGGAGAGCACAAAATTATCCAAAAACATAGGGTTCGAGGTTAGATCGAGAGAGAAAGAGAATACTTTCCAAAATAAGATAGCTATCCTCTTCTCAAATCATAATTGGTTTTGAGGAGTTGACCATAAAACATTTTGAGAAGTTTTAAGTTGGAGAAGGTGGTGTTCAACCATGTAATTTCATTATGGTTCCAAACCTCTGGATTGAAATACTCAAGATTCTATAAACGCATGTTCCTTTGTCCGAACGGAAAACATCTATTAACGTCCCCATGTCTTCCGGCCGTCTTCTTCTTGGTATTAGAGATGACGTTGGCGTGCTTTATCTCTCACACTAGTACCAAAAAATCGGCATCCCTGAAGTTTGTTTTATTTTTAATTATGCTCTTTCATATTTTGATTTAGACACTTTGGAGCAAGCTGGAACTTCACACGAAAGAATCTCGCAGACTTGACAAAAGTATCAAAAAATGCTAGGTTCGAGGTAAGATTGAGAGGGAAAGAGATTACATTCTGAAATAAGATAGCTATCCTCCTATCAATTCATAATTGGTTTTGCGGAGTTGACCATCGGATTTTTAGCAGTTTTGAGTTGGAGAAAGAGGTGTTCAACCATGTAATTTCATGATGGTTCCAAACCTATGGATTCCAAATACTTAGGCTCTATAAATCCCCGTTCATCCGTCCGAACGCAAAACTTCGGTAACGTACCCATCTCTTCGGTCGTCGTCTTCTTGGTATTAGATATGACGTTGGCATCTTGTATCTCTCACACTATGACTTAAAAATCATCATCCCTCAAGCCGTTATTTTTAATTATGCTCGTTTTTATTTTGATTTCGACACTTTGGAGCTTGTTGGAACTTCACACGAAAGAGTCTCGGGGAGAGCACAAAATTATCCAAAAACATAGGGTTCGAGGTTAGATCGAGAGAGAAAGAGAATACTTTCCAAAATAAGATAGCTATCCTCTTCTCAAATCATAATTGGTTTTGAGGAATTGACCATAAAACATTTTTAGAAGTTTTGAGTTGGAGAAGGTGGTGTTCAACCATGTAATTTCTTGATGGTTCCAAACCTCTGGAATGAAATACTCAAGATTCTATAAAGGCATGTTCCTTTTTCCGAACGGAAAACATCTATTAACGTCCCCATGTCTTCCGGCCGTCTTCTTCTTGGTATTAGAGATGACGTTGGTGTGCTTTATCTCTCACACTAGTACCAAAAAATCAGCATCCCTGAAGTTCGTTTAATTTTTAATTATGCTCTTTCATATTTTGATTTAGACACTTTGGAGCCAGCTGGAACTTCACACGAAAGAATCTCACAGACTTGACAAAAGCATAAAAAAATGCTAGGTTCGAGGTCAGATTGAGAGGGAAAGAAATTACATTCTGAAATTAGATAGCTATCCTCCTATAAATTCATAATTGGTTTTGCGGAGTTGACCATCAGATTTTTTAGCAGTTTTGACTTGGAGAAAGAGGTGTTCATCCATGTAATTTCATGATGGTTCCAAACCTATGGATTCCAAATACTTAGGCTCTATAAAGCCCCGTTCATATGTCTGAACCCAAAACTTCTGGTAACATACCCTTCTCTTCTGGTAGTCGTCTACTTGGTATTAGATATGACTTTGCCATCTTGTATCTCTCACACTAGGACTTAAAAATCATCATCCCCCAAGCCGTTATTTTTAATTATGCTCTTTCTTATTTTGATTTCGACACTTTGGAGCTTGATGGAAATTAACACGAAAGAGTCTCGGGGAGTGCACAAAATTATCCAAAAACCTAGTGTTCGAGGTTAGACCGAGAGAGAAAGTGAATACTTTCAAAAATAAGATAGCTATCCTCTTCTAAATTCATAATTGGTTTTGAGGAGTGGACCATAAAACATTTTAAGAAGTTTTAAGTTGGAGAAGGTGATGTTCAACCATGTAATTTCATGATGGTTCCAAACCTCTGGATTGAAAAACTCAAGATTCTATAAAGGCATGTTCCTTTGTCCGAACGGAAAACATCTATTAACGTCCCCATGTCTTCCGGCCGTCTTCTTCTTGGTATTAGAGATGACGTTGGTGTGCTTTATCTCTCACACTAGTACCAAAATATCGGCATCCCTGAAGTTCGTTTTATTTTTAATTATGCTCTTTCATATTTGGATTTAGACACTTTGGAGCCAGCTGGAACTTCACACGAAAGAATCTCGCAGACTTGACAAAAGTATCAAAAAATGCTAGGTTCGAGGTAAGATTGAGAGGGAAAGAGATTACATTCTGAAATAAGATAGCTATCCTCCTATCAATTCATAATTGGTTTTGCGGAGTTGACCATCAGATTTTTTAGCAGTTTTGAGTTGGAGAAAGAGGTGTTCAACCATGTAATTTCATGATGGTTCCAAACCTATGGATTCCAAATACTTAGGCTCTATAAATCCCCGTTCATCTGTCTGAACCCAAAACTTCTGGTAACGTACCCATCTCTTCTGGTCGTCGTCTTCTTGGTATTAGAACTTCATCTTGTATCTCTCACACTAGGACTTAAAAAACGTCATCCCTCAAGCCGTTATTTTTAATTATGCTCGTCCTTATTTTGATTTTGACACTTTGGAGCTTGTTGGAACTTCACACGAAAGAGTCTCGGGGTGTGCACAAAATTATCCCAAAACATAGGGTTCGAGGTTAGATCGAGAGAGAAAGAGAATACTTTCCAAAATAAGATAGCTATCCTCTTCTCAATTCATAATTGGTTTTGAGGAGTTGACCATAAAAAATTTTGAGAAGTTTTGAGTTGGAGAAGGTGGTGTTCAACCATGTAATTTCATGATGGTTCCAAACCTCTGGAATGAAATACTCAAGATTCTATAAAGGCATGTTCCATTGTCCGAACGGAAAACATCTATTAACGTCCCCATGTCTTCCGGCCGTCTTCTTCTTGGTATTAGAGATGACGTTGGTGTGCTTTATCTCTCACACTAGTACCAAAATATCGGCATCCCTGAAGTTCGTTTTATTTTTAATTATGCTCTTTCATATTTTGATTTAGACACTTTGGAGCCAGCTGGAACTTCACACGAAAGAATCTCGCAGACTTGACAAAAGTATCAAAAAATGCTAGGTTCGAGGTAAGATTGAGAGGGAAAGAGATTACATTCTGAAATAAAATAGCTATCCTCCTATCAATTCATAATTTGTTTTGCGGAGTTGACCATCGGATTTTTTAGCGAGCTTTGAGTTGGAGAAAGAGGTGTTCAACCATGTAATTTCATGATGGTTCCAAACCTATGGATTCCAAATACTTAGGCTCTATAAAGCCCCGTTCATCCGTCCGAACCCAAAACTTCGGTAACATACCCATCTCTTTCGATAGTCGTCTACTTGGTATTAGATATAACTTTGGCATCTTATATCTCTCACACTAGGATTTAAAAATCATCATCCCCCAAGCCGTTATTTTTAATTATGCTCTTTCTTATTTTGATTTCGACACTTTGGAGCTTGATGGAACTTCACACGAAAGAGTCTCGGGGAGTGCACAAAATTATCCAAAAACATAGGGTTCGAGGTTAGATCGAGAGAGAAAGAGAATACTTTCCAAAATAAGATAGTTATCCTCTTCTCAATTCATAATTGGTTTTGAGGAGTTGACCATAAAACATTTTGAGAAGTTTTGAGTTGGAGAAAGTGGTGTTCAACCATGTAATTTCATGATGGTTCCAAACCTCTGGAATGAAATACTCAAGATTCTATAAAGGCATGTTCCTTTGTCCGAACGGAAAACATCTATTAACGTCCACATGTCTTCCGGCCGTCTTCTTCTTGGTATTAGAGATGACGTTGGTGTGCTTTATCTCTCACACTAGTACCAAAATATCGGCATCCCTGAAGTTTGTTTTATTTTTAATTATGCTCTTTCATATTTTGATTTAGACACTTTGGAGCCAGCTGGAACTTCACACGAAAGAATCTCGCAGACTTGACAAAAGTATCAAAAAATGCTAGGTTCGAGGTAAGATTGAGAGGGAAAGAGATTACATTTCGAAATAAGATAGCTATCCTCCTATCAATTCATAATTGGTTTTGAGGAGTTGACCATCATATTTTTTAGCAGCTTTTGAGTTGGAGAAAGAGGTGTTCAACCATGTAATTTCATGATGGTTCCAAACCTATGGATTCCAAATACTTAGGCTCTATAAAGCCCCGTTCATCTGTCCGAACCCAAAACTTCTGGTAACATACCCATCTCTTCTGATAGTCGTCTACTTGGTATTAGATATAACTTTGGCATCTTATATCTCTCACACTAGGATTTAAAAATCATCATCCCCCAAGCCGTTATTTTTAATTATGCTCTTTCTTATTTTGATTTCGACACTTTGGAGCTTGATGGAACTTCACACGAAAGAGTCTCGGGGAGTGCACAAAATTATCCAAAAACATAGGGTTCGAGGTTAGATCGAGAGAGAAAGAGAATACTTTCCAAAATAAGATAGTTATCCTCTTCTCAATTCATAATTGGTTTTGAGGAGTTGACCATAAAACATTTTGAGAAGTTTTGAGTTGGAGAAAGTGGTGTTCAACCATGTAATTTCATGATGGTTCCAAACCTCTCGGAATGAAATACTCAAGATTCTATAAAGGCATGTTCCATTGTCCGAACGGAAAACATCTATTAACGTCCCCATGTCTTCCGGCCGTCTTCTTCTTGGTATTAGAGATGACGTTGGTGTGCTTTATCTCTCACACTAGTACCAAAATATCGGCATCCCCGAAGTTATTTTTATTTTTCATTATGCTCTTTCATATTTTGATTTACACACTTTGGAGCCAGCTGGAACTTCACACGAAAGAATCTAGCAGACTTGTCAAAAGCATCAAAAAATGCTAGGTTCGAGGTAAGATTGAGAGGGAAAGAGATTACATTCTGAAATAAGATAGCTATCCTCCTATCAATTCATAATTGGTTTTGCGGAGTTGACCATCATATTTTTTAGCAGTTTTGAGTTGGAGAAAGAGGTGTTCAACCATGTAATTTCATGATGGTTCCAAACCTATGGATTCCAAATACTTAGGCTCTATAAAGCCCCGTTCATCTGTCCGAACCCAAAACTTCTGGTAACATACCCATCCCTTCTGGTAGTCGTCTACTTGGTATTAGATATGACTTTGGCATCTTATATCTCTCACACTAGGATTTAAAAATCATCATCCCCCAAGCCGTTATTTTTAATTATGCTCTTTCTTATTTTGATTTCGACACTTTGGAGCTTGATGGAACTTCACACGAAAGAGTCTCGGGGAGTGCACAAAATTATCCAAAAACATAGGGTTCGAGGTTAGATCGAGAGAGAAAGAGAATACTTTCCAAAATAAGATAGTTATCCTCTTCTCAATTCATAATTGGTTTTGAGGAGTTGACCATAAAACATTTTGAGAAGTTTTGAGTTGTAGAAGGTGGTGTTCATCCATGTAATTTCATGATGGTTCCAAACCTCTGGAATGAAATACTCAAGATTCTATAAAGGCATGTTCCATTGTCCGAACGGAAAACATCTATTAACGTCCCCATGTCTTCCGGCCGTCTTCTTCTTGGTATTAGAGATGACGTTGGTGTGCTTTATCTCTCACACTAGTACCAAAAAATCGGCATCCCTGAAGTTTTTTTTATTTTTCATTATGCTCTTTCATATTTTGATTTACACACTTTGGAGCCACTGAACTTCACACGAAAGAATCTAGCGGACTTGTCAAAAGCATCAAAAAATGCTAGGTTCGAGGTCCGATTGAGAGGGAAAGAGATTACATTCGAAATAAGATAGCTATCCTCCTATCAATTCATAATTGGTTTTGAGGAGTTGACCATCATATTTTTTAGCGCTTTGAGTTGGAGAAAGAGGTGTTCAACCATGTAATTTCATGATGATTCCAAACCTATGGATTCCAAATACTTAGGCTCTATAAATCCCCGTTCATCCGTCCGAACCCAAAACTTCGGTAACGTACCCATCTCTTCCGGTCGTCGTCTTCTTGGTTATATATCTTGTATCTCTCACACTAGGACTTAAAAACGTCATCCCTCAAGCCGTTATTTTTAATTATGCTCGTTCTTATTTTGATTTTGACACTTTGGAGCTTGTTGGAACTTCACACGAAAGAGTCTCGGGGAGTGCACAAAATTATCCAAAAACATAGGGTTCGAGGTTAGATCGAGAGAGAAAGAGAATACTTTCCAAAATAAGATAGCTATCCTCTTCTCAATTCATAATTGGTTTTGAGGAGTTGACCATAAAACATTTTGAGAAGTTTTGAGTTGGAGAAGGTGGTGTTCAACCATGTAATTTCATGATGGTTCCAAACCTCTCGGAATGAAATACTCAAGATTCTATAAAGGCATGTTCCTTTGTCCGAACGGAAAACATCTATTAACGTCCCCATGTCTTCCGGCCGTCTTCTTCTTGGTATTAGAGATGACGTTGGTGTGCTTTATCTCTCACACTAGTACCAAAATATCGGCATCCCTGAAGTTCGTTTTATTTTTAATTATGCTCTTTCATATTTTGATTTAGACACTTTGGAGCCCACTGAACTTCACACGAAAGAATCTCGCGGACTTGACAAAAGTATCAAAAAATGCTAGGTTCGAGGTAAGATTGAGAGGGAAAGAGATTACATTCGAAATAAGATAGCTATCCTCCTATCAATTCATAATTGGTTTTGCGGAGTTGACCATCATATTTTTTAGCAGCTTTTGAGTTGGAGAAAGAGGTGTTCAACCATGTAATTTCATGATGGTTCCAAACCTATGGATTCCAAATACTTAGGCTCTATAAAGCCCCGTTCATCCGTCCGAACCCAAAACTTCGGTAACATACCCATCTCTTTCGGTAGTCGTCTACTTGGTATTAGATATGACTTTGGCATCTTATATCTCTCACACTAGGATTTAAAAATCATCATCCCTCAAGCCGTTATTTTTAATTATGCTCTTTCTTATTTTGATTTCGACACTTTGGAGCTTGATGGAACTTCACACGAAAGAGTCTCGGGGAGTGCACAAAATTATCCAAAAACATAGGGTTCGAGGTTAGATCGAGAGAGAAAGAGAATACTTTCCAAAATAAGATAGTTATCCTCTTCTCAATTCATAATTGGTTTTGAGGAGTTGACCATAAAACATTTTGAGAAGTTTTGAGTTGGAGAAGGTGGTGTTCAACCATGTAATTTCATGATGGTTCCAAACCTCTGGAATGAAATACTCAAGATTCTATAAAGGCATGTTCCATTGTCCGAACGGAAAACATCTATTAACGTCCCCATGTCTTCCGGCCGTCTTCTTCTTGGTATTAGAGATGACGTTGGTGTGCTTTATCTCTCACACTAGTACCAAAAAATCGGCATCCCTGAAGTAATTTTTATTTTTCATTATGCTCTTTCATATTTTGATTTACACACTTTGGAGCCAGCTGGAACTTCACACGAAAGAATCTAGCAGACTTGTCAAAAGCATCAAAAAATGCTAGGTTCGAGGTCAGATTGAGAGGGAAAGAGATTACATTCTGAAATAAGATAGCTATCCTCCTATCAATTCATTATTGGTTTTGAGGAGTTGACCATCATATTTTTTAGCAGTTTTGAGTTGGAGAAAGAGGTGTTCAACCATGTAATTTCATGATGGTTCCAAACCTATGGATTCCAAATACTTAGGCTCTATAAAGCCCCGTTCATCTGTCCGAACCCAAAACTTCTGGTAACATACCCATCTCTTCTGGTAGTCGTCTACTTGGTATTAGATATGACTTTGGCATCTTACATCTCTCACACTAGGATTTAAAAATCATCATCCCCCAAGCCGTTATTTTTAATTATGCTCTTTCTTATTTTGATTTCGACACTTTGGAGCTTGATGGAACTTCACACGAAAGAGTCTCGGGGAGTGCACAAAATTATCCAAAAACATAGGGTTCGAGGTTAGATCGAGAGAGAAAGAGAATACTTTCCAAAATAAGATAGTTATCCTCTTCTCAATTCATAATTTGTTTTGAGGAGTTGACCATAAAACATTTTGAGAAGTTTTGAGTTGTAGAAGGTGGTGTTCATCCATGTAATTTCATGATGGTTCCAAACCTCTGGAATGAAATACTCAAGATTCTATAAAGGCATGTTCCATTGTCCGAACGGAAAACATCTATTAACGTCCCCATGTCTTCCGGCCGTCTTCTTCTTGGTATTAGAGATGACGTTGGTGTGCTTTATCTCTCACACTAGTACCAAAAAATCGGCATCCCTGAAGTAATTTTTATTTTTCATTATGCTCTTTCATATTTTGATTTACACACTTTGGAGCCACTGGAACTTCACACGAAAGAATCTAGCAGACTTGTCAAAAGCATCAAAAAATGCTAGGTTCGAGGTCGGATTGAGAGGGAAAGAGATTACATTCGAAATAAGATAGCTATCCTCCTATCAATTCATTATTGGTTTTGAGGAGTTGACCATCATATTTTTTAGCAGTTTTGAGTTGGAGAAAGAGGTGTTCAACCATGTAATTTCATGATGGTTCCAAACCTATGGATTCCAAATACTTAGGCTCTATAAAGCCCCGTTCATCTGTCCGAACCCAAAACTTCTGGTAACATACCCATCTCTTCTGGTAGTCGTCTACTTGGTATTAGATATGACTTTGGCATCTTATATCTCTCACACTAGGATTTAAAAATCATCATCCCCCAAGCCGTTATTTTTAATTATGCTCTTTCTTATTTTGATTTCGACACTTTGGAGCTTGATGGAACTTCACACGAAAGAGTCTCGGGGAGTGCACAAAATTATCCAAAAACATAGGGTTCGAGGTTAGATCGAGAGAGAAAGAGAATACTTTCCAAAATAAGATAGTTATCCTCTTCTCAATTCATAATTGGTTTTGAGGAGTTGACCATAAAACATTTTGAGAAGTTTTGAGTTGTAGAAGGTGGTGTTCATCCATGTAATTTCATGATGGTTCCAAACCTCTCGGAATGAAATACTCAAGATTCTATAAAGGCATGTTCCATTGTCCGAACGGAAAACATCTATTAACGTCCCCATGTCTTCCGGCCGTCTTCTTCTTGGTATTAGAGATGACGTTGGTGTGCTTTATCTCTCACACTAGTACCAAAAAATCGGCATCCCTGAAGTAATTTTTATTTTTCATTATGCTCTTTCATATTTTGATTTACACACTTTGGAGCCACTGGAACTTCACACGAAAGAATCTAGCGGACTTGTCAAAAGCATCAAAAAATGCTAGGTTCGAGGTCAGATTGAGAGGGAAAGAGATTACATTCTGAAATAAGATAGCTATCCTCCTATCAATTAATTATTGGTTTTGAGGAGTTGACCATCATATTTTTTAGCAGTTTTGAGTTGGAGAAAGAGGTGTTCAACCATGTAATTTCATGATGGTTCCAAACCTATGGATTCCAAATACATAGGCTCTATAAAGCCCCGTTCATCTGTCCGAACCCAAAACTTCTGGTAACATACCCATCTCTTCTGGTCGTCGTCTTCTTGTTATCTTGTATCTCTCACACTAGGACTTAAAAACGTCATGCCTCAAGCCGTTATTTTTAATTATGCTCGTTCTGATTTTGATTTTGACACTTTGGAGCTTGTTGGAACTTCACACGAAAGATTCTCGGGGAGTGCACAAAATTATCCAAAAACATAGGGTTCGAGGTTAGATCGAGAGAGAAAGAGAATACTTTCCAAAATAAGATAGCTATCCTCTTCTCAATTCATAATTGCTTTTGAGGAGTTGACCATAAAACATTTTGAGAAGTTTTGAGTTGGAGAAGGTGGTGTTCAACTATGTAATTTCATGATGGTTCCAAACCTCTGGATTGAAATACTCAAGATTCTATAAAGGCATGTTCCTTTGTCCGAACGGAAAACATCTATTAACGTCCCCATGACTTCCGGCCGTCTTCTTCTTGGTATTAGAGATGACGTTGGTGTGCTTTATCTCTCACGCTAGTACCAAAAAATCGGCATCCCTGAAGTTCGTTTTATTTTTAATTATGCTGTTTCATATTTTGATTTAGACACTTTGGAGCCAGCTGGAACTTCACACGAAAGAATCTCACGGACTTCACAAAAGCATAAAAAAATCCTATGTTCGAGGTTAGATTGAGAGGGAAAGAGATTACATTCTGAAATAAGATAGCTATCCTCCTATCAATTCATAATTGGTTTTGCGGAGTTGATCATAATATTTTTTAGCAGTTTTGAGTTGGAGAAAGAGGTGTTCAACCATGTAATTTCATGATGATTCCAAACCTATGGATTCCAAATATTTAGGCTCTATAAATCCCCGTTCATCTGTCTGAAACCAAAACTTCTGGTAACGTACCCATCTCTTCTGGTCGTCGTCTTCTTGGTATCTTGTATCTCTCACACTAGGACTTAAATACGTCATCCCTCAAGCCGTTATTTTTAATTATGCTCGTTCTTATTTTGATTTTGACACTTTGGAGCTTGTTGGATCATCACACGAAAGATTCTCGGGGAGTGCACAAAATTATCCAAAAACATAGGGTTCGAGGTTAGATCGAGAGAGAAAGTGAATACTTTCCAAAATAAGATAGCTATCCTCTTCTCAATTCATAATTGGTTTTGAGGAGTTGACCATAAAACATTTTGAGAAGTTTTGAGTTGGAGAAGGTGGTGTTCAACCATGTAATTTCATGATGGTTCCAAACCTCCGGAATGAAATACTCAAGATTCTATAAAGGCATGTTCCTTTGTCCGAACGGAAAACATCTATTAACGTCCCCATGACTTCCGGCCGTCTTCTTCTTGGTATTAGAGATGACGTTGGTGTGCTTTATCTCTCACGCTAGTACCAAAAAATCGGCATCCCTGAAGTTCGTTTTATTTTTAATTATGCTCTTTCATATTTTGATTTAGACACTTTGGAGCCACTGGAACTTCACACGAAAGAATCTCACGGACTTCACAAAAGCATAAAAAAATGCTATGTTCGAGGTTAGATTGAGAGGGAAAGAGATTACATTCTGAAATAAGATAGCTATCCTCCTATCAATTCATAATTGGTTTTGCGGAGTTGACCATAATATTTTTTAGCAGTTTTGAGTTGGAGAAAGAGGTGTTCAACCATGTAATTTCATGATGATTCCAAACCTATGGATTCCAAATATTTAGGCTCTATAAATCCCCGTTCATCTGTCTG
Source organism: Linum usitatissimum (assembly GCA_030674075.2). Lineage (NCBI taxonomy): Eukaryota > Viridiplantae > Streptophyta > Magnoliopsida > Malpighiales > Linaceae > Linum > Linum usitatissimum. The sequence continues at coordinate 300,869 of JAUJYP020000728.1, forward strand.
AAACCAAAACTTCTGGTAACATACCCATCTCTTCCGGTCGTTGTCTCTTGGTATTAAACTTTGGTATCTTGTATCTCTCACACTAGGACTTAAAAATCGTCATCCCTCAAGCCGTTATTTTTAATTATGCTCGTTCTTATTTTGATTTTGACACTTTGGAGCTTGTTGGATCATCACACGAAAGATTCTCGGGGAGTGCACAAAATTATCCAAAAACATAGGGTTCGAGGTTAGATCGAGAGAGAAAGTGAATACTTTCCAAAATAAGATAGCTATCCTCTTCTCAATTCATAATTGGTTTTGAGGAGTTGACCATAAAACATTTTGAGAAGTTTTGAGTTGGAGAAGGTGGTGTTCAACCATGTAATTTCATGATGGTTCCAAACCTCTGGAATGAAATACTCAAGATTCTATAAAGGCATGTTCCTTTGTCCGAACGGAAAACATCTATTAACGTCCCCATGACTTCCGGCCGTCTTCTTCTTGGTATTAGAGATGACGTTGGTGTGCTTTATCTCTCACGCTAGTACCAAAAAATCGGCATCCCTGAAGTTCGTTTTATTTTTAATTATGCTGTTTCATATTTTGATTTAGACACTTTGGAGCCAGCTGGAACTTCACACGAAAGAATCTCACGGACTTCACAAAAGCATAAAAAAATGCTATGTTCGAGGTTAGATTGAGAGGGAAAGAGATTACATTCTGAAATAAGATAGCTATCCTCCTATCAATTCATAATTGGTTTTGCGGAGTTGACCATAATATTTTTTAGCAGTTTTGAGTTGGAGAAAGAGGTGTTCAACCATGTAATTTCATGATGATTCCAAACCTATGGATTCCAAATATTTAGGCTCTATAAATCCCCGTTCATCCGTCCGAACCCAAAACTTCGGTAACATACCCATCTCTTCGGTCGTCGTCTTCTTGGTATTAGATATGACTTTGGCATCTTGTATCTCTCACACTAGGACTTAAAAACGTCATCCCTCAAGCCGTTATTTTTAATTATGCTCGTTCTTATTTTGATTTTGACACTTTGGAGCTTGTTGGATCATCACACGAAAGATTCTCGGGGAGTGCACAAAATTATCCAAAAACATAGGGTTCGAGGTTAGATCGAGAGAGAAAGTGAATACTTTCCAAAATAAGATAGCTATCCTCTTCTCAATTCATAATTGGTTTTGAGGAGTTGACCATAAAACATTTTGAGAAGTTTTGAGTTGGAGAAGGTGGTGTTCAACCATGTAATTTCATGATGGTTCCAAACCTCTGGAATGAAATACTCAAGATTCTATAAAGGCATGTTCCTTTGTCCGAACGGAAAACATCTATTAACGTCCCCATGTCTTCCGGCCGTCTTCTTCTTGGTATTAGAGATGACGTTGGTGTGCTTTATCTCTCACACTAGTACCAAAATATCGGCATCCCTGAAGTTCGTTTTATTTTTAATTATGCTCTTTCATATTTTGATTTAGACACTTTGGAGCCAGCTGGAACTTCACACGAAAGAATCTCGCACATTTGACAAAAGTATAAAAAAATGCTAGGTTCGAGGTAAGATTGAGAGGGAAAGAGATTACATTTCGAAATAAGATAGCTATCCTCCTATCAATTCATAATTGGTTTTGCGGAGTTGACCATCAGATTTTTTAGCAGTTTTGAGTTGGAGAAAGAGGTGTTCAACCATGTAATTTCATGATGGTTCCAAACCTATGGATTCCAAATACTTAGGCTCTATAAAGCCCCGTTCATATGTCTGAACCCAAAACTTCTGGTAACATACCCTTCTCTTCTGGTAGTCGTCTACTTGGTATTAGATATGACTTTGCCATCTTGTATCTCTCACACTAGGACTTAAAAATCATCATCCCCCAAGCCGTTATTTTTAATTATGCTCTTTCTTATTTTCATTTCGACACTTTGGAGCTTGATGGAACTTCACACGAAAGAGTCTCGGGGAGTGCACAAAATTATCCAAAAACCTAGTGTTCGAGGTTAGATCGAGAGAGAAAGAGAATACTTTCAAAAATAAGATAGCTATCCTCTTCTAAATTCATAATTGGTTTTGAGGAGTGGACCATAAAACATTTTAAGAAGTTTTAAGTTGGAGAAGGTGATGTTCAACCATGTAATTTCATGATGGTTCCAAACCTCGGATTGAAATACTCAAGATTCTATAAAGGCATGTTCCTTTGTCCGAACGGAAAACATCTATTAACGTCCCCATGACTTCCGGCCGTCTTCTTCTTGGTATTAGAGATGACGTTGGTGTGCTTTATCTCTCACACTAGTACCAAAAAATCGGCATCCCTGAAGTTCGTTTTATTTTTAATTATGCTGTTTCATATTTTGATTTAGACACTTTGGAGCCAGCTGGAATTTCACATGAAAGAATCTCACGGACTTCACAAAAGCATAAAAAAATGCTAGGTTCGAGGTTAGATTGAGAGGGAAAGAGATTACATTCTGAAATAAGATAGCTATCCTCCTATCAATTCATAATTGGTTTTGCGGAGTTGACCATCATATTTTTGAGCAGTTTTGAGTTGGAGAAAGAGGTATTCAACCATGTAATTTCATGATGATTCCAAACCTATGGATTCCAAATATTTAGGCTCTATAAATCCCCGTTGATCTGTCTGAACCGAAAACTTCTGGTAACGTACCCATCTCTTCTGGTCGTCGTCTTCTTGGTATTAGATATGACTTTGGCATCTTGTATCTCTCACACTAGGATTTAAAAATCATCATCCCTCAAGCCGTTATTTGTAATTATGCTCTTTCTTATTTTGATTTCGACACTTTGTAGCTTGATGGAACTTCACACGAAAGACTCTCGGGGAGTGCACAAAATTATCAAAAAACATAGGGTTCGAGGTTAGATCGAGAGAGAAAGAGAATACTTTCCAAAATAAGATAGTTATCCTCTTCTCAATTCATAATTGGTTTTGAGGAGTTGACCATAAAACATTTTGAGAAGTTTTGAGTTGGAGAAGGTGGTGTTCATCCATGTAATTTCATGATGGTTCCAAACCTCTGGAATGAAATACTCAAGATTCTATAAAGGCATGTTCCATTGTCCGAACGGAAAACATCTATTAACGTCCCCATGTCTTCCGGCCGTCTTCTTCTTGGTATTAGAGATGACGTTGGTGTGCTTTATCTCTCACACTAGTACCAAGAAATGGGCATCCCCGAAGTTTTTTTTTATTTTTGTTTATGCTCTTTCATATTTTGATTTAGACACTTTGGAGCCAGCTGGAACTTCACACGAAAGAATCTCACGGACTTGACAAAAGCATCAAAAAATGCTAGGTTCGAGGTTAGATTGAGAGGGAAAGAGATTACATTCTCGAAATAAGATAGCTATCCTCCTATCAATTCATAATTGGTTTTGCGGAGTTGACCATAATATTTTTTAGCGAGTTTTGAGTTGGAGAAAGAGGAGTTCAACCATGTAATTTCATGATGATTCCAAACCTATGGATTCCAAATATTTAGGCTCTATAAATCCCCGTTCATCCGTCCGAACCCAAAACTTCGGTAACGTACCCATCTCTTCGGTCGTCGTCTTCTTGGTATCTTGTATCTCTCACACTAGGACTTAAAAACGTCATTCCTCAAGCCGTTAATTTTAATTATGCTCGTTCTTATTTTGATTTTGACACTTTGGAGCTTGTTGGAACTTCACACGAAAGACTCTCGGGGAGTGCACAAAATTATCCAAAAACATAGGGTTCGAGGTTAGATCGAGAGAGAAAGAGAATACTTTCCAAAATAAGATAGTTATCCTCTTCTCAATTCATAATTGGTTTTGAGGAGTTGACCATAAAACATTTTGAGAAGTTTTGAGTTGTAGAAGGTGGTGTTCAACCATGTAATTTCATGATGGTTCCAAACCTCTGGAATGAAATACTCAAGATTCTATAAAGGCATGTTCCTTTGTCCGAACGGAAAACATCTATTAACGTCCCCATGTCTTCCGGCCGTCTTCTTCTTGGTATTAGAGATGACGTTGGTGTGCTTTATCTCTCACACTAGTACCAAAATATCGGCATCCCTGAAGTTCGTTTTATTTTTAATTATGCTCTTTCATATTTTGATTTAGACACTTTGGAGCCAGCTGGAACTTCACACGAAAGAATCTCGCACATTTGACAAAAGTATAAAAAAATGCTAGGTTCGAGGTAAGATTGAGAGGGAAAGAGATTACATTCTGAAATAAGATAGCTATCCTCCTATCAATTCATAATTGGTTTTGCGGAGTTGACCATCAGATTTTTTAGCGAGCTTTGAGTTGGAGAAAGAGGTGTTCAACCATGTAATTTCATGATGGTTCCAAACCTATGGATTCCAAATACTTAGGCTCTATAAAGCCCCGTTCATATGTCTGAACCCAAAACTTCTGGTAACATACCCTTCTCTTCTGGTAGTCGTCTACTTGGTATTAGATATGACTTTGCCATCTTGTATCTCTCACACTAGGACTTAAAAATCATCATCCCCCAAGCCGTTATTTTTAATTATGCTCTTTCTTATTTTCATTTCGACACTTTGGAGCTTGATGGAACTTCACACGAAAGAGTCTCGGGGAGTGCACAAAATTATCCAAAAACCTAGTGTTCGAGGTTAGATCGAGAGAGAAAGAGAATACTTTCAAAAATAAGATAGCTATCCTCTTCTAAATTCATAATTGGTTTTGAGGAGTGGACCATAAAACATTTTAAGAAGTTTTAAGTTGGAGAAGGTGATGTTCAACCATGTAATTTCATGATGGTTCCAAACCTCTGGATTGAAATACTCAAGATTCTATAAAGGCATGTTCCTTTGTCCGAACGGAAACATCTATTAACGTCCCCATGACTTCCGGCCGTCTTCTTCTTGGTATTAGAGATGACGTTGGTGTGCTTTATCTCTCACACTAGTACCAAAAAATCGGCATCCCTGAAGTTCGTTTTATTTTTAATTATGCTGTTTCATATTTTGATTTAGACACTTTGGAGCCACTGGAATTTCACATGAAAGAATCTCACGGACTTCACAAAAGCATAAAAAAATGCTAGGTTCGAGGTTAGATTGAGAGGGAAAGAGATTACATTCTGAAATAAGATAGCTATCCTCCTATCAATTCATAATTGGTTTTGCGGAGTTGACCATCATATTTTTGAGCAGTTTTGAGTTGGAGAAAGAGGTGTTCAACCATGTAATTTCATGATGGTTCCAAACCTATGGATTCCAAATACTTAGGCTCCATAAATCCCCGTTCATCTGTCCGAACCCAAAACTTCTGATAACGTACGCATCTCTTCTGGTCGCCGTCTTCTTCGTATTAGATATGACGTTGGCATCTTGTATCTCTCACACTAGGACTTAAAAATCATCATCCCTCAAGCCATTATTTTTAATTATGCTCGATTTTATTTTGATTTCGACACTTTGGAGTTTGCTGGAACATCACACGAAAGAGTCTCGGGGAGTGCACAAAATTATCCAAAAACATAGGGTTCGAGGTGAGATCGAGAGAGAAAGAGAATACTTTCCAAGATAAGATAGCTATCCTCTTCTCAATTCATAATTGGTTTTGAGGAGTTGACCATAAAACATTTTGAGAAGTTTTGAGTTGGAGAAGGTGGTGTTCAACCATGTAATTTCATGATGGTTCCAAACCCTCCGGAATGAAATACTCAAGATTCTATAAAGGCATGTTCCATTGTCCGAACGGAAAACATCTATTAACGTCCCCATGTCTTCCGGCCGTCTTCTTCTTGGTATTAGAGATGACGTTGGTGTGCTTTATCTCTCACACTAGTACCAAGAAATGGGCATCCCTGAAGTTTTTTTTATTTTTGTTTATGCTCTTTCATATTTTGATTTAGACACTTTGGAGCCAGCTGGAACTTCACACGAAAGAATCTAGCAGACTTGACAGAAGCATCAAAAAATGCTAGGTTCGAGGTCAGATTGAGAGGGAAAGAGATTACATTCTGAAATAAGATAGCTATCCTCCTATCAATTCATAATTGGTTTTGCGGAGTTGACCATCAGATTTTTTAGCAGTTTTGAGTTGGAGAAAGAGGAGTTCAACCATGTAATTTCATGATGATTCCAAACCTATGGATTCCAAATATTTAGGCTCTATAAATCCCCGTTCATCTGTCTGAACCCAAAACTTCTGGTAACGTACCCATCTCTTCTGGTCGTCGTCTTCTTGGTATCTTGTATCTCTCACACTAGGACTTAAAAACGTCATTCCTCAAGCCGTTAATTTTAATTATGCTCGTTCTTATTTTGATTTTGACACTTTGGAGCTTGTTGGAACTTCACACGAAAGAGTCTCGGGGAGTGCACAAAATTATCCAAAAACATAGGGTTCGAGGTTAGATCGAGAGAGAAAGAGAATACTTTCCAAAATAAGATAGCTATCCTCTTCTCAATTCATAATTGGTTTTGAGGAGTTGACCATAAAACATTTTGAGAAGTTTTGAGTTGGAGAAGGTGGTGTTCAACCATGTCATTTCATGATGGTTCCAAACCTCTGGATTGAAATACTCAAGATTCTATAAAGGCATGTTCCTTTGTCCGAACCGAAAACATCTATTATCGTCCCCATCTCTTCCGGCCGTCTTCTTCTTGGTATTAGAGATGACGTTGGCGTCCTTTATCTCCCACACTAGTACTAGTAAATCGGCATCCCTGAAGTTCTTTTTATTTTTCATTATGCTCTTTCATATTTTGATTTAGACACTTTGGAGCCAGCTCGAACGTCACACGAAAGAATCTCGTGGACTTCACAAAAGCATAAAAAAAACACTAGGTTCGAGGTTAGATTAAGAGGGAAAGAGATTACATTCTGAAATAAGATAGCTATCCTCCTATCAATTCATAATTGGTTTTGCGGAGTTGACCATCATATTTTTTAGCATTTTTGAGTTGGAGAAAGAGGTGTTCAACCATGTAATTTCATGATGGTTCCAAACCTATGGATTCCAAATACTTAGGCTCCATAAATCCCCGTTCATCTGTCCGAACCCAAAACTTCTGATAACGTACGCATCTCTTCTGGTCGCCGTCTTCTTCGTATTAGATATGACGTTGGCATCTTGTATCTCTCACACTAGGACTTAAAAATCATCATCCCTCAAGCCATTATTTTTAATTATGCTCGATTTTATTTTGATTTCGACACTTTGGAGTTTGTTGGAACATCACACGAAAGAGTCTCGGGGAGTGCACAAAATTATCCAAAAACATAGGGTTCGAGGTGAGATCGAGAGAGAAAGAGAATACTTTCCAAGATAAGATAGCTATCCTCTTCTCAATTCATAATTGGTTTTGAGGAGTTGACCATAAAACATTTTGAGAAGTTTTGAGTTGGAGAAGGTGGTGTTCAACCATGTAATTTCATGATGGTTCCAAACCTCGGATTGAAATACTCAAGATTCTATAAAGGCATGTTCCTTTGTCCGAACCGAAAACATCTATTAACGTCCCCATCTCTTCCGGCCGTCTTCTTCTTGGTATTAGAGATGACGTTGGCGTCCTTTATATCTCACACTAGTACCAAAAAATCGGCATCCCCGAAGTTCTTTTTATTTTTTATTATGCTCTTTCATATTTTGATTTAGACACTTTAGAGCCAGCTGGAACTTCACACGAAAGAATCTCGCGGACTTCACAAAAGCATCAAAAAACACTAGGTTCGAGGTTAGATTGAGAGGGAAAGAGATTACGTTCTGAAATAAGATAGCTATCCTAATATCAATTCATAATTTGTTTTGCGGAGTTGACCATCATATTTTTTAGCAGTTTTGAGTTGGAGAAAGAGGTGTTCAACCATGTAATTTCATGATGGTTCCAAACCTATGGATTCCAAATACTTAGGCTCTATAAATCCCCGTTCATCTGTCCGAACCCATAACTTCTGGTCACGTACCCATCTCTTTTGGTCGTAAATTACATGGTTGAACACCACCTTCTCCAACTCAAAACTTCTCAAAATGTTTTATGATGGTTCCAAACCTCGGATTGTAATACTCAAGATTATATAAAGGCATGTTCCTTTGTCCGAACTGAAAACATCTATTAACGTCCCCATCTCTTCCGGCCATCTTCTTCTTGGTATTAGAGATGATGTTGGCGTCCTTTATCTCCCACACTAGTACCAGAAAATTGGCATCCGTGAAGTTCTTTTTATTTTTCATTATGCTATTTCATATTTTGATTTAGACACTTTGGAGCCAGCTCGAACGTCACACGAAAGAATCTCGCGGACTTCACAAAAGCATAAAACAACACTAGGTTCGAGGTAAGATTGAGAGGGAAAGAGATTACATTTTGAAATAAGATAGCTATCCTCCTATCAATTCATAATTGGTTTTGCGGAGTTGACCATCATATTTTTTAGCATTTTTGAGTTGGAGAAAGAGGTGTTCAACCATATAATTTCATGACGGTTCCAAACCTATGGATTCCAAATACTTAGGATCTATAAAGCCCCTTTCATCTGTCCGAACCCAAATCTTCTGGTAACATACCCTTCTCTTCTGGTCGCCGTCTTCTTCGTATTAGATATGACGTTGGCATCTTGTATCTCTCACACTAGGACTTAAAAATCATCATCCCTCAAGACATTATTTTTAATTATGATCTTTCGTATTTTGATTTTGATACTTTGGAGCTTGCTGGAACTTCACACGAAAGAGTCTCAGGGAATGCACAAAATTATCCAAAAACATAGAGTTCAAGGTTAGATCGAGAGAGAAAGAGAATACTTTCCAAAATAAGATAGCTATCCTCATCTCAATTCATAATTGGTTTTGAGGAGTTGACCATAAAACATTTTGAGAAGTTTTGAGTTGGAGAAGGTGGTGGTCAACCATGTAATTTCATGATGGTTCCAAACTTCTGGATTGAAATACTCAAGATTCTATAAAGGCATGTTCCTTTGTCCGAACCGAAAACATCTATTAACGTCCCCATCTCTTCCGGCCGTCTTCTTCTTGGTATTAGAGATGACGTTGGCGTCCTTTATATCTCACACTAGTACCAAAAAATCGGCATCCCCGAAGTTCTTTTTATTTTTTATTATGCTCTTTCATATTTTGATTTAGACACTTTAGAGCCATTGGAACTTCACACGAAAGAATCTCGCGGACTTCACAAAAGCATCAAAAAACACTAGGTTCGAGGTTAGATTGAGAGGGAAAGAGATTACGTTCGAAATAAGATAGCTATCCTAATATCAATTCATAATTTGTTTTGCGGAGTTGACCATCATATTTTTTAGAGTTTTGAGTTGGAGAAAGAGGTGTTCAACCATGTAATTTCATGATGGTTCCAAACCTATGGATTCCAAATACTTAGGCTCTATAAATCCCCGTTCATCTGTCCGAACCCATAACTTCTGGTCACGTACCCATCTCTTTTGGTCGTAAATTACATGGTTGAACACCACCTTCTCCAACTCAAAACTTCTCAAAATGTTTTATGATGGTTCCAAACCTCTGGATTGTAATACTCAAGATTATATAAAGGCATGTTCCTTTGTCCGAACTGAAAACATCTATTAACGTCCCCATCTCTTCCGGCCATCTTCTTCTTGGTATTAGAGATGATGTTGGCGTCCTTTATCTCCCACACTAGTACCAGAAAATTGGCATCCGTGAAGTTCTTTTTATTTTTCATTATGCTATTTCATATTTTGATTTAGACACTTTGGAGCCAGCTCGAACGTCACACGAAAGAATCTCGCGGACTTCACAAAAGCATAAAACAACACTAGGTTCGAGGTAAGATTGAGAGGGAAAGAGATTACATTTTGAAATAAGATAGCTATCCTCCTATCAATTCATAAGTGGTTTTGCGGAGTTGACCATCATATTTTTTAGCATTTTTGAGTTGGAGAAAGAGGTGTTCAACCATATAATTTCATGACGGTTCCAAACCTATGGATTCCAAATACTTAGGATCTATAAAGCCCCTTTCATCCGTCCGAACCCAAATCTTCGGTAACATACCCTTCTCTTCTGGTCGCCGTCTTCTTCGTATTAGATATGATGTTGGCATCTTGTATCTCTCACACTAGGACTTAAAAATCATCATCCCTCAAGACATTATTTTTAATTATGATCTTTCGTATTTTGATTTTGATACTTTGGAGCTTGCTGGAACTTCACACGAAAGAGTCTCAGGGAATGCACAAAATTATCCAAAAACATAGAGTTCAAGGTTAGATCGAGAGAGAAAGAGAATACTTTCCAAAATAAGATAGCTATCCTCATCTCAATTCATAATTGGTTTTGAGGAGTTGACCATAAAATATTTTGAGAAGTTTTGAGTTGGAGAAGGTGGTGGTCAACCATGTAATTTCATGATGGTTCCAAACTTCGGATTGAAATACTCAAGATTCTATAAAGGCATGTTCCTTTGTCCGAACCGAAAACATCTATTAACGTCCGCATCTCTTCCGGCCGTCTTTTTCTTGGTATTAGATATGACGTTGGCGTCCTTTATCTCTCACACTCGTACCAAAAAATCGGCATCCCTGAAGTTTTTTTTTATTTTTCATTATGCTCTTTCATATTTTGATGTAGACACTTTGGAGCCAGCTGGAACGTCACACGAAAGAATCTTGCGGACTTCACAAAAGCATAAAAAACACTAGGTTGGAGGTTAGATTGAGAGGGAAAGAGATTACATTCTGAAATAAGATAGCTATCCTCCTATCAATTCATAATTGGTTTTGCGGAGTTGACCATCGTGTTTTTTAGCAGTTTTGAGGTTGAGAAAGAGGTGTTCAACCATGTAATTCATGATGGTTCCAAACCTATGGATTCCAAATACTTAGGCTCTATAAAGCCCCGTTCATCTGTCCGAACCCAAAACTTCTGGTAACATACCCATCTCTTCTGGTCATAGTCTTCTTGGTATTAGATATGACGTTGGCATCTTGTATCTCCAACACTAGGACTTAAATATCATCATCCCTCAAGCCGTTATTTTTAATTATGCTCTTTCTTTTTTTTATTTCGACACTTTGGAGCTTGCTGGAACTTCACACGAAAGAGTCTCTGGGAATGCACAAAACTATCCAAAAACATAGAGTTCGAGGTTAGATCGAGAGAGAAAGAGAATACTTTCCAAAATAAGATAGTTATCCTCTTCTCAATTCATAATTGGTTTTGAGGAGTTGTCCATAAGACACTTTGAGAAGTTTTGAGTTGGAGAAGGTGGTGTTCAACCATGTAATTTCATGATGGTTCCAAACCTCTGGATTGAAATACTCAAGATTCTATAAAGGCATGTTCCTTTGTCCGAACCGAAAACATCTATTAACGTCCCCATCTCTTCCGGCCGTCTTCTTCTTGGTATTAGAGATGACGTTGGCGTCCTTTATATCTCACACTAGTACCAAAAAATCGGCATCCCTGAAGTTCTTTTTATTTTTTATTATGCTCTTTCATATTTTGATTTAGACACTTTAGAGCCAGCTGGAACTTCACACGAAAGAATCTCGCGGACTTCACAAAAGCATCAAAAAACACTAGGTTCGAGGTTAGATTGAGAGGGAAAGAGATTACGTTACGAAATAAGATAGCTATCCTAATATCAATTCATAATTTGTTTTGCGGAGTTGACCATCATATTTTTTAGCGAGTTTTGAGTTGGAGAAAGAGGTGTTCAACCATGTAATTTCATGATGGTTCCAAACCTATGGATTCCAAATACTTAGGCTCTATAAATCCCCGTTCATCCGTCCGAACCCATAACTTCGGTCACGTACCCATCTCTTTTGGTCGTAAATTACATGGTTGAACACCACCTTCTCCAACTCAAAACTTCTCAAAATGTTTTATGATGGTTCCAAACCTCTGGATTGTAATACTCAAGATTATATAAAGGCATGTTCCTTTGTCCGAACTGAAAACATCTATTAACGTCCCCATCTCTTCCGGCCATCTTCTTCTTGGTATTAGAGATGATGTTGGCGTCCTTTATCTCCCACACTAGTACCAGAAAATTGGCATCCCTGAAGTTCTTTTTATTTTTCATTATGCTATTTCATATTTTGATTTAGACACTTTGGAGCCAGCTCGAACGTCACACGAAAGAATCTCGCGGACTTCACAAAAGCATAAAACAACACTAGGTTCGAGGTAAGATTGAGAGGGAAAGAGATTACATTTTGAAATAAGATAGCTATCCTCCTATCAATTCATAATTGGTTTTGCGGAGTTGACCATCATATTTTTTAGCATTTTTGAGTTGGAGAAAGAGGTGTTCAACCATATAATTTCATGACGGTTCCAAACCTATGGATTCCAAATACTTAGGATCTATAAAGCCCCTTTCATCTGTCCGAACCCAAATCTTCTGGTAACATACCCTTCTCTTCTGGTCGTCGTCTTCTTCGTATTAGATATGACGTTGGCATCTTGTATCTCTCACACTAGGACTTAAAAATCATCATCCCTCAAGACATTATTTTTAATTATGATCTTTCGTATTTTGATTTTGATACTTTGGAGCTTGCTTGGAACTTCACACGAAAGAGTCTCAGGGAATGCACAAAATTATCCAAAAACATAGAGTTCAAGGTTAGATCGAGAGAGAAAGAGAATACTTTCCAAAATAAGATAGCTATCCTCATCTCAATTCATAATTGGTTTTGAGGAGTTGACCATAAAACATTTTGAGAAGTTTTGAGTTGGAGAAGGTGGTGGTCAACCATGTAATTTCATGATGGTTCCAAACTTCGGATTGAAATACTCAAGATTCTATAAAGGCATGTTCCTTTGTCCGAACCGAAAACATCTATTAACGTCCGCATCTCTTCCGGCCGTCTTTTTCTTGGTATTAGATATGACGTTGGCGTCCTTTATCTCTCACACTAGTACCAAAAAATCGGCATCCCTGAAGGTTTTTTTTATTTTTCATTATGCTCTTTCATATTTTGATGTAGACACTTTGGAGCCAGCTGGAACGTCACACGAAAGAATCTTGCGGACTTCACAAAAGCATAAAAACACTAGGTTGGAGGTTAGATTGAGAGGGAAAGAGATTACATTCTGAAATAAGATAGCTATCCTCCTATCAATTCATAATTTGTTTTGCGGAGTTGACCATCATATTTTTTAGCAGTTTTGAGTTGGAGAAAGAGGTGTTCAACCATGTAATTTCATGATGGTTCCAAACCTATGGATTCCAAATACTTAGGCTCTATAAATCCCCGTTCATCTGTCCGAACCCATAACTTCTGGTCACGTACCCATCTCTTTTGGTCGTAAATTACATGGTTGAACACCACCTTCTCCAACTCAAAACTTCTCAAAATGTTTTATGATGGTTCCAAACCTCTGGATTGTAATACTCAAGATTATATAAAGGCATGTTTCTTTGTCCGAACTGAAAACATCTATTAACGTCCCCATCTCTTCCGGCCATCTTCTTCTTGGTATTAGAGATGATGTTGGCGTCCTTTATCTCCCACACTAGTACCAGAAAATTGGCATCCGTGAAGTTCTTTTTATTTTTCATTATGCTATTTCATATTTTGATTTAGACACTTTGGAGCCAGCTCGAACGTCACACGAAAGAATCTCGCGGACTTCACAAAAGCATAAAACAACACTAGGTTCGAGGTAAGATTGAGAGGGAAAGAGATTACATTTTGAAATAAGATAGCTATCCTCCTATCAATTCATAATTGGTTTTGCGGAGTTGACCATCATATTTTTTAGCATTTTTGAGTTGGAGAAAGAGGTGTTCAACCATATAATTTCATGACGGTTCCAAACCTATGGATTCCAAATACTTAGGATCTATAAAGCCCCTTTCATCCGTCCGAACCCAAATCTTACGGTAACATACCCTTCTCTTCGGTCGTCGTCTTCTTCGTATTAGATATGACGTTGGCATCTTGTATCTCTCACACTAGGACTTAAAAATCATCATCCCTCAAGACATTATTTTTAATTATGATCTTTCGTATTTTGATTTTGATACTTTGGAGCTTGCTTGGAACTTCACACGAAAGAGTCTCAGGGAATGCACAAAATTATCCAAAAACATAGAGTTCAAGGTTAGATCGAGAGAGAAAGAGAATACTTTCCAAAATAAGATAGCTATCCTCATCTCAATTCATAATTGGTTTTGAGGAGTTGACCATAAAACATTTTGAGAAGTTTTGAGTTGGAGAAGGTGGTGGTCAACCATGTAATTTCATGATGGTTCCAAACTTCTGGATTGAAATACTCAAGATTCTATAAAGGCATGTTCCTTTGTCCGAACCGAAAACATCTATTAACGTCCGCATCTCTTCCGGCCGTCTTTTTCTTGGTATTAGATATGACGTTGGCGTCCTTTATCTCTCACACTAGTACCAAAAAATCGGCATCCCCGAAGTTTTTTTTATTTTTCATTATGCTCTTTCATATTTTGATGTAGACACTTTGGAGCCAGCTGGAACGTCACACGAAAGAATCTTGCGGACTTCACAAAAGCATAAAAAACACTAGGTTGGAGGTTAGATTGAGAGGGAAAGAGATTACATTCTGAAATAAGATAGCTATCCTCCTATCAATTCATAATTGGTTTTGCGGAGTTGACCATCGTGTTTTTTAGCAGTTTTGAGTTTGAGAAAGAGGTGTTCAACCATGTAATTCATGATGGTTCCAAACCTATGGATTCCAAATACTTAGGCTCTATAAAGCCCCGTTCATCTGTCCGAACCCAAAACTTCTGGTAACATACCCATCTCTTCTGGTCATAGTCTTCTTGGTATTAGATATGACGTTGGCATCTTGTATCTCCAACACTAGGACTTAAAAGTCATCATCCCTCAAGCCGTTATTTTTAATTATGCTCTTTCTTTTTTTTATTTCGACACTTTGGAGCTTGCTGGAACTTCACACGAAAGAGTCTCTAGGAATGCACAAAACTATCCAAAAACATAAGGTTCGAGAATAGATCGAGAGAGAAAGAGAATACTTTCCAAAATAAAATAGCTATCCTCTTCTCAATTCATAATTGGTTTTGAGGTGTTGACCATAAAACAATTTGAGAAGTTTTGAGTTGGAGAAGGTGGTGTTCAACCATGTAATTTCATGATGGTTCCAAACCTCTGAATTGAAATACTCAAGATTCTATAAAGGCATGTTCCTTTGTCCGAACCGAAAACATCTATTAACGTCCCCATCTCTTCCGGCCGTCTTCTTCTTGGTATTAGATATGACGTTGGCGTCCTTTATCTCTCACACTAGTACCAAAAAATCAGCATCCCTGAAGTTTTTTTTATTTTTCATTATGCTCTTTCATATTTTGATGTAGACACTTTGGAGCCAGCTGGAACGTCACACGAAAGAATCTCGTCGACTTCACAAAAGCATAAAAAACACTAGGTTCGAGGTTAGATTGAGAGGGAAAGAGATTACATTCTGAAATAAGATAGCTATCCTCCTATCAATTCATAATTGGTTTTGCGGAGTTGACCATCATAGTTTTTAGCAGTTTTGAGTTTGAGAAAGAGGTGTTCAACCATGTAATTCATGATGGTTCTAAACCTATGGATTCCAAATACATAGGCTCTATAAAGCCCCGTGCATCTGTCTGAACCCAAAACTTCTTGTAACATACCCATCTCTTCTGGTCATAGTCTTCTTGGTATTAGATATGACGTTGGCATCTTGTATCTCTAACACTAGGACTTAAAAATCATCATCCCTCAAGCCGTTATTTTTAATTATGCTCTTTCTTATTTTTATTTCGACACTTTGGAGCTTGCTGGAACTTCACACGAAAGAGTCGCGGGGAATGCACAAAACTATCCAAAGACATAAGGTTCGAGAATAGATCGAGAGAGAAAGAGAATACTTTCCAAAATAAGATAGCTATCCTCTTCTCAATTCATAATTGGTTTTGAGGAGTTGACCATAAAACATTTTGAGAAGTTTTGAGTTGGAGAAGGTGGTGTTCAACCATGTAATTTCATGATGGTTCCAAACCTCTGGATTGAAATACTCAAGATTCTATAAAGGCATGTTCCTTTGTCCAAACCGAAGACATCTATTAACGTCCCCATCTCTTCCGGCCGTCTTCTTCTTGGTATTAGAGATGACGTTGGCGTCCTTTATCTCTCACACTAGTACCAAAAAATCGGCATCCCTGAAGTTTTTTTTTAGTTTTCATTATGCTCTTTCATATTTTGATGTAGACACTTTGGAGCCAGCTAGAACGTCACACGAAAGAATCTCGCGGACTTCACAAAAGCATAAAAAACACTAAGTTGGAGGTTAGATTGAGAGGGAAAGAGATTACATTCTGAAATAAGATAGCTATCCTCCTATCAATTCTTAATTTGTTTTGCGGAGTTGACCATCATATTTTTTAGCAGTTTTGAGTTTGAGAAAGAGGTATTCAACCATGTAATTCATGATGGTTCCAAACCTATGGATTCCAAATACTTAGGCTCTATAAAGCCCCGTTCATCTGTCCGAACCCAAAACTTCTGGTAACATATCCATCTCTTCTGGTCATAGTCTTCTTGGTATTAGATATGACGTTGGCATCTTGTATCTCTAACACTAGGACTTAAAAATCATCATCCCTCAAGCCGTTATTTTTAATTATGCTCGTTCTTATTTTGATTTCGACACTTTGGAGCTTGCTGGAACTTCACACGAAAGAATCTCGGGGAATGCACAAAACTATCCAAAAACATAAGGTTCGAGAATAGATCGAGAGAGAAAGAGAATACTTTCCAAAATAAGATAGCTATCCTCTTCTCAATTCATAATTGGTTTTGAGGAGTTGACCATAAAACATTTTGAGAAGTTTTGAGTTGGAGAAGGTGGTGTTCAACCATGTAATTTCATGATGGTTCCAAACCTCTGGATTGAAATACTCAAGATTCTATAAAGGCATGTTCCTTTGTCCAAACCGAAAACATCTATTAACGTCCCCATCTCATCCGGCGGTCTTCTTCTTGGTATTAGAGATGACGTTGGCGTCCTTTCTCTCTCACACTAGTACCAAAAAATCGGCATCCCTGAAGTTCTTTTTATTTTTAATTATGCTCTTTCAAATTTTGATTTAGACACTTTGGATCTAGCTGGAACTTCACACGAAAGAATCTTGCGGACTTCACAAAATCATCAAAAAACACTAGGTTCGAGGTTAGATTGAGAGGGAAAGAGATTACATTCTGAAATAAGATAGCTATCCTCCTATCAATTCATAATTGGTTTTGCATAGTTGACCATCATCTTTTTTAGCAGTTTTGAGTTGGAGAAAGAGGTGTTCAACAATGTAATTTCATGATGGTGCCAAACCTATGGATTCCAAATTAGGCTCTATAAAGCCCCGTTCATCTGTCCAAACCCAAAACCTCCGGCAACTTACCCATCTCTTCTAATCGCCGTCTTCTTGGTATTAAATATGACGTTGGCATCTTTTATATCTTACACTAGGACTTAAAAATCATCATCCCTCAAGCCGTTATTTTTAATTATGCTCTTTCTTATTTTGATTTCGACACTTTGGAGCTTGCTTTGGAACTTCACACGAAAGAGTCTCGGGGAATGCACAAAATTATCGAAAAACATAGGGTTCGAGGTTAGATCGAGAGAGAAAGAGAATACTTTCCAAAATAAGATAGCTATCCTCTTCTCAATTCATAATTGGTATTGAGGAGTTGACCATAAAACATTTTGAGAAGTTTTGAGTTGGAGAAGGTGGTGTTCAACCATGTAATTTCTTGATGGTTCCAAACCTCGGATTGAAATACTCAAGATTCTATAAAGGCATGTTCCTTTGTCCAAACCGAAAACATCTATTAACGTCCCCATCTCTTCCGGCCGTCTTCTGCTTGGTATTAGAGATGACGTTGGCGTCCTTTCTCTCTCACACTAGTACCAAAAAATCGGCATCCCTGAAGTTCTTTTTATTTTTTATTATGCTCTTTCATATTTTGATTTAGACAGTTTGGAGCCAGCTGGAACTTCACACGAAAGAATCTCGCGGACTTCACAAAAGCATAAAAAAACACTAGGTTCGAGGTTAGATTGAGAGGGAAAGAGATTACATTCTGAAATAAGATAGCTATCCTCCTATCAATTCATAATTGGTTTTACGGAGTTGACCATATTTTTTAGCAGTTTTGAGTTGGGGAAAGAGGTGTTCAACCATGTAATTTCATGATGGATCCACACCTATGGATTCCAAATACTTAGGCTCTACAAAGCCCCGTTCATCTGTCCGAACCAAAAACGTTTGGTAACATACCCATCTCTTCTAGTCGTCGTCTTCTTGGTATTAGATATGACTTTGACATCTTGTATCTCTCACACTAGGACTTAAAAATCATCATCCCTCAAGCCGTTATTTTTAATTATGCTCTTTCTTATTTTGATTTCGACAGTTTGGAACTTGCTGGAACTTCACACGAAAGAGTCTCGGGGAATGCACAAAATTATCCAAAAACATAGGGTTCGAGGTTAGATCGAGAGAGAAAGAGAATACTTTCCAAAATAAGATAGCTATCCTCTTCTCAATTCATAATTGGTATTGAGGAGTTGACCATAAAACATTTTGAGAAGTTTTGAGTTGGAGAAGGTGGTGTTCAACCATGTAATTTCATGATGGTTCCAAACCTGCGGATTGAAATACTCAAGATTCTATAAAGGCATGTTCCTTTGTCCAAACCGAAAACATCTATTAACGTCCCCATCTCTTCCGGCCGTCTTCTTCTTGGCATTAGAGATGACGTTGGCGTCCTTTATCTCTCACACTAGTACCAAAAAATCGGCATCCCTGAAGTTTTTTTTATTTTTCATTATGCTCTTTCAAATTTTGATTTAGACACTTTGGATCTAGCTGGAACTTCACACGAAAGAATCTTGCGGACTTCACAAAAGCATCAAAAAACACTAGGTTCGAGGTTAGATTGAGAGGGAAAGAGATTACATTCTGAAATAAGATAGCTATCCTCCTATCAATTCATAATTGGTTTTGCATAGTTGACCATCATCTTTTTTAGCAGTTTTGAGTTGGAGAAAGAGGTGTTCAACAATGTAATTTCATGATGGTGCCAAACCTATGGATTCCAAATACTTAGGCTCTATAAAGCCCCGTTCATCTGTCCAAACCCAAAACCTCCGGCAACTTACCCATCTCTTCTAATCGCCGTCTTCTTGGTATTAAATATGACGTTGGCATCTTTTATATCTTACACTAGGACTTAAAAATCATCATCCCTCAAGCCGTTATTTTTAATTATGCTCTTTCTTATTTTGATTTCGACACTTTGGAGCTTGCCGGAACTTCACACGAAAGAGTCTCGGGGAATGCACAAAATTATCCAAAAACATAGGGTTCGAGGTTAGATCGAGAGAGAAAGAGAATACTTTCCAAAATAAGATAGCTATCCTCTTCTCAATTCATAATTGGTATTGAGGAGTTGACCATAAAACATTTTGAGAAGTTTTGAGTTGGAGAAGGTGGTGTTCAACCATGTAATTTCTTGATGGTTCCAAACCTCTGGATTGAAATACTCAAGATTCTATAAAGGCATGTTCCTTTGTCCAAACCGAAAACATCTATTAACGTCCCCATCTCTTCCGGCCGTCTTCTTCTTGGTATTAGAGATGACGTTGGCGTCCTTTCTCTCTCACACTAGTACCAAAAAATCGGCATCCCTGAAGTTCTTTTTATTTTTCATTATGCTCTTTCATATTTTGATTTAGACACTTTGGAGCCAGCTGGAACTTCACACGAAAGAATCTCGCGGACTTCACAAAAGCATAAAAAAACACTAGGTTCGAGGTTAGATTGAGAGGGAAAGAGATTACATTCTGAAATAAGATAGCTATCCTCCTATCAATTCATAATTGGTTTTGCGGAGTTGACCATCATATTTTTTAGCAGTTTTGAGTTGGAGAAAGAGGTGTTCAACCATGTAATTTCATGATGGATCCACACCTATGGATTCCAAATACTTAGGCTCTACAAAGCCCCGTTCATCTGTCCGAACCCAAAACGTTTGGTAACATACCCATCTCTTCTAGTCGTCGTCTTCTTGGTATTAGATATGACTTTGACATCTTGTATCTCTCACACTAGGACTTAAAAATCATCATCCCTCAAGCCGTTATTTTTAATTATGCTCTTTCTTATTTTGATTTCGACACTTTGGAACTTGCGGAACTTCACACGAAAGAGTCTCGGGGAATGCACAAAATTATCCAAAAACATAGGGTTCGAGGTTAGATCGAGAGAGAAAGAGAATACTTTCCAAAATAAGATAGCTATCCTCTTCTCAATTCATAATTGGTATTGAGGAGTTGACCATAAAACATTTTGAGAAGTTTTGAGTTGGAGAAGGTGGTGTTCAACCATGTAATTTCATGATGGTTCCAAACCTCGGATTGAAATACTCAAGATTCTACAAAGGCATGTTCCTTTGTCCAAACCGAAAACATCTATTAACGTCCCCATCTCTTCCGGCCGTCTTCTTCTTGGTATTAGAGATGACGTTGGCGTCCTTTATCTCTCACACTAGTACCAAAAAATCGGCATCCCTGAAGTTCTTTTTATTTTTCATTATGCTCTTTCATATTTTGATTTAGACACTTTGGATCTAGCTGGAACTTCACACGAAAGAATCTCGCGGACTTCACAAAAGCATCAAAAAACACTAGGTTCGAGGTTAGATTGAGAGGGAAAGAGATTACATTCCGAAATAAGATAGCTATCCTCCTATCAATTCATAATTGGTTTTGCAGTGACCATTATTTGAGTTGGAGAAAGAGGTGTTCAACAATGTAATTTCATGATGGTGCCAAACCTATGGATTCCAAATACTTAGGCTCTATAAAGCCCCGTTCATCTGTCCAAACCCAAAACCTCCGGCAACTTACCCATCTCTTCTAATCGCCGTCTTCTTGGTATTAAATATGACGTTGGCATCTTTTATATCTTACACTAGGACTTAAAAATCATCATCCCTCAAGCCGTTATTTTTAATTATGCTCTTTCTTATTTTGATTTCGACACTTTGGAGCTTGCTGGAACTTCACACGAAAGAGTCTCGGGGAATGCACAAAATTATCCAAAAACATAGGGTTCGAGGTTAGATCGAGAGAGAAAGAGAATACTTTCCAAAATAAGATAGCTATCCTCTTCTCAATTCATAATTGGTATTGAGGAGTTGACCATAAAACATTTTGAGAAGTTTTGAGTTGGAGAAGGTGGTGTTCAACCATGTAATTTCATGATGGTTCCAAACCTCCGGATTGAAATACTCAAGATTCTATAAAGGCATGTTCCTTTGTCCAAACCGAAAACATCTATTAACGTCCCCATCTCTTCCGGCCGTCTTCTTCTTGGTATTAGAGATGACGTTGGCGTCCTTTCTCTCTCACACTAGTACCAAAAAATCGGCATCCCCGAAGTTCTTTTTATTTTTCATTATGCTCTTTCATATTTTGATTTAGATACTTTGGAGCCACTGGAACTTCACACGAAAGAATCTCGCGGACTTCACAAAAGCATAAAAAAACACTAGGTTCGAGGTTAGATTGAGAGGGAAAGAGATTACATTCCGAAATAAGATAGCTATCCTCCTATCAATTCATAATTGGTTTTGCGGAGTTGACCATCATATTTTTTAGCAAGTTTTGAGTTGGAGAAAGAGGTGTTCAACCATGTAATTTCATGATGGATCCACACCTATGGATTCCAAATACTTAGGCTCTACAAAGCCCCGTTCATCTGTCCGAACCAAAAACGTTTGGTAACATACCCATCTCTTCTAGTCGTCGTCTTCTTGGTATTAGATATGACTTTGACATCTTGTATCTCTCACACTAGGACTTAAAAATCATCATCCCTCAAGCCGTTATTTTTAATTATGCTCTTTCTTATTTTGATTTCGACACTTTGGAACTTGCCGGAACTTCACACGAAAGAGTCTCGGGGAATGCACAAAATTATCCAAAAACATAGGGTTCGAGGTTAGATCGAGAGAGAAAGAGAATACTTTCCAAAATAAGATAGCTATCCTCTTCTCAATTCATAATTGGTATTGAGGAGTTGACCATAAAACATTTTGAGAAGTTTTGAGTTGGAGAAGGTGGTGTTCAACCATGTAATTTCATGATGGTTCCAAACCTCCGGATTGAAATACTCAAGATTCTATAAAGGCATGTTCCTTTGTCCAAACCGAAAACATCTATTAACGTCCCCATCTCTTCCGACCGTCTTCTTCTTGGTATTAGAGATGACGTTGGCGTCCTTTATCTCTCACACTAGTACCAAAAAATCGGCATCCCTGAAGTTCTTTTTATTTTTCATTATGCTCTTTCATATTTTGATTTAGACACTTTGGAGCCAGCTGGAACTTCACACGAAAGAATCTCGCGGACTTCACAAAAGCATAAAAAAACACTAGGTTCGAGGTTAGATTGAGAGGGAAAGAGATTATATTCTGAAATAAGATAGCTATCCTCTATCAATTCATAATTGGTTTTGCAGTTGACATATTTTTTTGAAAAATTTATTGAAATAAGATTGCTATCCTTCTATCAATTCATAATTGGTTTTGCGGAGTTGACCATCATATTTTTTACTAGTTTTGAGTTGGAGAAAGAGGTGTTCAATCATGTAATTTCATGATGGTTCCAAACCTATGGATTCCAAATACTTAGGCTCTATAAAGCCCCCTTTTTCTGTCCGAACCCAAAACTTCTGGTAACATACCCATCTCTTCTGGTCGTCGTCTTCTTCGTGTTATATATGACGTTGGCATCTTGTATCTCTCACACTAGGACTTAAAAATCATCATCCCTCAAGCCGTTATTTTTAATTATGCTCTTTCTTATTTTGATTTCGACAGTTTGGAACTTGCTGGAACTTCACACGAAAGAGTCTCGGGGAATGCACAAAATTATCCAAAAACATAGGGTTCGAGGTTAGATCGAGAGAGAAAGAGAATACTTTCCAAAATAAGATAGCTATCCTCTTCTCAATTCATAATTGGTATTGAGGAGTTGACCATAAAACATTTTGAGAAGTTTTGAGTTGGAGAAGGTGGTGTTCAACCATGTAATTTCATGATGGTTCCAAACCTCGGATTGAAATACTCAAGATTCTACAAAGGCATGTTCCTTTGTCCAAACCGAAAACATCTATTAACGTCCCCATCTCTTCCGACCGTCTTCTTCTTGGTATTAGAGATGACGTTGGCGTCCTTTATCTCTCACACTAGTACCAAAAAATCGGCATCCCTGAAGTTCTTTTTATTTTTCATTATGCTCTTTTATATTTTGATTTAGATACTATGGAGCCACTGGAACTTCACACGAAAGAATCTCGCGGACTTCACAAAAGCATCAAAAAACACTAGGTTCGAGGTTAGATTGAGAGGGAAAGGGATTACATTCTGAAATAAGATAGCTATCCTCCTATCAATTCATAATTGGTTTTGCGGAGTTGACCATCATATTTTTTAGCAATTTTGAGTTGGAGAAAGAAGTGTTCAACCATGTAATTTTATGATGGTTCCAAACCTCTGGATTGAAATACTCAAGATTCTATAAAGGTATGTTCCTTTGTCCAAACCGAAAACATCTATTAACGTCCCGATCTCTTCCGGCCGTCTTCTTCTTGGTATTAGAGATGACGTTGGCGTCCTTTCTCTCTCACACTAGTACCAAAAAATCGGCATCCCTGAAGTTCTTTTTATTTTTCATTATGCTCTTTCATATTTTGATTTAGACAGTTTGGAGCCACTGGAACTTCACACGAAAGAATCTCGCGGACTTCACAAAAGCATAAAAAAACACTAGGTTCGAGGTTAGATTGAGAGGGAAAGAGATTATATTTTGAAATAAGATAGCTATCCTTCTATCAATTCATAATTGGTTTTGCGGAGTTGACCATCATATTTTTTACTAGTTTTGAGTTGGAGAAAGAGGTGTTCAACCATGTAATTTCATGACGGTTCCAAACCTATGGATTCCAAATACTTAAGATCTATAAAGCCCCTTTCATCTGTCCGAACCCAAAACTTTTGGTAACATACCCATCTCTTCTGGTCGTCGTCTTCTTGGTATTAGATATGACTTTGACATCTTGTATCTCTCACACTAGGACTTAAAAATCATCATCCATCAAGCCGTTATTTTTAATTATGCTCTTTCTTATTTTGATTTCGACAGTTTGGAACTTGCGGAACTTCACACGAAAGAGTCTCGGGGAATGCACAAAATTATCCAAAAACATAGGGTTCGAGGTTAGATCGAGAGAGAAAGAGAATACTTTCCAAAATAAGATAGCTATCCTCTTCTCAATTCATAATTGGTATTGAGGAGTTGACCATAAAACATTTTGAGAAGTTTTGAGTTGGAGAAGGTGGTGTTCAACCATGTAATTTCATGATGGTTCCAAACCTCGGATTGAAATACTCAAGATTCTACAAAGGCATGTTCCTTTGTCCAAACCGAAAACATCTATTAACGTCCCCATCTCTTCCGACCGTCTTCTTCTTGGTATTAGAGATGACGTTGGCGTCCTTTATCTCTCACACTAGTACCAAAAAATCGGCATCCCTGAAGTTCTTTTTATTTTTCATTATGCTCTTTTATATTTTGATTTAGATACTATGGAGCCAGCTGGAACTTCACACGAAAGAATCTCGCGGACTTCACAAAAGCATCAAAAAACACTAGGTTCGAGGTTAGATTCAGAGGGAAAGAGATTACATTCTGAAATAAGATAGCTATCCTCCTATCAATTCATAATTGGTTTTGCGGAGTTGACCATCATATTTTTTAGCAATTTTGAGTTGGAGAAAGAAGTGTTCAACCATGTAATTTCATGATGGTTCCAAACCTTGATTAAATACTTAGTCTTAGCCCCGTTCTGTCGACCCTGGTTCCCTCTCTTCGTCTCTCTTTTGTTTAGATATGACTTGGTTTTATTTCACTAGATTATCTCTCCCTCGCTTATTTTTATTTCTCTTTTTATTTTGATTTAGGACTTGCGACTTCACACGAAGAGTCTCGGATGCACAAATTATCCAAAAACTAGGTTCGAGGTTAGATCGAGAGAGAAAGAGATACTTTCAAAATAGATACTTCTTTCTCAATTCTAATTGGTTTTGAGGAGTTGCCATAAACATTTTAGAAGTTTTGAGAAGGTGGTGTTCAACCATGTAATTTCATGATGGTTCCAAACCTCTGGATTGAAATACTCAAGATTCTATAAAGGCATGTTCCTTTGTCCAAACCGAAAACATCTATTAACGTCCCGATCTCTTCCGGCCGTCTTCTTCTTGGTATTAGAGATGACGTTGGCGTCCTTTATCTCTCACACTAGTACCAAAAAATCGGCATCCCTGAAGTTCTTTTTATTTTTCATTATGCTCTTTCATATTTTGATTTAGACACTTTGGAGCCAGCTGGAACTTCACACGAAAGAATCTCGCGGACTTCACAAAAGCATAAAAAAACACTAGGTTCGAGGTTAGATTGAGAGGGAAAGAGATTATATTTTGAAATAAGATAGCTATCCTTCTATCAATTCATAATTGGTTTTGCGGAGTTGACCATCATATTTTTTACTAGTTTTGAGTTGGAGAAAGAGGTGTTCAACCATGTAATTTCATGATGGTTCCAAACCTATGGATTCCAAATACTTAGGATCTATAAAGCCCCTTTCATCCGTCCGAACCCAAAACTTTTGGTAACATACCCATCTCTTCGGTCGTCGTCTTCTTGGTATTAGATATGACTTTGGCATCTTGTATCTCTCACACTAGGACTTAAAAATCATCATCCCTCAAGCCGTTATTTTTAATTATGCTCTTTCTTATTTTGATTTCGACACTTTGGAACTTGCCGGAACTTCACACGAAAGAGTCTCGGGGAATGCACAAAATTATCCAAAAACATAGGGTTCGAGGTTAGATCGAGAGAGAAAGAGAATACTTTCCAAAATAAGATAGCTATCCTCTTCTCAATTCATAATTGGTATTGAGGAGTTGACCATAAAACATTTTGAGAAGTTTTGAGTTGGAGAAGGTGGTGTTCAACCATGTAATTTCATGATGGTTCCAAACCTGCGGATTGAAATACTCAAGATTCTACAAAGGCATGTTCCTTTGTCCAAACCGAAAACATCTATTAACGTCCCCATCTCTTCCGACCGTCTTCTTCTTGGTATTAGAGATGACGTTGGCGTCCTTTATCTCTCACACTAGTACCAAAAAATCGGCATCCCTCGAAGTTCTTTTTATTTTTCATTATGCTCTTTTATATTTTGATTTAGATACTATGGAGCCAGCTGGAACTTCACACGAAAGAATCTCGCGGACTTCACAAAAGCATCAAAAAACACTAGGTTCGAGGTTAGATTGAGAGGGAAAGGGATTACATTCTGAAATAAGATAGCTATCCTCCTATCAATTCATAATTGGTTTTGCGGAGTTGACCATCATATTTTTTAGCAATTTTGAGTTGGAGAAAGAAGTGTTCAACCATGTAATTTCATGATGGTTCCAAACCTCTGGATTGAAATACTCAAGATTCTATAAAGGTATGTTCCTTTGTCCAAACCGAAAACATCTATTAACGTCCCGATCTCTTCCGGCCGTCTTCTTCTTGGTATTAGAGATGACGTTGGCGTCCTTTATCTCTCACACTAGTACCA
The DNA here is from genome assembly GCA_030674075.2 of Linum usitatissimum. Taxonomy (NCBI): domain Eukaryota; kingdom Viridiplantae; phylum Streptophyta; class Magnoliopsida; order Malpighiales; family Linaceae; genus Linum; species Linum usitatissimum. The sequence continues at coordinate 327,572 of JAUJYP020000728.1, forward strand.
AAAAATCGGCATCCCCGAAGTTCTTTTTATTTTTCATTATGCTCTTTTATATTTTGATTTAGATACTATGGAGCCAGCTGGAACTTCACACGAAAGAATCTCGCGGACTTCACAAAAGCATAAAAAAACACTAGGTTCGAGGTTAGATTGAGAGGGAAAGAGATTATATTTTGAAATAAGATAGCTATCCTTCTATCAATTCATAATTGGTTTTGCGGAGTTGACCATCATATTTTTTACTAGTTTTGAGTTGGAGAAAGAGGTGTTCAACCATGTAATTTCATGACGGTTCCAAACCTATGGATTCCAAATACTTAAGATCTATAAAGCCCCTTTCATCTGTCCGAACCCAAAACTTTTGGTAACATACCCATCTCTTCGGTCGTCGTCTTCTTGGTATTAGATATGACTTTGACATCTTGTATCTCTCACACTAGGACTTAAAAATCATCATCCATCAAGCCGTTATTTTTAATTATGCTCTTTCTTATTTTGATTTCGACACTTTGGAACTTGCTGGAACTTCACACGAAAGAGTCTCGGGGAATGCACAAAATTATCCAAAAACATAGGGTTCGAGGTTAGATCGAGAGAGAAAGAGAATACTTTCCAAAATAAGATAGCTATCCTCTTCTCAATTCATAATTGGTATTGAGGAGTTGACCATAAAACATTTTGAGAAGTTTTGAGTTGGAGAAGGTGGTGTTCAACCATGTAATTTCATGATGGTTCCAAACCTCTGGATTGAAATACTCAAGATTCTACAAAGGCATGTTCCTTTGTCCAAACCGAAAACATCTATTAACGTCCCCATCTCTTCCGACCGTCTTCTTCTTGGTATTAGAGATGACGTTGGCGTCCTTTATCTCTCACACTAGTACCAAAAAATCGGCATCCCTGAAGTTCTTTTTATTTTTCATTATGCTCTTTTATATTTTGATTTAGACACTTTGGAGCCAGTGGAACTTCACACGAAAGAATCTCGCGGACTTCACAAAAGCATCAAAAAACACTAGGTTCGAGGTTAGATTCAGAGGGAAAGAGATTACATTCTGAAATAAGATAGCTATCCTCCTATCAATTCATAATTGGTTTTGCGGAGTTGACCATCATATTTTTTAGCAATTTTGAGTTGGAGAAAGAGGTGTTCAACCATGTAATTTCATGATGGATCCAAACCTATGGATTCCAAATACTTAGGCTCTATAAAGCCCCGTTCATCTGTCCGAACCCAAAACTTTTGGTAACATACCCATCTCTTCTGGTCGTCGTCTTCTTGGTATTAGATATGACTTTGGCATCTTGTATCTCTCACACTAGGACTTAAAAATCATCATCCCTCAAGCCGTTATTTTTAATTATGCTCTTTCTTATTTTGATTTCGACACTTTGGAGCTTGCTGGAACTTCACACGAAAGAGTCTCGGGGAATGCACAAAATTATCCAAAAACATAGGGTTCGAGGTTAGATCGAGAGAGAAAGAGAATACTTTCCAAAATAAGATAGCTATCCTCTTCTCAATTCATAATTGGTTTTGAGGAGTTGTCCATAAAACATTTTGAGAAGTTTTGAGAAGGTGGTGTTCAACCATGTAATTTCATGATGGTTCCAAACCTCTGGATTGAAATACTCAAGATTCTATAAAGGCATGTTCCTTTGTCCAAACCGAAAACATCTATTAACGTCCCCATCTCTTCCGGCCGTCTTCTTCTTGGTATTAGAGATGACGTTGGCGTCCTTTATCTCTCACACTAGTACCAAAAAATTGGCATCCCTGAAGTTCTTTTTATTTTTCATTATGCTCTTTTATATTTTGATTTAGACAATTTGGAGCCACTGGAACTTCACACGAAAGAATCTCGCGGACTTCACAAAAGCATAAAAAAACACTAGGTTCGAGGTTAGATTGAGAGGGAAAGAGATTACATTATGAAATAAGATAGCTATCCTCCTATCAATTCATAATTGGTTTTGCGGAGTTGACCATCATATTTTTACCAGTTTTGAGTTGGAGAAAGAGTTGTTCAACCATGTAATTTCATGATGGTTCCAAACCTATGGATTCCAAATACTTAGGCTCTATAAAGCCCCGTTCATCTGTCCGAACCCAACACTTCTGGTAAACTACCCATCTCTTCTGGTCGTCGTCTTCTTCGTATTAGATATGACGTTGGCATCTTGTATCTCTCACACTAGGACTTTAAAATCATCATCCCTCAAGCCGTTATTTTTAATTATGCTCTTTCTTATTTTGATTTCGACACTTTGGAGCTTGCCGGAACTTCACACGAAAGAGTCTCGGGGAATGCACAAAATTATCCAAAAACATAGGGTTCGAGGTTAGATCGAGAGAGAAAGAGAATACTTTCCAAAATAAGATAGCTATCCTCTTCTCAATTCATAATTGGTTTTGAGGAGTTGACCATAAAACATTTTGAGAAGTTTTGAGTTGGAGAAGGTGGTGTTCAACCATGTAATTTCATGATGGTTCCAAACCTCTCGGATTGAAATACTCAAGATTCTACAAAGGCATGTTCCTTTGTCCAAACCGAAAACATCTATTAACGTCCCCATCTCTTCCGACCGTCTTCTTCTTGGTATTAGAGATGACGTTGGCGTCCTTTATCTCTCACACTAGTACCAAAAAATTGGCATCCCTCAAGTTCTTTTTATTTTTCATTATGCTCTTTTATATTTTGATTTAGATACTTTGGAGCCACTGGAACTTCACACGAAAGAATCTCGCGGACTTTACAAAAGCATCAAAAAACACTAGGTTCGAGGTTAGATTCAAAGGGAAAGAGATTACATTCTGCAATAAGATAGCTATCCTCCTATCAATTCATAATTGGTTTTGCGGAGTTGACCATCATATTTTTTAGCAATTTTGAGTTGGAGAAAGAGGTGTTCAACCATGTAATTTCATGATGGATCCAAACCTATGGATTCCAAATACTTAGGCTCTATAAAGCCCCGTTCATCTGTCCAAACCCAACACTTCGGTAACCTACCCATCTCTTCGGTCGTCGTCTTCTTGGTATTAGATTGACGTTGGCATCTTGTATCTCTCACACTAGGACTTAAAAATCATCATCCCTCAAGCCGTTATTTTTAATTATGCTCTTTCTTATTTTGATTTCGACACTTTGGAGCTTGCCGGAACTTCACACGAAAGAGTCTCGGGGAATGCACAAAATTATCCAAAAACATAGGGTTCGAGGTTAGATCGAGAGAGAAAGAGAATACTTTCCAAAATAAGATAGCTATCCTCTTCTCAATTCATAATTGGTTTTGAGGAGTTGTCCATAAAACATTTTGAGAAGTTTTGAGAAGGTGGTGTTCAACCATGTAATTTCATGATGGTTCCAAACCTCTGGATTGAAATACTCAAGATTCTATAAAGGCATGTTCCTTTGTCCAAACCGAAAACATCTATTAACGTCCCCATCTCTTCCGGCCGTCTTCTTCTTGGTATTAGAGATGACGTTGGCGTCCTTTATCTCTCACACTAGTACCAAAAAATCGGCATCCCTGAAGTTCTTTTTATTTTTCATTATGCTCTTTTATATTTTGATTTAGACACTATGGAGCCAGTGGAACTTCACACGAAAGAATCTCGCGGACTTCACAAAAGCATCAAAAAACACTAGGTTCGAGGTTAGATTGAGAGGGAAAGAGATTACATTCGAAATAAGATAGCTATCCTTCTATCAATTCATAATTGGTTTTGCGGAGTTGACCATCATATTTTTTAGCAATTTTGAGTTGGAGAAAGAGGTGTTCAACCATGTAATTTCATGATGGATCCAAACCTATGGATTCCAAATACTTAGGCTCTATAAAGCCCCGTTCATCTGTCCGAACCCAAAACTTTCGGTAACATACCCATCTCTTCTGGTCGTCGTCTTCTTGGTATTAGATATGACGTTGGCATCTTGTATCTCTCACACTAGGACTTAAAAATCATCATCCCTCAAGCCGTTATTTTTAATTATGCTCTTTCTTATTTTGATTTCGACACTTTGGAGCTTGCTGGAACTTCACACGAAAGAGTCTCGGGGAATGCACAAAATTATCCAAAAACATAGGGTTCGAGGTTAGATCGAGAGAGAAAGAGAATACTTTCCAAAATAAGATAGCTATCCTCTTCTCAATTCATAATTGGTTTTGAGGAGTTGTCCATAAAACATTTTGAGAAGTTTTGAGAAGGTGGTGTTCAACCATGTAATTTCATGATGGTTCCAAACCTCCGGATTGAAATACTCAAGATTCTATAAAGGCATGTTCCTTTGTCCAAACCGAAAACATCTATTAACGTCCCCATCTCTTCCGGCCGTCTTCTTCTTGGTATTAGAGATGACGTTGGCGTCCTTTATCTCTCACACTCGTGCCAAAAAATCGGCATCCCTCAAGTTCTTCTTATTTCTCATTATGCTCTTTTATATTTTGATTTAGACACTTTGGAGCCAGCTGGAACTTCACACGAAAGAATCTCGCGGACTTCACAAAAGCATAAAAAAACACTAGGTTCGAGGTTAGATTGAGAGGGAAAGAGATTACATTCTGAAATAAGATAGCTATCCTCCTATCAATTCATAATTGGTTTTGCGGAGTTGACCATCATATTTTTTAGCAGTTTTGAGTTGGAGAAAGAGGTGTTCAACCATGTAATTTCATGATGGTTCCAAACCTATGGATTCCAAATACTTAGGCTCTATAAAGCCCCGTTCATCCGTCCAAACCCAACACTTTCGGTAAACTACCCATCTCTTCTCGGTCGTCGTCTTCTTCGTATTAGATATGACGTTGGCATCTTGTATCTCTCACACTAGGACTTAAAAATCATCATCCCTCAAGCCGTTATTTTTAATTATGCTCTTTCTTATTTTGATTTCGACACTTTGGAGCTTGCTGGAACTTCACACGAAAGAGTCTCGGGGAATGCACAAAATTATCCAAAAACATAGGGTTCGAGGTTAGATCGAGAGAGAAAGAGAATACTTTCCAAAATAAGATAGCTATCCTCTTCTCAATTCATAATTGGTTTTGAGGAGTTGTCCATAAAACATTTTGAGAAGTTTTGAGAAGGTGGTGTTCAACCATGTAATTTCATGATGGTTCCAAACCTCTGGATTGAAATACTCAAGATTCTATAAAGGCATGTTCCTTTGTCCAAACCGAAAACATCTATTAACGTCCCCATCTCTTCCGGCCGTCTTCTTCTTGGTATTAGAGATGACGTTGGCGTCCTTTATCTCTCACACTAGTACCAAAAAATTGGCATCCCTCAAGTTCTTCTTATTTCTCATTATGCTCTTTTATATTTTGATTTAGACACTTTGGAGCCAGCTGGAACTTCACACGAAAGAATCTCGAGGACTTCATAAAAGCATCAAAAAACACTAGGTTCGAGGTTAGATTCAAAGGGAAAGAGATTACATTCTGAAATAAGATAGCTATCCTCCTATCAATTCATAATTGGTTTTGCGGAGTTGACCATCATATTTTTTAGCAATTTTGAGTTGGAGAAAGAGGTGTTCAACCATGTAATTTCATGATGGATCCAAACCTATGGATTCCAAATACTTAGGCTCTATAAAGCCCCGTTCATCCGTCCAAACCCAACACTTCGGTAACCTACCCATCTCTTCCGGTCGTCATCTTCTTGGTATTAGATATGACGTTGGCATCTTGTATCTCTCACACTAGGACTTAAAAATCATCATCCCTCAAGCCGTTATTTTTAATTATGCTCTTTCTTATTTTGATTTCGACACTTTGGAGCTTGCTGGAACTTCACACGAAAGAGTCTCGGGGAATGCACAAAATTATCCAAAAACATAGGGTTCGAGGTTAGATCGAGAGAGAAAGAGAATACTTTCCAAAATAAGATAGCTATCCTCTTCTCAATTCATAATTGGTTTTGAGGAGTTCACCATAAAACATTTTGAGAAGTTTTGAGTTGGAGAAGGTGGTGTTCAACCATGTAATTTCATGATGGTTTCAAATCTCTGGATTGAAATACTCAAGATTCTATGAAGGCATGTTCCTTTGTCCAAACCAAAAACATCTATTAACGTCCCCGTCTCTTCCGGCCGTCTTCTTCTTGGTATTAGAGATGACGTTGGCGTCCTTTATCTCTCACACTAGTACCAAAAAATTGGCATCCCTCGAAGTTCTTTTTATTTCTCATTATGCTCTTTTATTTTTTTATTTAGACACTTTGGAGCCAGCTGGAACTTCACAAGAAAGAATCTCGCGGACTTCACAAAAGATAAAAACACTAGGTTCGAGGATAGATTGAGAGGGAAAGAGATTACATTCTGAAATAAGATAGGTATCCTCTATCAATTCATAATTGGTTTTGCGGAGTTGACCATCATATTTTTTACCAATTTTGAGTTTGAGAAAGAGGTGTTCAACCATGTAATTTCATGATGGTTCCAAACCTATGGATTCCAAATACTTAGGCTCTATAAAGCCCCGTTCATCCGTCCAAACCCAACACTTCGGTAACCTACCCATCTCTTCGGTCGTCGTCTTCTTCGTATTAGATTTGACGTTGGCATCTTGTATCTCTCACACTAGGACTTAAAAATCATCATCCCTCAAGCCGTTATTTTTAATTATGCTCTTTCTTATTTTGATTTCGACACTTTGGAGCTTGCTGGAACTTCACACGAAAGAGTCTCGGGGAATGCAAAAAATTATCCAAAAACATAGGGTTCGAGGTTAGATCGAGAGAGAAAGAGAATACTTTCCAAAATAAGATAGCTATCCTCTTCTCAATTCATAATTGGTTTTGAGGAGTTGACCATAAAACATTTTGAGAAGTTTTGAGTTGGAGAAGGTGGTGTTCAACCATGTAATTTCATGATGGTTCCAAACCTCTGGATTGAAATACTCAAGATTCTATAAAGGCATGTTCCTTTGTCCAAACCGAAAACATCTATTAACGTCCCCATCTCTTCCGGCCGTCTTCTTCTTGGTATTAGAGATGACGTTGGCGTCCTTTATCTCTCACACTAGTACCAAAAAATTGGCATCCCTCAAGTTCTTCTTATTTCTCATTATGCTCTTTTATTTTTTTATTTAGACACTTTGGAGCCAGCTGGAACTTCACAAGAAAGAATCTCGCGGACTTCACAAAAGATAAAAACACTAGGTTCGAGGATAGATTGAGAGGGAAAGAGATTACATTCTGAAATAAGATAGCTATCCTGCTATCAATTCATAATTGGTTTTGCGGAGTTGACCATCATATTTTTTAGCAGTTTTGAGTTTGAGAAAGAGGTGTTCAACCATGTAATTTCATGATGGTTCCAAACCTATGGCTTCCAAATACTTAGGCTCTATAAAGCCCCGTTCATCCGTCCAAACCCAACACTTCGGTAACATACCCATCTCTTCTGGTCGTCGTCTTCTTCGTATTAGATATGACGTTGGCATCTTGTATCTCTCACACTAGGACTTAAAAATCATCATCCCTCAAGCCGTTATTTTTAATTATGCTCTTTCTTATTTTGATTTCGACACTTTGGAGCTTGCTGGAACTTCACACGAAAGAGTCTCGGGGAATGCACAAAATTATCCAAAAACATAGGGTTCGAGGTTAGATCGAGAGAGAAAGAGAATACTTTCCAAAATAAGATAGCTATCCTCTTCTCAATTCATAATTGGTTTTGAGGAGTTGTCCATAAAACATTTTGAGAAGTTTTGAGTTGGAAAAGGTGGTGTTCAACCATGTAATTTCATGATGGTTCCAAACCTTTGGATTGAAATTCTCAAGATTCTATAAAGGCATGTTCCTTTGTCCAAACCGAAAACATCTATTAACGTCCCCATCTCGTCCGGCCGTCTTCTTCTTGGTATTAGAGATGACGTTGGTGTCCTTTATCTCTCACACTAGTACCAAAAAATTGGCATCCCTCAAGCTCTTCTTATTTCTCATTATGCTCTTTTATATTTTGATTTAGACAATTTGGAGCCAGCTGGAACTTCACACGAAAGAATCTCGAGGACTTCACAAAAGCATAAAAAAACACTAGGTTCGAGGTTAGATTGAGAGGGAAAGAGATTACATTCTGAAATAAGATAGTTATCCTCCTATCAATTCATAATTAGTATTGCGGAGTTGACCATCATATTTTTTAGCAGTTTTGAGTTGGAGAAAGAGGTGTTCAACCATGTAATTTCATGATGGTTCCAAACCTATGGATTCCAAATACTTAGGCTCTATAAAGCCCCGTTCATCCGTCCAAACCCAACACTTCGGTAAACTACCCATCTCTTCGGTCGTCGTCTTCTTCGTATTAGATATGACGTTGGCATCTTGTATCTCTCACACTAGGACTTAAAAATCATCATCCCTCAAGCCGTTATTTTTAATTATGCTCTTTCTTATTTTGATTTCGACACTTTGGAGCTTGCTGGAACTTCACACGAAAGAGTCTCGGGGAATGCACAAAATTATCCAAAAACATAGGGTTCGAGGTTAGATCGAGAGAGAAAGAGAATACTTTCAAAAATAAGATAGTTATCTTCTTCTCAATTCATAACTGGTTTTGAGGAGTTCTCCATAAAACACTTTGAGAAGTTTTGAGTTGGAGAAGCTGGTGTTCAACCATGTAATTTCATGATTGTTCCAAACCTCTGGATTGAAATTCTCAAGATTCTATAAAGGCATGTTCCTTTGTCCAAACCAAAAACATCTATTAACGTCCCCATCTCTTCCGGCCGTCTTCTTCTTGGTATTAGAGATGACGTTGGCGTCCTTTATCTCTCACACTAGTACCAAAACATTGGCATCCCTCAAGTTCTTCTTATTTCTCATTATGATCTTTTATATTTTGATTTAGACAATTTGGAGCCAGCTGGAACTTCACACGAAAGAATCTCGAGGACTTCATAAAAGCATCAACAAACACTAGGTTCGAGGTTAGATTGAGAGGGAAAGAGATTACATTCTGAAATAAGATAGTTATCCTCCTATCAATTCATAATTGGTATTGCAGAGTTGACCAGCATATTTTTTAGCAGTTTTCAGTTAGAGAAAGAGATGTTCAACCATGTAATTTCATGATGGTTCCAAAACTATGGATTCCAAATACTTAGGCTCTATAAAGCCCCGTTCATCTGTCCAAACCCAACACTTCTGGTAAACTACCCATCTCTTCTGGTCGTCGTCTTCTTCGTATTAGATATGACGTTGGCATCTTGTATCTCTCACACTAGGACTTAAAAATCATCATCCCTCAAGCCGTTATTTTTAATTATGCTCTTTCTTATTTTGATTTCGACACTTTGGAGCTTGCTGGAACTTCACACGAAAGAGTCTCGGGGAATGCACAAATTTTCCAAAAACATAGGGTTCGAGGTTAGATCGAGAGAGAAAGAGAATACTTTCCAAAATAAGATAGCTATCCTCTTCTCAATTCATAATTGGTTTTGAGGAGTTCTCCACAAAACACTTTAAGAAGTTTTGAGTTGGAGAAGGCGGTGTTCAACCATGTAATTTCATGATGGTTCCAAACCTCTGGATTGAAATACTCAAGATTCTATAAAGGCATGTTCCTTTGTCCGAACCGAAAACATCTATTAACGTCCCCATCTCTTCCGGCCGTCTTCTTCTTGGTATTAGAGATGACGTTGGTGTCCTTTATCTCTCACACTAGTACCAAAAAATCGGCATCCCTGATGTTCTTTTTATTTTTCATTATGCTCTTTCATATTTTGATTTAGACACTTTGGAGCCAGCTGGAACTTCACACGAAAGAATCTCGCGGACTTCACAAAAGCATGAAAAAACACAAGGTTCGAGGTTAGATTGAGAGGGAAAGAGATTACATTCATCAATTCATAATTGGTTTTGCGGAGTTGACCATCATATTTTTTACCACTTTTGAGTTGGAGAAAGAGGTGTTCAACCATGTAATTTCATGATGGTTGCAAACCTATGGATTCCAAATACTTAGGCTCTATAAAGCCCCGTTCATCTGTCCAAACCCAACACTTCTGGTAAACTACCCATCTCTTCTGGTCGTGGTCTTCTTCGTATTAGATATGACGTTGGCATCTTGTATCTCTCACACTAGGACTTAAAAATCATCATCCCTCAAGCCGTTATTTTTAATTATGCTCTTTCTTATTTTGATTTCGACACTTTGGAGCTTGCCGGAACTTCACACGAAAGAGACTCGGGGAATGCAAAATAATTATCCAAAAACATAGGGTTCGAGGTTATATCGAGAGAGAAAGAGAATACTTTCCAAAATAAGATACCTATCCTCTTCTCAATTCATAATTGGTTTTGAGGAGTTGACCATAAAACATTTTGAGAAGTTTTGAGTTGGAAAAGGTGGTGTTCAACCATGTAATTTTATGATGGTTGCAAACCTTTGGATTGAAATACTCAAGATTCTATAAAGGCATGTTCCTTTGCCCAAACCGAAAACATCTATTAACGTCCCCATCACTTCCGGCCGTCTTCTTCTTGGTATTAGAGATGACGTTGGCGTCCTTTATCTCTCACACTAGTACCAAAACATTAGCATCCCTCAAGTTCTTTTTATTTCTCATTATGCTCTTTTATATTTTGATTTAGACAATTTGGAGCCAGCTGGAACTTCACACGAAAGAATCTCGAGGACTTCATAAAAGCATCAAAAAACACTAGGTTCGAGGTTAGATTGAGAGGGAAAGAGATTACATTCTGAAATAAGATAGTTATCCTCCTATCAATTCATAATTGGTATTGCGGAGTTGACCATCATATTTTTTAGCAGTTTTGAGTTGGAGAAAGAGGTGTTCAACCATGTAATTTCATGATGGTTCCAAACCTATGGATTCCAAATACTTAGGCTCTATAAAGCCCCGTTCATCTGTCCAAACCCAACACTTCTGGTAAACTACCCATCTCTTCGGTCGTCGTCTTCTTCGTATTAGATATGACGTTGGCATCTTGTATCTCTCACACTAGGACTTAAAAATCATCATCCCTCAAGCCGTTATTTTTAATTATGCTCTTTCTTATTTTGATTTCGACACTTTGGAGCTTGCTGGAACTTCACACGAAAGAGTCTCGGGGAATGCACAAAATTATCCAAAAACATAGGGTTCGAGGTTAGATCGAGAGAGAAAGAGAATACTTTCCAAAATAAGATAGCTATCCTCTTCTCAATTCATAATTGGTTTTGAGGAGTTCTCCATAAAACACTTTGAGAAGTTTTGAGTTGGAGAAGGTGGTGTTCAACCATGTAATTTCATGATGGTTCCAAACCTTCGGATTGAAATTCTCAAGATTCTATAAAGGCATGTTCCTTTGTCCAAACCGAAAACATCTATTAACGTCCCCATCTCTTCCGGCCGTCTTCTTCTTGGTATTAGAGATGACGTTGGCGTCCTTTATCTCTCACACTAGTACCAAAACATTGGCATCCCTCAAGTTCTTCTTATTTCTCATTATGCTCTTTTATATTTTGATTTAGACAATTTGGAGCCAGCTGGAACTTCACACGAAAGAATCTCGAGGACTTCATAAAAGCATCAAAAAACACTAGGTTCGAGGTTAGATTGAGAGGGAAAGAGATTACATTCTGAAATAAGATAGTTATCCTCCTATCAATTCATAATTGGTATTGCGGAGTTGACCATCATATTTTTTAGCGCTTTTGAGTTGGAGAAAGAGGTGTTCAACCATGTAATTTCATGATGGTTCCAAACCTATGGATTCCAAATACTTAGGCTCTATAAAGCCCCGTTCATCCGTCCAAACCCAACACTTCGGTAAACTACCCATCTCTTCGGTCGTCGTCTTCTTCGTATTAGATATGACGTTGGCATCTTGTATCTCTCACACTAGGACTTAAAAATCATCATCCCTCAAGCCGTTATTTTTAATTATGCTCTTTCTTATTTTGATTTCGACACTTTGGAGCTTGCTGGAACTTCACACGAAAGAGTCTCGGGGAATGCACCAAATTATCCAAAAACATAGGGTTCGAGGTTAGATCGAGAGAGAAAGAGAATACTTTCCAAAATAAGATAGCTATCCTCTTCTCAATTCATAATTGGTTTTGAGGAGTTGTCCACAAAACACTTTGAGAAGTTTTGAGTTGGAGAAGGCCGGTGTTCAACCATGTAATTTCATGATGGTTCCAAACCTCGGATTGAAATACTCAAGATTCTATAAAGGCATGTTCCTTTGTCCAAACCGAAAACATCTATTAACGTCCCCATCTCTTCCGGCCGTCTTCTTCTTGGTATTAGAGATGACGTTGGCGTCCTTTATCTCTCACACTAGTACCAAAACATCGGCATCCCTCGAAGTTCTTTTTATTTTTCATTATGCTCTTTTATATTTTGATTTAGACACTTTGGAGCCAGCTGGAACTTCACACGAAAGAATCTCGCGGACTTCACAAAAGCATGAAAAAACACAAGGTTCGAGGTTAGATTGAGAGGGAAAGAGATTACATTCATCAATTCATAATTGGTAATTTGCGGAGTTGACCATCATATTTTTTACCACTTTTGAGTTGGAGAAAGAGGTGTTCAACCATGTAATTTCATGATGGTTCCAAACCTATGGATTCCAAATACTTAGGCTCTATAAAGCCCCGTTCATCCGTCCAAACCCAACACTTCGGTAAACTACCCATCTCTTCGGTCGTCGTCTTCTTCGTATTAGATATGACGTTGGCATCTTGTATCTCTCACACTAGGACTTAAAAATCATCATCCCTCAAGCCGTTATTTTTAATTATGCTCTTTCTTATTTTGATTTCGACACTTTGGAGCTTGCCGGAACTTCACACGAAAGAGTCTCGGGGAATGCACAAATTATCCAAAAACATAGGGTTCGAGGTTAGATCGAGAGAGAAAGAGAATACTTTCCAAAATAAGATAGCTATCCTCTTCTCAATTCATAATTGGTTTTGAGGAGTTCTCCATAAAACACTTTGAGAAGTTTTGAGTTGGAGAAGCCGGTGTTCAACCATGTAATTTCATGATGGTTCCAAACCTCTGGATTGAAATACTCAAGATTCTATAAAGGCATGTTCCTTTGTCCGAACCGAAAACATCTATTAACGTCCCCATCTCTTCCGGCCGTCTTCTTCTTGGTATTAGAGATGACGTTGGCGTCCTTTATCTCTCACACTAGTACCAAAAAATCGGCATCCCTCGAAGTTCTTTTTATTTTTCATTATGCTCTTTCATATTTTGATTTAGACACTTTGGAGCCAGGACCGGAACTTCACACGAAAGAATCTCGCGGACTTCACAAAAGCATGAAAAAACACAAGGTTCGAGGTTAGATTGAGAGGGAAAGAGATTACATTCATCAATTCATAATTGGTTTTGCGGAGTTGACCATCATATTTTTTACCACTTTTGAGTTGGAGAAAGAGGTGTTCAACCATGTAATTTCATGATGGTTGCAAACCTATGGATTCCAAATACTTAGGCTCTATAAAGCCCCGTTCATCTGTCCAAACCCAACACTTCGGTAAACTACCCATCTCTTTCGGTCGTCGTCTTCTTCGTATTAGATATGACGTTGGCATCTTGTATCTCTCACACTAGGACTTAAAAATCATCATCCCTCAAGCCGTTATTTTTAATTATGCTCTTTCTTATTTTGATTTCGACACTTTGGAGCTTGCCGGAACTTCACACGAAAGAGACTCGGGGAATGCAAAATAATTATCCAAAAACATAGGGTTCGAGGTTATATCGAGAGAGAAAGAGAATACTTTCCAAAATAAGATACCTATCCTCTTCTCAATTCATAATTGGTTTTGAGGAGTTGACCATAAAACATTTTGAGAAGTTTTGAGTTGGAAAAGGTGGTGTTCAACCATGTAATTTTATGATGGTTGCAAACCTTTGGATTGAAATACTCAAGATTCTATAAAGGCATGTTCCTTTGCCCAAACCGAAAACATCTATTAACGTCCCCATCACTTCCGGCCGTCTTCTTCTTGGTATTAGAGATGACGTTGGCGTCCTTTATCTCTCACACTAGTACCAAAACATTGGCATCCCTCAAGTTCTTTTTATTTTTCATTATGCTCTTTTATATTTTGATTTAGACACTTTGGAGCCACTGGAACTTCACACGAAAGAATCTCGAGGACTTCATAAAAGCATCAAAAAACACTAGGTTCGAGGTTAGATTGAGAGGGAAAGAGATTACATTCTGAAATAAGATAGTTATCCTCCTATCAATTCATAATTGGTATTGCGGAGTTGACCATCATATTTTTTAGCGCTTTTGAGTTGGAGAAAGAGGTGTTCAACCATGTAATTTCATGATGGTTCCAAACCTATGGATTCCAAATACTTAGGCTCTATAATGCCCCGTTCATCCGTCCAAACCCAACACTTCGGTAAACTACCCATCTCTTTCGGTCGTCGTCTTCTTCGTATTAGATATGACGTTGGCATCTTGTATCTCTCACACTAGGACTTAAAAATCATCATCCCTCAAGCCGTTATTTTTAATTATGCTCTTTCTTATTTTGATTTCGACACTTTGGAGCTTGATGGAACTTCACACGAAAGAGTCTCGGGGAATGCACAAAATTATCCAAAAACATAGGGTTCGAGGTTAGATCGAGAGAGAAAGAGAATACTTTCCAAAATAAGATAGCTATCCTCTTCTCAATTCATAATTGGTTTTGAGGAGTTCTCCACAAAACACTTTGAGAAGTTTTGAGTTGGAGAAGCCGGTGTTCAACCATGTAATTTCATGATGGTTCCAAACCTCTGGATTGAAATTCTCAAGATTCTATAAAGGCATGTTCCTTTGTCCAAACCAAAAACATCTATTAACGTCCCCATCTCTTCCGGCCGTCTTCTTCTTGGTATTAGAGATGACGTTGGCGTCCTTTATCTCTCACACTAGTACCAAAAAATCGGCATCCCTCAAGTTCTTTTTATTTTTCATTATGCTTTTTTATATTTTGATTTAGACACTTTGGAGCCAGCTGGAACTTCACACGAAAGAATCTCGAGGACTTCACAAAAGCATCAAAAACACTAGGTTCGAGGTTAGATTGAGAGGGAAAGAGATTACATTCGAAATAAGATAGTTATCCTCCTATCAATTCATAATTGGTTTTGCGGAGTTGACCATCATATTTTTTAGCAGCTTTGAGTTGGAGAAAGAGGTGTTCAACCATGTAATTTCATGATGGTTCCAAACCTATGGATTCCAAATACTTAGGCTCTATAAAGCCCCGTTTATCCGTCCGAACCCAACACTTCGGTAAATACCCATCTCTTCGGTCGTCGTCTTCTTCGTATTAGATATGACGTTGGCATCTTGTATCTCTCACACTAGGACTTAAAAATCATCATCCCTCAAGCCGTTATTTTTAATTATGC
Organism: Linum usitatissimum; assembly: GCA_030674075.2. Lineage (NCBI taxonomy): Eukaryota > Viridiplantae > Streptophyta > Magnoliopsida > Malpighiales > Linaceae > Linum > Linum usitatissimum. Next base: position 342,962 of record JAUJYP020000728.1, read on the forward strand.
TCTTTCTTATTTTGATTTCGACACTTTGGAGCTTGCCGGAACTTCACACGAAAGAGTCTCGGGGAATGCACAAATTATCCAAAAACATAGGGTTCGAGGTTAGATCGAGAGAGAAAGAGAATACTTTCCAAAATAAGATAGCTATCCTCTTCTCAATTCATAATTGGTTTTGAGGAGTTCTCCATAAAACACTTTGAGAAGTTTTGAGTTGGAAAGCTGGTGTTCAACCATGTAATTTCATGATGGTTCCAAACCTCTGGATTGAAATACTCAAGATTCTATAAAGGCATGTTCCTTTGTCCAAACCGAAAACATCTATTAACGTCCCCATCTCTTCCGGCCGTCTTCTTCTTGGTATTAGAGATGACGTTGGCGTCCTTTATCTCTCACACTAGTACCAAAAAATCGGCATCCCTCGAAGTTCTTTTTATTTTTCATTATGCTCTTTCATATTTTGATTTAGACACTTTGGAGCCACTGGAACTTCACACGAAAGAATCTCGCGGACTTCACAAAAGCATGAAAAAACACAAGGTTCGAGGATAGATTGAGAGGGAAAGAGATTAATTCCGAAATAAGATACATTCATCAATTCATAATTGGTTTTGCGGAGTTGACCATCATATTTTTTACCACTTTTGAGTTGGAGAAAGAGGTGTTCAACCATGTAATTTCATGATGGTTCCAAACCTATGGATTCCAAATACTTAGGCTCTATAAAGCCCCGTTCATCTGTCCAAACCCAACACTTCTGGTAAACTACCCATCTCTTCTGGTCGTCGTCTTCTTCGTATTAGATATGACGTTGGCATCTTGTATCTCTCACACTAGGACTTAAAAATCATCATCCCTCAAGCCGTTATTTTTAATTATGCTCTTTCTTATTTTGATTTCGACACTTTGGAGCTTGCCGGAACTTCACACGAAAGAGTCTCGGGGAATGCACAAAATTATCCAAAAACATAGGGTTCGAGGTTAGATCGAGAGAGAAAGAGAATACTTTCCAAAATAAGATAGCTATCCTCTTCTCAATTCATAATTGGTTTTGAGGAGTTCTCCATAAAACACTTTGAGAAGTTTTGAGTTGGAGAAGCTGGTGTTCAACCATGTAATTTCATGATGGTTCCAAACCTCTGGATTGAAATACTCAAGATTCTATAAAGGCATGTTCCTTTGTCCGAACCGAAAACATCTATTAACGTCCCCATCTCTTCCGGCCGTCTTCTTCTTGGTATTAGAGATGACGTTGGCGTCCTTTATCTCTCACACTAGTACCAAAAAATCGGCATCCCTCGAAGTTCTTTTTATTTTTCATTATGCTCTTTCATATTTTGATTTAGACACTTTGGAGCCAGCTGGAACTTCACACGAAAGAATCTCGCGGACTTCACAAAAGCATGAAAAAACACAAGGTTCGAGGTTAGATTGAGAGGGAAAGAGATTACATTCTTAAATAAGTTACTATCTCATCAATTCATAATTGGTTTTGCGGAGTTGACCATCATATTTTTTACCACTTTTGAGTTGGAGAAAGAGGTGTTCAACCATGTAATTTCATGATGGTTGCAAACCTATGGATTCCAAATACTTAGGCTCTATAAAGCCCCGTTCATCTGTCCAAACCCAACACTTCTGGTAAACTACCCATCTCTTCTGGTCGTCGTCTTCTTCGTATTAGATATGACGTTGGCATCTTGTATCTCTCACACTAGGACTTAAAAATCATCATCCCTCAAGCCGTTATTTTTAATTATGCTCTTTCTTATTTTGATTTCGACACTTTGGAGCTTGCTGGAACTTCACACGAAAGAGACTCGGGGAATGCAAAATAATTATCCAAAAACATAGGGTTCGAGGTTATATCGAGAGAGAAAGAGAATACTTTCCAAAATAAGATACCTATCCTCTTCTCAATTCATAATTGGTTTTGAGGAGTTCTCCATAAAACACTTTGAGAAGTTTTGAGTTGGAGAAGGTGGTGTTCAACCATGTAATTTCATGATGGTTCCAAACCTCTGGATTGAAATACTCAAGATTCTATAAAGGCATGTTCCTTTGCCCAAACCGAAAACATCTATTAACGTCCCCATCTCTTCCGGCCGTCTTCTTCTTGGTATTAGAGATGACGTTGGCGTCCTTTATCTCTCACACTAGTACCAAAAAATCGGCATCCCTGAAGTTCTTTTTATTTTTCATTATGCTCTTTTATATTTTGATTTAGACACTTTGGAGCCAGCTGGAACTTCACACGAAAGAATCTCGCGGACTTCACAAAAGCATGAAAAAACACAAGGTTCGAGGTTAGATTGAGAGGGAAAGAGATTACATTCCGAAATAAGATAGCTATCCTCCTATCAATTCATAATTGGTTTTGCGGAGTTGACCATCATATTTTTTACCACTTTTGAGTTGGAGAAAGAGGTGTTCAACCATGTAATTTCATGATGGTTCCAAACCTATGGATTCCAAATACTTAGGCTCTATAAAGCCCCGTTTATCCGTCCAAACCCAACACTTCGGTAAACATACCCATCTCTTTCGGTCGTGGTCTTCTTCGTATTAGATATGACGTTGGCATCTTGTATCTCTCACACTAGGACTTAAAAATCATCATCCCTCAAGCCGTTATTTTTAATTATGCTCTTTCTTATTTTGATTTCGACACTTTGGAGCTTGCTGGAACTTCACACGAAAGAGTCTCGGGGAATGCACAAATTATCCAAAAACATAGGGTTCGAGGTTAGATCGAGAGAGAAAGAGAATACTTTCCAAAATAAGATAGCTATCCTCTTCTCAATTCATAATTGGTTTTGAGGAGTTCTCCATAAAACACTTTGAGAAGTTTTGAGTTGGAGAAGCCGGTGTTCAACCATGTAATTTCATGATGGTTCCAAACCTGCGGATTGAAATACTCAAGATTCTATAAAGGCATGTTCCTTTGTCCGAACCGAAAACATCTATTAACGTCCCCATCTCTTCCGGCCGTCTTCTTCTTGGTATTAGAGATGACGTTGGCGTCCTTTATCTCTCACACTAGTACCAAAAAATCGGCATCCCTGAAGTTCTTTTTATTTTTCATTATGCTCTTTCATATTTTGATTTAGACACTTTGGAGCCAGCTGGAACTTCACACGAAAGAATCTCGCGGACTTCACAAAAGCATGAAAAAACACAAGGTTCGAGGTTAGATTGAGAGGGAAAGAGATTACATTCATCAATTCATAATTGGTTTTGCGGAGTTGACCATCATATTTTTTACCACTTTTGAGTTGGAGAAAGAGGTGTTCAACCATGTAATTTCATGATGGTTGCAAACCTATGGATTCCAAATACTTAGGCTCTATAAAGCCCCGTTCATCCGTCCAAACCCAACACTTCGGTAAACTACCCATCTCTTCTCGGTCGTCGTCTTCTTCGTATTAGATATGACGTTGGCATCTTGTATCTCTCACACTAGGACTTAAAAATCATCATCCCTCAAGCCGTTATTTTTAATTATGCTCTTTCTTATTTTGATTTCGATACTTTAGAGCTTGCTGGAACTTCACACGAAAGAGACTCGGGGAATGCAAAATAATTATCCAAAAACATAGGGTTCGAGGTTATATCGAGAGAGAAAGAGAATACTTTCCAAAATAAGATACCTATCCTCTTCTCAATTCATAATTGGTTTTGAGGAGTTGACCATAAAAAATTTTGAGAAGTTTTGAGTTGGAAAAGGTGGTGTTCAACCATGTAATTTCATGATGGTTGCAAACCTTTGGATTGAAATACTCAAGATTCTATAAAGGCATGTTCCTTTGCCCAAACCGAAAACATCTATTAACGTCCCCATCACTTCCGGTCGTCTTCTTCTTGGTATTAGAGATGACGTTGGCGTCCTTTATCTCTCACACTAGTACCAAAAAATCGGCATCTCTCAAGTTCTTTTTATTTTTCATTATGCTTTTTTATATTTTGATTTAGACACTTTGGAGCCAGCTGGAACTTCACACGAAAGAATCTCGCGGACTTCACAAAAGCATCAAAAAACACTAGGTTCGAGGTTAGATTGAGAGGGAAAGAGATTACATTCCGAAATAAGTTAGCTATCCTCCTATCAATTCATAATTGGTTTTGCGGAGTTGACCATCATATTTTTTACCACTTTTGAGTTGGAGAAAGAGGTGTTCAACCATGTAATTTCATGATGGTTCCAAACCTATGGATTCCAAATACTTAGGCTCTATAAAGCCCCGTTTATCCGTCCAAACCCAACACTTCGCTAACATACCCATCTCTTCCGGTCGTCGTCTTCTTGGTATTAGATATGACGTTGGAATCTTGTATCTCTCACACTAGGACTTAAAAATCATCATCCCTCAAGCCGTTATTTTTAATTATGCTCTTTCTTATTTTGATTTCGACACTTTGGAGCTTGCCGGAACTTCACACGAAAGAGTCTCGGGGAATGCACAAATTATCCAAAAACATAGGGTTCGAGGTTAGATCGAGAGAGAAAGAGAATACTTTCCAAAATAAGATAGCTATCCTCTTCTCAATTCATAATTGGTTTTGAGGAGTTCTCCATAAAACACTTTGAGAAGTTTTGAGTTGGAGAAAGCCGGTGTTCAACCATGTAATTTCATGATGGTTCCAAACCTCCGGATTGAAATACTCAAGATTCTATAAAGGCATGTTCCTTTGTCCGAACCGAAAACATCTATTAACGTCCCCATCTCTTCCGGCCGTCTTCTTCTTGGTATTAGAGATGACGTTGGCGTCCTTTATCTCTCACACTAGTACCAAAAAATCGGCATCCCTCGAAGTTCTTTTTATTTTTCATTATGCTCTTTCATATTTTGATTTAGACACTTTGGAGCCAGCTGGAACTTCACACGAAAGAATCTCGCGGACTTCACAAAAGCATGAAAAAACACAAGGTTCGAGGTTAGATTGAGAGGGAAAGAGATTACATTCGAAAAAGAGATTACATTCATCAATTCATAATTGGTTTTGCGGAGTTGACCATCATATTTTTTACCACTTTTGAGTTGGAGAAAGAGGTGTTCAACCATGTAATTTCATGATGGTTGCAAACCTATGGATTCCAAATACTTAGGCTCTATAAAGCCCCGTTCATATGTCCAAACCCAACACTTCTGGTAAACTACCCATCTCTTCGGTCGTCGTCTTCTTCGTATTAGATATGACGTTGGCATCTTGTATCTCTCACACTAGGACTTAAAAATCATCATCCCTCAAGCCGTTATTTTTAATTATGCTCTTTCTTATTTTGATTTCGACACTTTGGAGCTTGCTGGAACTTCACACGAAAGAGACTCGGGGAATGCAAAATAATTATCCAAAAACATAGGGTTCGAGGTTATATCGAGAGAGAAAGAGAATACTTTCCAAAATAAGATACCTATCCTCTTCTCAATTCATAATTGGTTTTGAGGAGTTGACCATAAAACATTTTGAGAAGTTTTGAGTTGGAAAAGGTGGTGTTCAACCATGTAATTTCATGATGGTTGCAAACCTTTGGATTGAAATACTCAAGATTCTATAAAGGCATGTTCCTTTGCCCAAACCGAAAACATCTATTAACGTCCCCATCACTTCCGGTCGTCTTCTTCTTGGTATTAGAGATGACGTTGGCGTCCTTTATCTCTCACACTAGTACCAAAAAATCGGCATCCCTGAAGTTCTTTTTATTTTTCATTATGCTTTTCTATATTTTGATTTAGACACTTTGGAGCCAGCTGGAACTTCACACGAAAGAATCTCGAGGACTTCATAAAAGCATCAAAAAACACTAGGTTCGAGGTTAGATTGAGAGGGAAAGAGATTACATTCTGAAATAAGATAGTTATCCTCCTATAAATTCATAATTGGTATTGCGGAGTTGACCATCATATTTTTTAGCAGTTTTGAGTTGGAGAAAGAGGTGTTCAACCATGTAATTTCATGATGGTTCCAAACCTATGGATTCCAAATACTTAGGCTCTATAAAGCCCCGTTTATCCGTCCGAACCCAAAACTTCGCTAACATACCCATCTCTTCTTGGTCGTCGTCTTCTTGGTATTAGATATGACGTTGGAATCTTGTATCTCTCACACTAGGACTTAAAAATCATCATCCCTCAAGCCGTTATTTTTAATTATGCTCTTTCTTATTTTGATTTCGACACTTTGGAGCTTGCTGGAACTTCACACGAAAGAGTCTCGGGGAATGCACAAATTATCCAAAAACATAGGGTTCGAGGTTAGATCGAGAGAGAAAGAGAATACTTTCCAAAATAAGATAGCTATCCTCTTCTCAATTCATAATTGGTTTTGAGGAGTTCTCCATAAAACACTTTGAGAAGTTTTGAGTTGGAGAAGCCGGTGTTCAACCATGTAATTTCATGATGGTTCCAAACCTCGGATTGAAATACTCAAGATTCTATAAAGGCATGTTCCTTTGTCCGAACCGAAAACATCTATTAACGTCCCCATCTCTTCCGGCCGTCTTCTTCTAGGTATTAGAGATGACGTTGGCGTCCTTTATCTCTCACACTAGTACCAAAAAATCGGCATCCCTGAAGTTCTTTTTATTTTTCATTATGCTCTTTCATATTTTGATTTAGACACTTTGGAGCTAGCTGGAACTTCACACGAAAGAATCTCGCGGACTTCACAAGAGCATGAAAAAACACAAGGTTCGAGGTTAGATTGAGAGGGAAAGAGATTACATTCATCAATTCATAATTGGTATTGCGGAGTTGACCATCATATTTTTTACCACTTTTGATTTGGAGAAAGAGGTGTTCAACCATGTAATTTCATGATGGTTGCAAACCTATGGATTCCAAATACTTAGGCTCTATAAAGCCCCGTTCATCTGTTCAAACCCAACACTTCGGTAAACTACCCATCTCTTCGGTCGTCGTCTTCTTCGTATTAGATATGACGTTGGCATCTTGTATCTCTCACACTAGGAATTAAAAATCATCATCCCTCAAGCCGTTATTTTTAATTATGCTCTTTCTTATTTTGATTTCGACACTTTGGAGCTTGCCGAAACTTCACACAAAAGAGACTCGGGGAATGCAAAATAATTATCCAAAAACATAGGGTTCGAGGTTATATCGAGAGAGAAAGAGAATACTTTCCAAAATAAGATACCTATCCTCTTCTCAATTCATAATTGGTTTTGAGGAGTTGTCCATAAAACACTTTGAGAAGTTTTGAGTTGGAGAAGGTGGTGTTCAACCATGTAATTTCATGATGGTTTCAAACCTGCGGATTGAAATACGCAAGATTCTATGAAGGCATGTTCCTTTGTCCAAACCGAATACATCTATTAACGTCCCCATCTCTTCCGGCTGTCTTCTTCTTGGTATTAGAGATGACGTTGGCGTCCTTTATCTCTCATACTAGTACAAAAAAATTTGCATCCCTTAAGTTCTTTTTATTATTCATTATGCTCTTTCATATTTCTATTTAGACACTTTGGAGCCAGCTGGAACTTCACACGAAAGAATCTCGCGGACTTCACAAAAGCATGAAAACACACAAGGTTCGAGTTTAGATTGAGAGGGAAAGAGATTACATTCTGAAATAAGATAGCTATCCTCGCTATCAATTCATAATTGGTTTTGCGGAGTTGACCATCATATTTTTTACCGGTTTTGAGTTGGAGAAAGAGGTGTTCAACCATGTAATTTCATGATGGTTGCAAACCTATGGATTCCAAATACTTAGGCTCAATAAAGCCCCGTTCATCCGTCCGAACCCAAATCTTCTGGTAACATACCCATCTCTCCGGTCGTCGTCTTCTTGGTATTAGATATGACTTTGGCATCTTGTATCTCTCACACTAGGACTTAAAAATCATCATCCCTCAAGCCGTTATTTTTAATTATGCTCTTTCTTATTTTGATTTCGACACTTTGGAGCTTGCTGGAACTTCACACGAAAGAGTCTTGGGGAATGCACAAAATTATCAAAAAACATAGGGTTCGAGGTTAGATCGAGAGAGAAAGAGAATACTTTCCAAAATAAGATAGTTATCCTCTTCTCAATTCATAATTGGTTTTGAGGAGTTGTCCATAAGACACTTTGAGAAGTTTTGAGTTGGAGAAGGTGGTGTTCAACCATGTAATTTCATAATGGTTTCAAACCTGGATTGAAATATGCAAGATTCCATGAAGGCATGTTCCTTTGTCCAAACCGAAAACATCTATTAACGTCCCCATCTCTTCCTGCCGTCTTCTTCTAGATATTAGAGATGACGTTGGCGTCCTTTATCTCTCACACTAGTACCAAAAAATCGGTATCCCCCAGTTCTTCTTATTTCTCATTATGCTCTTTTATATTTTGATTTAGACACTTTGGAGCCAGCTGGAACTTCACACGAAAGAATCTCGGGGACTTCACAAAAGCATAAAAAACACTAGGTTCGAGGTTAGATTGAGAGGGAAAGAGATTACATTCCGAAATAAGATAGCTATCCTCCTATCAATTCATAATTGGTTTTGCGGAGTTGACCATCATATTTTTTAGCGTTTTGAGTTTGAGAAAGAGGTGTTCAACCATATAATTTTATGATGGTTTCAAACCTTGGATTAAAATACGCAAGATCTCTATGTGAAGGCATGTTCCTTTGTCCAAACCGAAAACGTCTATTAACGTCCCCATCTCCTTCCGGCTATCTTCTTCTTGGTATTAGAGATGACGTTGGCGTCCTTTATCTCTCACACTAGTACAAAAAAATTGCATCCCCGAAGTTCTTTTTATTTTTCATTATGCTCTTTGATATTTCTATTTAGACACTTTGGAGCCAGTTGAACTTCACACGAAAGAATCTCGCGGACTTCACAAAAGCATGAAAAAACACAAGGTTCGAGGTTAGATTTAGAGGGAAAGAGATTACTTTCGAAATAAGATAGCTACCCTCCTATCAATTCATAATTGGTTTTGCGGAGTTGACAATCATATTTTTTGCGGAGTTTTGAGTTTGAGAAAGAGGTGTTCAACAATATAATTTCATGATGGTTGCAAACCTATGCATTCCAAATACT